>CM045771.1:119592543-120175158 GCA_025200525.1 Camellia lanceoleosa | reverse complement strand
GTGTTATGATTGTTGTGAATTAGGGTTGAAGTCTTTGTCAATTTTGATTTTATTATTTCTTTTTGCATAGAGTAGTTTTTACCAATATAGCTTTAGAAAGACACGTATATCCCTCAAGTACTTTCTGGACGTACGTTTGAGTAGCCGAAGAGCTTCTAGAACCGGAGATCTTGTTAGAAATGGCATTGTGTTGCTTAACTCCTTTGGTTACTAGGCGGAGAAAGAGTTAGGCATAGTTCACCGATCCGGTTTCTCTGATAGTCACCCCTCGATTCCACTGTATCGATCGGGCTCAAGAACAATCTGCTACTTCTAGTCTGTGGCACGAGATCACTCCTGTTCCAATAGCACGGATATCCCTCGGTCGATTATGGAAGACTTGATTTATCATCTTTAGTAAAGCGAGTTGAAACCATGCGGGTATAGGCTTCTATTTGAAAGAAATTTGAAGTCCTGACTTTGTCGGTTGAGGGTTTTAAGCAGTTTTCAACAATAACAACCCTGGCCGTGACCTCTGCATCTCATGTACCTCTTGCTCATGCACCTCACGAAGGTATCCCAACACTTTCAGACCCCTTGCCCTACGACCCCATTTAATGTCCAAAAATCGGAGGGGCAATCAGGGGCAATCCTAGTTGAACCCGATCCTAGCAGTAGGCCTCCAAAGCACACAATATATCGGCGAGGCTCCATTTGAATTTGGCCCAGGTTTACTGGACTGCTATGCTTAAGGTCAACAAGAAGCTGGAGAAATTGTTCAAAAAAGCACAAAGAGTCGACTTCATTGTTGAGGGCTTACATAGAGGAAGGGTATATCGAGTTCTGATTCTACTGCTTGAGGCGGTTTAAAATGCAAGCACATTGATCAACACTTTTGATGGTTCAAAGCGACGAATGGTGAATTGTATTTTGTTCTAGGATATTTTGCAACCCTTAGGCTTGAAGCTAGAATTACAAAAGCTATCCTTTTAAAGGTCACACTATATACCGAATTATAGCGGCCATCTGGTATGCCAAGTTGGAAGATTCCGGTGACATATGGGTGGAAGGAATTGGACAGAAGCTAACTATGGCTCGATGCTCTTACAATACCCAAATCGAGGTCACAACTCGTGATCTCGAAGCAACACATCAAGAACCGAAATAGGGTTTCTTTTGATTTTTTGTAACAAGGTGGAAGCTAAAGCCTTGATGATGACCACGAGGCCTTAGAAGGATCGGATAAGGATGGTCGTCCATATCTCAAAGGCAAGCTATTCTGAAAATGATTGTTCTCCCAGTTATCCATGTTTTCTGACTCCATGGAAATAGGGGTTGATTGAAGATGCTATGAGCGAGGGGCTCATTATTGATGATAAAGAGCCAACCAAAAGGTCGTTTGTTCACAATTCCAATGTTGCTAGTGGTAGCACAATTACGAGGCCATCGGATGTAAGTGTTGTTACCACAATAATCGTAATCCCTTTGTCTGACTCCACAACCTTGACCAACCTGTCCAATCGAGGACCTTTACCCCCTCTACATGACCTAACCCAAGCCATGAAAGTCTGATTAAAAAGGGCACCTCGGACCATTAGAACCTCGTCCTTTGCTGATCCTCTTCCACCAAACACAACCCGATAAAATATTGTGTGTTTCACCAACACACGGTCATAATCTTGACCAATGCTTGACTCGTCATGAGATTCAAAACCTCATTGACAAAGGTGATCGCACCACGAGAAACCAAATACAATTACAAACCCTATTATGACCCACAATCAGTTCCCCCGTCTCAGACCTAAGCCTAATCCATACTTGGCCCTTCCTATGACCCGGTGTATATATTACCTTCCACCTACCCGGACAGGCGGTGTTCATTCCTAAAAGCGGACTTGTGCATGATAAACATATCCACACTTCAACCCTAAACTGTGGTGAGTGGCGAGTCTTGATGAAAGAGGTGACCTTAAAGGAGATTACAAATTCATTGCACAGTACTCTAAGAACTTGTTTGAGGAGGGTATGATCAGGTATTAAAGCTACATTGTCGATTGATCAAGCCAAACGAAAGTGGTATTGCCAATTATAGCGAGGTTAATGTGGTTAAGGAGGATGGCCCGACCCGAGGTTTAGATGATCTGGTGGACTTTGAGGAGGACTTAAACAACTGTAGTTATTTGTGAACAAGATCAAGGAGATGTACAAATTGATTGGTTCGATTTCAATAGGTCAGCGGACAACTTTGGGTGGTTGAGTGATGAACTCAACGAGAGGAAGGCTGAAACAAAATCGGATAAAAGAGCAAGAATTGTTGCGATGCGAATGGCCAATGAAAAGGAAATCATTTGAAAAGTACCGGTGAGAAAAATTTGGCTTAGGGACTAGGCCTTTGTGCATCTGCGAACATAGAACGAAATTTGTGTTTGAATGAGAAAGGGTGGAAGACAAGTAAAAAGGCTGTAATGACTCAACACCTTGCAAGGGAACTAGACAATTGTTTGTCGGTTAGAAGGCATGTGGTGGAAGGATGACGATCTATACGGCTTACAGGTGAAGGTTGGGGTGAGTACCTTCCAGACAACCACGTTGTATCTTGAGGAGATTGATCACATGATAAGAAGTGGGTGGTATTTCAAACCACCGCCCTTAGACCAATGAGGCCTCTGGGAAAGATGGAGAGGTTGAAGCGAAGAGAAAAAGCAATTTGGAAGAGGAGAGTCTTTGAAACAAGTAGAAGAAACTCAAGTCGATATTTTAATCTGGGGTCTTCTTATGGCCTCCAAGTACATCGGCAGTCTGTATTGTCGATGTGGACAAAGCTAAATTGTCCATTGACACCACTACTGAACGACTTGTGGGATTGGCCTTCCCGGTGGCGCGATGACCCTAACAACACAGTGAGAGGACTCCATGGGAAGGCTCGGCATAACAAACCCTATACATATTTATTAGTCTGAGGAAAAATGGGTCTTGGTGGTGTTGATAGACATTGGTTGACTATCAATGTGCATGCATCTCGTATAGCTTATCTATTGGCTTGAAACGATGAATTTTGTACCTCTGACCCAAATGATTCGGGCATATGATAACATGAGCGAGGAAGTGATGGACGCAGTACAAATCCAAGTTGAGTTGGCCTGGCTCAATAGGGCCTTGAGTTTCATGTCCTAGATGTCAGGCCACCTTCAACTTCTTGCTAGGAAGACTTTAAGCGCACTTTGTGGCGATCTCTTCTACCCTCCACGAAATCTTTGAAATACCCTCATGGGAAGGGGTAGCAATTGTCTTGAGAACTCATCCATCCATCATACGAGGTAACCACACTAGTCTTGAAATCGACCATGGCGAGAAGATGTATTCCTCTCGAGGTTTAGTCTTTGAGGCAGGGTAGTGCAAACCATCTTAGCGATAGATGAGGTATGTATGTCGACCAATTCTATTTATCTCATGAACAAACTACAACATATGCGGGGAATGGGACTTGGAAGAAGTGGTCGGAAGGGCATCACAACATTGGCGATGTGACACATAATCCGCATGCCTTTGGTCTTGGCTATGTGCCCACCAAAAAGGATTAGGTCGAGGAAAGGGAAGAGATGACAAGCGAGCTAGTGCCAAGCGAGCCGAAATGCTATGAGCTGGTTCACGGGCGATCCACAGAACACTAAATGGTCACTTTGTTTGAGAGGAGAGGATTTTCCCTTTTTAGTTTTCGAGCCTGGATGAATTGCAAGCGGTGTGTCCCGGCGAAATCTTCTTCGACTGCGATTGTAAGAAAGTGATGCCAAGGAAAAGGTTGAGCAGTGCTAAAAATTGAGCAGGGCATAGAAAGTGACCGACAATAGCGAGCTTAGAGTAGGGGCAGCACTTGCATGTCTCCTTTCAGATCCTCTAGTCGACTCAGAGAGCTTGGGGGATAACCTTACCATCTCCATGATCGGGGAAAAATCGGGTATGAACCTAACCAGTGGCATTTTGGAAGCATCAGGGGCACCATCTCTTACTTGGCAGCTGGAGAAAGGCTACCTTTCCAATTCTGAATCGGATGATGAGCCAGAATCTGATTACATAGAGTTTGTGGGGTCGGGATCAGATTCAAGTCAGTCTGAGGGGTCTGAGTCTGGCATTCTCGGCGGTGATAACCCGGATGCCAAGGTCCTGTCTAGGTCTTTCTTTTCTTTTATTTTGAGTTTGTTGTAACCGAAGAGATGGACCTATTGGATGAGAACTCTGTAGATTTTGGGTACATCTCTGTGCTGTTTATTTATTGCATTGACCAAGATTTTCAAACTTTTAATGAAAATGAAGAGGAAGAAATTCCTCTAGTTTTGAAACTTAATTAATCAAGAGGAGGAGAGGTATATTAAACCCTGTATTGATAAAATCATTGCCATTAATATGGCTACTAAGAAGGATCCATACATGGTCCAGATCGGGTCCACATTGTCTTTGGAGGAGTGTGAACACTTAGTCGCTTTATTAAAAGATTTCAAAGATGTTTTCTCATGGTCCTACGAAGACATACCGGGAATCGATCTGAGATTATCTGACATCGGATCCTTTTGACCACGATGTCTAACGGTCAAGCAAAAGTTGCGTAGAATTTGATTGGATTGGGCATTAAAGATCAAAGAAGAGGTCACCAAATAGATTGAGGAAGGTTTCTTGTTGGTATCAAGTATCAACTTTGGTTGGCTAACATCGTCCTAGTCTTAGAAGAAGGATGGCGAATTCGGTCTGTGTAGACTTAGGGACTTAAACAAAGCGGTCAAGGATGACTCTCCTCTATCGCATATTGATGAGTTGGTAGACTTCACTGCGGGCCATGCCTTGCTTTCCTTCATGGATGGGCTTTACGGGTATGTCAGTTCGATGGCTTCCAAAAGGCGGAGAAAATTGCATTTACTACGCCGTGGGAGGCGATATTACTACGAGTCATGCCATTTGGCTTGAAAAATCTTTGGGGCTACTTATTAGAGGCGCAACCACCATTCTACATCATATGATCCACAAAGAGGAATCGAAGTGTGCGTGGGCGACATGATAGTCAAGTCCAAAGATCGAGAGGCCACTACATCACTTTGGAAAAATTCTTTCAATGGATCGAAATCTGATTGAGGTTAAACTTCATGAAGTGCACCTTTAGGCGTGTGGCGAGGAAAATCTTGGGCTTTTGATCACTGAGAGAGGCATTGAGGTAGATCCTTCCAAAATCAAGGCCATCTAGAAATGCCACCAAGGGGTGAAAAGGAGGTGCGAGGCTTTACGGTAAAGTGCAATTCATAAGGCGATTTATCTCCAAATTAACCTTGACTTGTGAACCACTATTTGGTCTCTGAAGAAAGGAAGAAATTCAATGGGATGATCAATGTCAATTAAGCTTTTGAGCAAGTCAAGTAGTACCTCGAGAATCACTTTGTGTTATGCGCGAGGCCGATGAAGCCTTTGCTTTTGGATCTGTCGATAATAAGGCATACAATGGGATACATGCTTGCTCGAGTGCGAGGATAGGGTGGAGAAAGCCATCTATTACTTGAGCAAAGAAAATGTTAGATTATGAAACCGCTACACCCGCTAGAAAGCTTGCCTAGCCTTGGTATGGGCTACGACAAATTAAGGCACTACTTGTTAGCTCACTCGTAATTACGGTTTGAGATTAGATCTTATCAAATATCTCTTTGAGAAACCAACGCTTCTGGTAGGCTAGCTCGTTGGTTGCTTCTTCTCTCGAATTTGATCTAAAGTATGTTATTAAAAGTCGGTTAAAGGGAGAAGCGATGGCGGAGTTCTGGCGAATCACCGGTAGAAGGGGCGAAGCGATAGAATACCTCTTCGAGATGAAGCCATTACGTAAGTTGAGGAAGACTTGGACAATGTGCTTTGGCAGACATCAAATCAATCTGACCATGGGATCGGTGTGTTCTTGATAACACTGACGACTCCCACATACCTCTAGCTTTCAAACTCGGTTCAAAGTGTCCAACAACGAAGCAAAATATGAAGCGTGTATTCTTTGGTTTAGAAGCTACCTTGGGCGGGGGCAAAAAGGTTGGATGTTATCGGGGACTCAAACTTAGTTGTTTCTCAAGCAAATGGAAGGAAAGTCAAGGAAGAAAAGATGAAGGTCTATCACGGACCTAGGCGTTCTAATTCCTAGGTTTGAAAAGCTGACTTTCCGCATCTCTGAGAGAACAACAGGTTTGACGATGCTTTAGCAACTCTATTTTCCATGTTAGATATCCCGCTTAGAGTCTGGATGCGTCCAATCCTCATTGAGCAGAAATACATGCCGGCCTATGAAACTATCGCCATAATAGATGAAGCGCAAGATAAAAATCCTTGGTATTTTGATATCTGGAACTTCTTGCAAAAAGAGGCGTATCCACCGGGGACAAATGCCAAGGAAAAACGAGGAATATGACGAATGGCCGTTCAATTTATCATCTGCGGAGGCAAACTGTACAAAAGAGGACATCTAAGAATGCACAAGTTGTGTGTCGAGAAAGAGGAATCGAAGTGCCTAATGGAGGCCATCCATGGCGGAAGTGGAGGCGCACATGAGCAGTAATGTTAGCCCAGAAGATTCTTAGGCATGGTTACTACTGGTCCATCATGGAAGAGGATTGTATTGGTTTTGTTCGGCGATGCCACAAATGCCAAATTCATGCTAATCGAATGAATATCCCGTCGTCAAAACTATATAACATGACTTCACCATGGCCTTTCTCAGTTTGGGGAATCGATGTCATCGGTGCGATCACAGAAAGTTGAGCAGGCATGAATACATTCTAGTGGCAATTGATTACTTTACAAAGTGGGTGGAAGCCCGATCCTATGCGATGTTAAGCGGCGCATGTGTCTAAGTTCATCGAAATAACATCATTTGTCGTCTGAGTCCTAAGCGAGATTATATCGGATAATGACTCCACTTCAAGAATGAGGTGATAGACTTGTTGGAGAAATACAATGTGGCTTTTCATAAGTCATCTACATATCGGCCAAGTAAACCAATGGAGGTTGAGGCCACCAATAAGAACATCAAACATATTTTGCGAAGATGGTTGAGACCTATAAAGACTAGCGGATAAATTGCCATTCACACTTTGGGGCTATAGAACTTCAATCCGAACGTCTCTGAGGGCAAATCCTTATTCTCTTGTTTATGGTATGGAAGGCATTACGCCAATTGAAATTGAAGTACCATCACTACGGGTTATGGCTAAGTGTCAAATAGTAGAGGTAGGCAATGAGTAGATTTGAGGAGTTAATCTTTGTTTGATGAAAAAATTTGAAGGTATTGTATCATGTACAAGGCTACCAACCTGAATTGCTAAGGCTTTTAACAAGAAGGTTAAGTCTAGGAATCTTAAGAAAGGAGATCTGGTGCTCAAAGACAACCAAGCTCCCATCCATGACCCTAGGGGCAAGTTAGGACTCAATTGAATTTGGTCCTTACATCATCAAATCTATCTGGTAAGGATGGCGGTCATTCTCATGGACTTAGATGGTGCGGAATTTTCCCAACCGATCAACATGGACAAGTTGAAGAAATACTATCTCTGAGAGGCTCGCTAGGTAGAAAACACGAAAGGGTGACCTAAGCAAAAGTTAGAGCATAAAAATTAGAAATGAAGAAAAAGCTGAGCTCATAAGGTTGAAAACCTAAAAAGGCGACCTTGGCAAAAGTTAGGCGCAAAGGAGAGAGAGTTAATACTCGAGTGGCGAACCGAACTCGTAAGCTGATTCCCATCTTGAGATCGTGGAAACTTCATCCTAAAGTTCGGTTGTAATCAATTCAGCTCAATTGTCTTGTCCATTTTGTTGGTCAAGTCATCTTTATCTGTTATTTACCTAAAGGTTCGGGTGTGATCTTTACTCTGAGAGAAAAATTTGGGTACAATCTTGAGTAGTGGTATTCAATCAAGGCGATTATGATCTTTTGATCGACATTATACACCTTTAGGATTGATTAAAGTGCGTGTCAAGTGGTGATCCTTTTCGAAAATGATTTTTGAGAAGTTTTAATAAAAGTTGATTTTGTTCAAATTTTACCTTTTACAACTTAGACCATTTTTTGGACCAAAAGGAAGATTTTCAGCGCTCACAACTTTAATTTTATTGATTTCAAACTTAAAGTTCTCCAAATCTTTGATACAAATCAAAGTTGCTTTTATTACAATCAACAAAAAAAACTTGAAAAGAAAGGTCGAAGTAATAAACTAGTGGCATAGAAGGAGCAGTGCAAGACAGCTAGACAGCACCGAATGACCTCTTTTTGAAGCCCAGCTAGGTGGTGGCCCAGACCAGTGCAGATACAGCAAAAGTTAGCCCTTTGTCCTGGCATGTCACGATTATGTTTTGAGTACTATTTGTACCAAGTGTCTTTGAGTATTTTTGATTTGTTTTCATTTCGTTTTCCTATTATCGAGTTGCATTTTACATATTTGTTCAGTTGTGGGTCGTTATTCGATTCAAGAACGAATGCAAACGGTATTCACAGTTTAAGTCTTGTACAATGCTACCATTCATCACATGCCATTCATCACACATTATGCGAGAGATCATCAATGGTGGGTCCAACCGGATCATTGTTTTACAAATCAATAAAACAAAAGAAAAGTCTTCTAATACAACAAGTCTATCTGAAGCAAGTGTTCAAACTACAAAGGAAAAAATAATAAAACCAAAAAAAAAAAAAAAAAAGAGGAGGAACTTTGTTTTTGTTTTGTTCGATAATTAAATAAGTTGTTACATTATATTGTGTCTTGGTATTACATCTTATACCCGTACTATCGAGTTTTATCATCATCAAAATCGTTTTCGATGAGCAATTGACGGTGATCATTGGTATTGCTTTCATCTTGTGTCCATTTGTGTCTATTTTATCAAGTTTTGTCATTTCATCGAGTTTTGATTTGTGTTATAATCGGTGAGAGGCTTAATTTTTAGTTGGCGATTGTCATTTGGATTTGCAAAAAAGAAAGAAAAAAAAAACTCGTCTAATTAATAGGGATTAACCTCGATCAAATTTATACAAATATATATACAAAAATAAAGAAAAAAAAAAAAAAAAAAAAAAAAAAAACAAAAAACAAAAAAAAAAAGAGGGATCTTTTTCTTTTTTCTTCTCCGGCAATAGCCCGGCGGCGAAGATTACAATCGGCTTCATTTGTACCTGACCGTTGCCCAACTTTACCATCGGTTGCCTTGCTTCATCTTTACTCTTTGAAACTCTTGAAGACTACGCCTCGGCCTTGGCGAGCTTAGAAAGATTATTCTCATAGGCCATCAAATTGGTTGGCGAAGAAACTTCGAAATCGAGCCACGGAGGTGGCTGTCGTTCAGCTCTTTGTTCTTCTTTTGGTAGCACTAATTTCTACTCAAGCGTCTTTGTACATACGTTGGAAGAGGAGAG
Source organism: Camellia lanceoleosa (assembly GCA_025200525.1). NCBI lineage: Eukaryota > Viridiplantae > Streptophyta > Magnoliopsida > Ericales > Theaceae > Camellia > Camellia lanceoleosa. The sequence continues at coordinate 120,165,761 of CM045771.1, read as the reverse complement.
TTGTGCATTTAATTGATGTACCTCACATATCATTACTGCGGTCGGTGGGACAAGTTAGAGACGTAGTCGAGTGCACACATGACCTCGGCGTATCTGAGTTTGCTTGATGTTAGGCTGTGCCACCATTATTTGTTCAATGACATCATTTGGAAAATGAAAGCAGGGGAATGAGGAGGAGCTTCGTGGTTGAGGTTGAGGCGGTCGAATCGATCACCTCTATCGTGGACTCGTTCGGGTTTGGAAAAAAGTGAGAAGCGTGTGAAGAAGCCATGGCGAGAGAGTAATGCAAAAGAAAGAGGTTGTAAAGTGGTGGCGAGATAAAGTTTGCGGGCTTTTGCTCTGCCTCTCTCTCTCTCACAAGCCTCAACTTAAAAAGAAGCGAAGAAAGAAGACAAAGAGGAGAAAATTTGAGATGATCATTAACAATCGGGCGAGGATTGGATAGCTTGTCGGTCGAGCACCGCGATTGTTGAAATCGCGCGCCGGAACCACGGCCTTCGAAGAAGATGGAAGAGAGTGAAACAAAAGAGAGAGGCGGGAGAGTTGTATATGTATATATATGTGTATATGTATTGTACATCTATGCATTATATATATTTGTTTGAATATTTGGTCACAAGAGTGGCTTGGGCTCAGTGGTTCGGCTTAGTGGTTAAGCATTGAGGGGTTGAGCTTGAGGTCAGAGGTTCAAGTCCCCATGACAACGAGTGTTTCTTTTGTTTTGTTTTGGTTTTATGTATATATGTCTCGTATACCTATATATATTTATTTGAATATTGTCACAAAAGTGGTTTGGCTTAGTGATTGAGGACTTCGAGAAGCCTGAGTTAGAGGTTCGAACCCCCATATCCATGCATTTGTGTTTTTCCTTTCTTTTTGCGTGTTTTACGTCGCCTTGTAGCGTCGACAAATGGAATATGCCTTCTCAATAACGGCATCTTCTCGCTCATGGCTACAAACAAAATATTCAAGCAAACAGAATATTCCCCGAACGTGTCTATGTATATCGTATGTATATATCTGTGTGTATTTTGTATACGGCATTTGGTATTTATATAAAAAAAAATCTTTTTGACATTTTTTTGAAAACAAGAAAAAAAAGAAGAAGAAATCATTCTATTATACCTTCTTCCACTCACATGAGACACGTTTGGACTTCAAATTCACCTTTGTTCCTTCCACATGAAATGTGTTAGGATTTGATAATTACCTGGTTAAAACCCCCCTCTTTCTGTATGAGATACGATTAGGTACGTCTGTTGGTTATGTTGTAACCAAATGATATTGTATGTACGGTTCATTCAGAGGAGTTCCGGATAAGTTATTCGTGTCTCGTGTCTCGGTAGGAGAACTTGCACGGCTTTGTAGTTGCGATCACTTTGTGCATCTATCGTACTCGTTCACTTTGTGCATTTATCGCACTCAATCACTTTGTGCATCTATCGCACTTGATCACTTTGTGCAGCTATCGCACTCGTTCACTTTGTGCATCTATCGCACTCGTTCACTTTGTGCATCTATTGCACACCTCTTTGTTGTTTCTCAGGGCGTGTGAAATCGTACTGGGCGGATTTTATCTTGGGGCGTGTGAAACACGACCCGATTGATTTTGTTTCTCAAGATCGTGAAACATGGTCTGGCGATTTTATCTCGGGGCGTGTGAAACATGATCGATCGATTCTTTTTATCTCAAGATCGTAAAAGCGGCCTTGGGTGTGTTTGCTCTTGGAATCGTGAAGCACTATCCCAAGCGGTTTTGTTTCCATCTCGGGCGTGCAAAGTGTAGCCCTAAGCTATTTTGCTTTCACCTCGGGGCGTGTGAAACCACGACCGGCGATTTCGTCTTCTTGTTTCTAGGATCACGGGAAATCTGATCTGGCGATGTTTTCTTTCCTCGTCTGTGTTTTGGTGTAGGTAGAGTGTTGTTTGTTCATGTGTTGTTAAGCTATCTTTCGTATTGTATTCATTATTGCTTATTGCATCATCTTGCATGATCATTTTCAAAATAATTAAACCGCCAAAGTGTGTCGATCCATCTTTCAAAGTTGCATCGTGCATATCATTTGCATCTTGCTTACTGAACTACGCGAGTTTGAGCCCTCAAGGGATCGTAGACAACCCTCGGGTTCAACCAATTGTTTGCACATTTGTTTGTTTGCCCAAGTCTTCCAACCTTGTCAAAAAGGGTGCGTCTTTGGGCTTTGACATTCCTCACGTCATGAAATGACTTTGAGCCTTGTAGACACCCCATTTTGGCCGTCCTCAAGACTTGGATGTTCTTGTACATCTAGTGACAAGTGTGATTGCTCGTCGGCTCGCTCGAATTCCACAACGGAATGCCACAAGTTTGAACTTTCCAAACCCTGCATCAATTTTGTCTCATTTTTGGACCATGTGTTGTTCCTTTCAGCATGCTTCTTTAGGTGCACTGCCGGCCACTTTTGGGCACTGCCAGCCATTGATGAGGCTTACTAGCCATCAATGAGCCACTGTCGGCCATCACTGATGGCCGGCCAGCCACCAGTGCATCAGTAGATATTTTTTAGATATTTTGAGCCAGTTGGTGAGCACTGGTGCTCCCCTCCATACACATGAAGGCAAGCTTTAGCTTGCAGTTCTATAAAAGGGGAGGTCCCTCCCCATGTGAGGGGTTACAAATTTTGGTGAGCAAAATTTCCTCTCTCTCCCTCTCTCTCTCTAGAATCCTCTCTCTCTTGATTTTGTGCTTGAAAGTGGGAATTCTCTACACATTTGTTCTAAGAACCTTGATCAAATACCTTGACCTTGGAGCTGAGGTCCCTTGAAGCTTGGTTTGAGGTCTTAAGCTTGGTTTGAGCTCGAAATTGAAATTTGTTCTTTGTGCTTCAAGGGTAAAGCCTTACCCTCTTTAAAGCTTTGTTTTAGTTAGTTGTTTGTACCTTTGCACACTAGTTTTAGGCTGGTTTTAACTTCTAAAAACTCTATTCTTTTTAAGGTCTTAAATGATGGTTTGAGTCTTTGTTTAGTTAAGGGATGGTTATATCCCTTTGCTCTTTAGTTTGAAAAAGCCTTTTGAGCCATCTTTGAAGCTTTTAAAACAATCTTTTCTTGGCCTTTTAACTCTTGAATTCTAGGGAATTTCGGTGGTGTAAAGTTAGTTTTGAAGTCCCAAATAGGAGGGTGGCCTCCACTCCTTGTGTTTTGTTTGCTTGTGTTGATGGCCTAAGATATGAGCATGCTTTTCTACCTTTTTGTAGCTTAGTTCAAGCATGTTTTAGGCTTTATTTTGACCTGCTTTAACTCTGTTTTTGGCTGGTTGGATCACTTATTTCTTGTTTTTGCACTTGTAGTGCAATCATATACTAGCCTAACATATTTGATGATTTAGCCTATTGTTCTAGCTTGTGTTAGCTTGACTCTAGCACATTTTGCTAATGTTTTGACATGCTTTAGCTCTGTTTTGGGTGGTTTTGGTCATATATGCTTTGCTTTGTATAGCTATAGTGTAGTTGGCCTTACTAGCCTTGTGTTTCATGGCCTCCAACATGCTTTGCTTGTGTTGTTTGCATGCCATGGCATCATTTAGCATGTACTTCCAGTGCATGAACCTCTGTCACACTCTTACATATTTCACTTCTTCATTGCTTTTGAGGGTTGCGAATTGTGCCTTGTTTGTGGGCTAACATGTGTGCATGTTTCCCTAGTCTTTTGAGCTTCTATCTTAGCATGTTTAGGCCTTTGTTTTGGCATGTTTAAGCTCTGTCTAGGGCTGGTTTAATCATTTAAACTTGTTGTGCATGCTTCTAGAGTAGTGTTCTTCACTAGCTTTGATGCTTTTGGCTTTGAACATGTTGTGCATGTGTTGCTTGCATGTTTTAGCATTCATTTTCATGCCATTTGACATTGAAATTCTGCAACCTCTCTCATTTCTTCACTTTTAATTTGCTTTGAGGTTGGTTGGCTTTAGGGTAGTGTTTAAGCTTGAGGTAGAGTTTATGCTCAATGGCTTTAACTCTCTTTTGAGGTTCCTCTAGCCAAAGGCATGAGCTCCCTCATGTCTTAAACCATCATTTGGTTAACCCCTCTCCCATTAAGGGACAATCACTTGGACTTAACCGGTTAATGAATGGCTTAGTAATGTAAAATGTGTAAACAAGAATTGAGCAAAGTAAAACTTATGCAAGATAATTTGTGGGGCCGAGTTTTGATAATGAGAGGGCGAGTATATTATGGGAAGCTTGTTATATGAAAATCCTATTGGCCCCATCTTGCATCATTAAAAAGCCAAATCTCCTAATCGGCATGAGAACCGGTTGAGCGGGGGCCAAATGGGAAGTGATTTATGATGGAAGAAGCCAAGTGAACAATCACCTGACGGATTAATAGTGGGCCTATCACGAGGACGGTATATAAATAGAAGAGGAACAACCAAAGAGGTATGTGAGAACTAGTATGTAACTTAAAACACAAGCAACCAAGAGAGTATATATTGACTTGTCCATCGAAGTACTAATTCCGGCACCCCGTCGGATGTTCATTCCTTTTAGGATGGCTAGTTGAGGATCACGGCGTCCACAGGATCAAAAGTATTTCCAAACCACATCTCCACAATTGGCGCCGTCTATGGGAATATTCAACTACATCCATGGATTTGGCGCAACGAAGATCATCCGATAGTAGCTAACGAAACCACATCGAGATGACCTCACTCCAACAAACATCTTTGGGGGGAGAATATCACATAAGATGTGCCTTGAACTTTGACGCGATTGCCCATACCTCACCCTCGACTTGACACATGAAACCATGCAAGCGATCATGGAGCAGACAAAGCAAAAGCGAGCGAGGTTGGAGAACATGATCACGAGAATGGCGTCTCCTTGAGGATTTGGCCTTGGAAGTGGCAAAGTCTAAACAAAATTTGTCGCCAAGATCGGGATGACCTCACGAGGGAAGATGGCGGCGACTTGAGCGAAGACAATAAAGTGGCATGATTTTGACTCATTATCCCCGACCCCAAAAAGAAGGGGCGAGTCGAAACCACCGGCTCCTCGAAGAAAGTCCATGCGCCTTAGTAAATGCGAAAGCGAAATGGTTCAGATGAAGAGGACCAACATGACCCCTTTGTGCGACGAATCGCAAAGGCAGTATTACCCAAAAATTTCAAGGCTCCATCATTCACCATATACGACAGAAAATCAGATCCCATTGACCACATCCATCATTATAAGTAAGCCATGGCTTTGCATGTAGGCAACGAGGCTCTTATGTGCGAATATTTCCAAGCAACGTGGGACCATTGGCCATCGGATGGTATTACAAGTTGGGCCGGCATCAATTAGAGCTTCCATCAATTCTGAAATCCTTGGGGCAAGATTCATCACCAATGAGGTCGGTAGAAGCAAGCCGACTCTCTACGGGCAATGCAAATCCAACGAGAAACCTTACGGCGTATTCGGCATGCTATTGGGAATGCTTCAATCTTGTGGATGGCGCACCAGCGACTCCATGGCCATCACCGCCTTTAAAATGGGGTTGCATCTTGATAGTGCCCTCGCGGTTCCTTGACTAGAAGGCCCTAAAAGCAGCAGTGCGTTGATGAAGAAAGTCGAGAAATATTGCAAAGTGGAAGATGACGCTCTGCGGGTTAAAGCCGGGAACAAGGCCAACAAGATGGCCCGTTCTAAGATTGTTCAGCCGATAAACTCTGTACCATCACGGAGCCCTGAATCGCAGTCGGGCTAAGCGAGACAAGAGGCGGGATTCGTGCCAAACAAATTACCAATGTTCCCCTTGAGCTAGTGAACAACTTCAAGTAGATAGCAGCACACAAAGCGCGGACAAGAAATATCTGAGTTATCGAGAACCGATTAGCACGGTTATGTCCAAAGTCCAACACCTTCCGTTCTTCAAATGGCCATCCAAAATGGTGGGACCTCCCGACACGAGGAGACGGGATAGGTGGTGCGAGTATCATAATGACCACGACCATGATACAGAGAGTTGTTATGCATTGAAGGATCACCTAGAGGAATTGGTACAAGATAGTTGGCTTAAGCAGTACGTCCGAAGAGACAACTCCACAAAAGCAGTAGCTTTACGGCAGGATTCACCTTCACTCGGCGTAATCCATATGATATACAGCCTGCCGACGTCATCAACAGTACATACAATTCAGTCGCATCCTGACCCCCAAAAGCAAATCACACCATCAAAACGGCCCCATGAAGCTCCAAACATTATCTTCGACGATTTTGATTTGATTGGTTTTCTGGGGGACCGGGTTGGTAGTGTTTTGCCACCGGGGTATGATTCGCGAGGGCGGAGTGAGCTTAGTGGTCTACTTGCTAGCTTTGAGAGTGGTGAGTGTGATGAGACCCAGATTGTGTTGCCAAGGGTGGTTTGTGAGTACTCAGACGTCTTTCGAAGATCTCGTTAGTTTGCCACCGCATCGAGATTGAGTTCTCTATTGATCTAGTGCCGACGCGGCGATTCTATAGCACCTTACCGTTTTGCCCCAGCCGAGTTAGTTGAGTTGAAGATTGACTCGAGTTGTTAGATTAGGGCTATATTAGTCCTAGCGTTTCAAGTGAGAACCGGCCCTCTTTGCTAAGAAGAAGGTGGTGCTCACGAGGCGTATGTCGATTAGGAAGTTGAATCGGGTTATGGTTAAGAATAAGTTCCCTATGCCTCGTATAGATGATTTGTTCGATCAGTTGAAGGGTTCCCGTTGTTTCTCTAAGATAGATTTGAGATCGGGTTACCACCAGTTGAGAGTCAGGGATGAGGATATTAGAAGGCGGCGGCATTAGTCTGTGGTATGGCCACTATGAATTCTGGTGATGCCATTTGGGCTCACCAATGCACTGCGATCTTTATGGACTTGATGAGCAGGATATTCGGGAATTCTTGGATCGTTTGTAGTAGTCTTTGTAGGCGATATCCTTATCTATTCACCTTGGAGGAGGAGCACGAGGAGCACTTGAGAGTGGTGCTTGAGTTACTTAGAGTCCATCGACTATATGCTAAGTTTGGGAAATGTGAGTTACGGCTAGAGGAGGTGAAGTTCTTAGGCCATGTGGTTTCGGGAAGGGGTGTCTGTTGACACATCAAAATTGAGGCGATGCAAGATTGGGCCTGACCAAAGAGTGTGTTTGAGATCATGATTTTAAGGATTAGTGGGTACTACTGACGGTTTGTGAAGGATTTCTCCAGGTTAGCTTTGCCGTTGACTAGATTGACTCAGAAGGGAGTTAAATTTGTATGGAGTGAGACTTGTGAAAAGTCGTTCAAAGAGTTAAAGTTAGATCGACCACGCTCGGTCTTGATTATTAGGAGAGGGTTGGGTTATGCTATTTATTGTGATGCCTCATGAGAGGGTTTGGGTTGTGTGTTGATGCAAGAGGGGAAAATGGTAGCTTATGGTTCACGTCAGTTGAAAATACACGAGAAGAATTACCCTACCCATGACCTAGAGTTAGCAACTGTGATCTTTGCCTTGAAGATTTGGAGGCATTACCTTTATGGTGAGAGATTCGAGGTATTCTCGGATCATAAGAGTCTGAAATATCTGTTTATACAGAAAGACTTGAACTTGATGTAGAGGAGGTGGATGGAGTTTATTGAGGATTATGACTTCGAGTTGCATTATCATCCGGGGAAGGCCAATGTGGTGGCCAATGCCCTTAGCAGGAAATCTGTTGGTGACGTAGCTAGTATAGCCATCCGGGAATGGGAGATGTTGGGTGCACTTGGGGAGTTTGATTTGCTTCTGGGCGAATCCGTTGAGGCTGCGACCTTGTTTTTACATTGTTCTTGTGACCCTACACTTGTGACTCGAGTGTTAGAGGCCTGAGAGGTGACCTCGAGGTAGAATCCCTCGAGAAGATCTCCAATGGAAAGGTTGAGAAGGGTTTGACGGTGTATCAGGCAGTGTGAGATCTGAGACCGTTTGTTTGTCGGAGTCTTGTCGAGAGGAAGCACTCAGAATTTCATCATTCATGCCTTGTGGTGCATCAGGAGGCACTAAGATGTATCGGGATTTGGAGTGCTTGATTTTTGGCGGGGTATGAAGAAGAGATGTGGCGACTTCGTGTCCAAGTGCCTTACTTGTCAACAAGTGAAGGCCGAGCATCGAGAAGGCTAGCGGGTTTGTTACAACCCTTGCCTATTGCAGAGTGGAAGTGGGAGCATGTCACTATGGACTTCGTTGTAGGTCTTAGGGACTTAGCGGGGTAGTGATGCTATTTGGGTGGTTGTAGATCGGTTGACTAAGTCGGCGCACTTTATCCCTATCGCGTGAAAGATTAGTAGATCATCTTGCCGACTTGTATGTCAGGGACATAATGAGGTTACCGGGGTCCCGATGGCGATCGTCTCGGATAGAGACCCTCGTTTCTTGTTAGGTTGTGGCGAGTTTGCGAGTGCCTTGGGCACTAAGTTAACCTTTGCACGGCTTATCATCCTCGGTGACAGGCGATTCGAGCGTACCATTGAGATCCTTGAGGATATGCTTGAGGTTGTGTTCTTGATTTGATGGGTGTGGGAGAGGCACTTGCCTTTGGTGGAGTTGCCTACAACAACGGTTTCGATCTAATGTCGGTATGGCACCATTTGAGGCCTTGTATGGCCAACCGTGTAGAGTCTCCGGTTTGTTGGGCGAGGTGGGTGATGCACCTTTGTTGGGTCGAAGTTGGTGAGAAGCAGCGGAGAAAGTTGAGCTTATCCGTAGGAGGCTTATTCTGACCCTAGTGTCGTCGAAATCTTATCTGCCGACCGTAGGAGGAGACCTTTGGTGTTTGTGGTGGGTGATCATGTCTTTTAAAGATATCACCTAGGCGAGGTTTGATGAGGTTTGGGAAGAGTGGGAAGTTGTCCCTCGGTTTATTGGGCCTTTGAGATCCTTGAGAGGATTGGCGAGGCTATCGTTTAGCTTTGCCACATGATTATCCGGGGTTCATGGCGTGTTTCATGTGGTATGCTTGAGTATGAGCCGGATCCATCAGATGTGTTGGATTGGACCGACTTAGTTGTTGATGAAGATGTCTCGTATGAGGAGAGACCGGTTCGGGTTTTGGATAGGCGGGATCAAGTTTTGCGAGTCAAGACCATCCCTTTGGTAAAAGTTTTGTGGAAACATCACGGAGTGGAGGAAGCCACTTGGAAGCGTGAGTTGGAAGTCCGCGAGAAATATCCGGACATGTTTGTTGATATGTAATCTTGTATTTAGATTTCATAATATTGTTGGATTTAACAGCTTTATATATGTCTTAAATTGTAAAACATTGAGAATGTTTTGGTTTAATCGGAGTATTTTGAAACTTGCCTCATAGTGGAAGTTTAGTGTCACATTGCATATGTTGATTATATTGTAGAATTGGAGTTATATCATGAAATTGAATATGATATGGAAGTGGAATCATGTATATTGAAAACTGTTGAAATTGAACAAAAAATTACATGTTGATAATGCAAATTGAAATATATGTTGTGCTATATATTGTGAGATGCCTCTTGATAAGAGATGGAATGACCGGTATTGGGTCAGATTGTTTAAATATTGAAATGTCCTATTGTTGGAAATTAAGGAAAAATTGTTTTTGAAAACTTATTTTTAATTTCGGGGACGAAATTCTTTAAGGGGGGGAGGTTATAGCGATCCCGATTTCCCTTTTCTTTATTTGTTATATCCGGATTTAGGTTCCGTGGAGCTGATTGTTGAGAGTATGTTGTTTGCATTCTTTACTCCTTATATTGAGTCTTGGGTTGTGTTGGGAAGACTTGGAGCAGGTTGGTTGAGCTTAGGAACCAAGTCTAGTTGCTTGATTTTGGCTTGTCGCTCGGCGAGGTTTGGGCGCTCGGCGAGAATACCCATCGTATTTCTGTGTAGTGTTGGGCCTCGGCGAGGATTGGCGCTCGGCGGGAGATAGGGAGCTCGGCGGGGAGTCTGGGACCGCTCAAGCGGGGTCTGTGAGTGGCGCTTCGGCGGGGTTTCCACGCTCGGCGGGGCTTGTTATATAAATCCGAGATCCGACTTTCTGGATCATTTTTCATCTCCCTTTTGATTCTAAAACCCTAGAACCGTCTTCTCTCTCTCCCTACACACTTTCTCTCTCAGGTTTGATCTACTTAGAGTGTATTTCTACCCTAGGTCCTTTGTTAAAAAGATAGAGTGGGTCGAGGGCTTCCTTTTAATTTGAACAATCTTGGATTTGGAGCACTTTGGATTTCGGGTCATCATCTCCGTTTTCTCCATTTGGGTTATTTACTTCGAGGTAGGGATTTCCTACTCCATATTATAGGTTTTGTTCTGAGTTCTAGTATTTTGATATGTTGGAGGTATTTTGGTAATTTTGGAAAAACCCTAGTTGTGGTATTAAATTAATTTGTATAATTAATTTAGGAAAAATTGGGGAATTTAGTTGAATTCATGGAATTGGGGAATTATAAGTTTAAATGGCATAGTTGAATAATTTAATCACTCGCCTATTGAATTGTTTAGATTATAATTGTTGATACATTTATTTCATGTTTAGAAATAACTGTTTTGGGCTATCGGTGGAGGATAACCGTGATTATTGTAGAAATTGCATGTGGATTAGGAAAAACTGAAACTAATCACATTGGTTAAGTCATTGATTGTGACTGTTGAATTAATATAGAAAATACATGTATTGATTGAGTATTGTATATGGCAAGTGTTTAATACTTTGTATATGCATTTTGTTTGGGAGGAGATAGGGATGTACTCCACGGTTTGGGAGGAGATAGGGGATGGACTCTAATGGGATGTTATTGGGAGGAGATAGGGATGGACTCCATTAGCACGCTAATATGTGTGCTTATTGATTTGTGGAAGTGTTTTTACGTTACCGATACATCACTAACATGTGTATCAAATTGGAAGTATGGAAGTGTTTTGGTATGAGACTTAGTCTTATTAAATTTGTTGATGTTGGAAGAAATGTTAATGTGGGATGTAGTCTCCTTTGTTATAGTTGGCCAGGTTCTGAGCCATATTGGTATAAATGAAAAGTTGAACAAATAATGAGAAGAAAAACGTGCTATGGGCATTATAGTTATGAAACAGTATGATAATGAAATTTGTAATTTGTGTTAACCATCTATTGAATGCTATTGCTTTATTCAATGCTTATATTTGGTTTAGTATATCTCTCTTGGTGTGGCTCACCTATCAGAACATCATTTTCAAGTTCAGGTGATGTGCTACCTCCAAGGAATTAGCTTGGAAGGATTTATAGTTGAAGACTCATTTTAGATTAGTTGTTATTTGCTTTATTTGATATTACATATAAGGACTCAAGCCAAGGGTTTAACTTGTAAATGACTTAGTACTCATATTTTTGTGTCCAAGTATTGGCTTGGAAAGATGTAAGCCTGTAGGGCATTTACTTTCTTTATTACATGTAATGTCTTTTAATAAGTTTACTCTGATGAATGGAATAATACTCTTTGTTTTCTTATAATAGCGCATGTTAATATTATATATTATGGGTTTATTTTTTGAGGTGTTCTGAAATTTGCCTTGGTGGTTCGGGTAGAATGTAAGTTTATAAAAATATAATTGAAATTACAAAACTTGAATCAAAGAGTAAAAAAATCTAATTTATAAAGTAACTGAAATAGTCAAAATTAAAATATTCATCTAATATAACATTAAATATTAACAAACTAGTAAACTAAAAATCCAACACTCCAAAGAAATATACAACAAAAATTTAACAAGGCAATAAATGCTAAAAAAAAGTTCAAAAAAAATTCTAAAGTTGATCTAAGTTCAACATAGTTCACAAACAATTCAACATAGTTCAACAAAGTTTATCCAATATCTAACATAGTTAACATAGTTTATCCAACATCCAACATTCAACATGGTTCTGAAATAAATTCTGAAAAGCTAATCAAAGCCCACAAACAATCTAAAAGTTCACAAGTTAATCTAAATCCAACATCCAACATAGTTCTGAATTTTTTTTTTTAAAAAAAAGTTAATAAAAGTCCACAAACAATCCAAAAGTTCAAAAAGTTAATCTACTCATTAAATTTCCCAATAACTTCAACCCTTCACAATTGCTTCAACCAAACTCCAAAAACTTCATTAATCTGCAGACATAAGCAAAAAAAACATAAATAAATAACAAAACACAATCATCAAAATCATTATAAAAAAAAAATACAATAAAATAAAATAATATTCAAGAGTAAGAATTAAGTCTAACCTCAAGCACTTTAAAACCAAACTAACTTGGAGACAAATTAGTCCTCAACAATAGTTGCTTCTTGTGCAGTAGATGATGCAAAAAATTTTGAAAAATAATAAATATTTTTAATGTTATTCAAAATTACATAAAAGCTAAAATCAATATTAAATAATTAATTTAAAATAAACACAAATCAAAAAATTACGACTCAATTTCTTGATTGTTCAACATCATCCATACATTCTCTAAAATTGATTGGAATTAATGAAGACCATAACCAATTTTGTGCACAAATTAGCGCCTCCACCATCTTGGCGTCAAGAACTCCAAAATGGATCGAGCACCGTCCTTGGTACTAAAAGCTGACTCAAAGGCCATTGTAGAAACTGGGACAGCTAACACATCTCTTGCTATTAGAGAGAGAACCTTATACTTATTGCCATTAACCTTCCATAAATTCAAAATATCAAAGTTTGGAACTCTTGGGTCTACACAATCATCAACCAAATATTTTTCCAACTCTGACTTGTTCTCCACACTTTTTTCCGACTCCAAATGATTAATATATTGAGAGGCAAAGAGTGTCATGGGATCTTCATCTTCCTCTTCATCAACTTCCATCACTTGAGGAGCTTTACTTGCAAATGAAGGTGCAACATTAGCAACATTGTTCTTTTCAACATAATGATCAAATAAGTGCTCCAATGTTTCCTTCACCCTCGCCACTAAAATTTCTACCTTGTCATTTTCATACACTTTACTGAATGAAAACTTAAGATATGTCAACTTGTAGCAAAGGTCTAACGCAACGGCAACATATAACAAGAAATTAATATTATCAAGATTCTCCCAATATTTGTCATATTTCAATTTCATCTTATCAGCTATGTTACTCAACACCGCATCCCCACTTTTACTCAATTGAACTAATTTAGATTGCACCAATACAAGTTGATGAAAAAAAATAAAATTAGATGTCACATGCAAAGATCCTGAAAGTTGCAAAGTCACATAATAAAAAAGTCTTAAAATTTTCACAAAGACTCTAGCTACCTCTCAATCCTCTACTTTAGGAGATGAAATACATCTTTTTCCTTTCCCTTTGCCTGTTCCACCATCATTCTCATTTGCATTCTCATTTTCATCATCATTTTCCATGAAAAATAACTTGAATTGTGGGCCTTCCTCTTCTAAACACTCAAAAGCTTTTTGGAATTTCTCGGCTACCTCCAACATCAAATAGGTGGAATTCCACCTTGTTGGAACATCAAGGCATAGCAAACTTTTAGAAGCAGTCTTTTTATGCTTCACACAATTTTTAAAAGTTTGTAGCCTAACTGGAGATGACTTTACATATTTCACAAGTTTTCGAATCTTGGCAATTGAATGATTTTGTTCTTTTAAACCATCACAAACAATTAAATTAACTATGTGTGCACAACATCTCATATGCAAAAACTTATTTGCCAGGATAGTGGAAAGCTAATCTTTGGTTCTTCTCTTCAAAAATGAATTAGCACTATCATTAGAGCTTGCATTATCAACTATAACAGCAAAAATCTTATCAATCCCCTAGTCTTGCAAGCATTTGTCTAATTGTTTGCCAATTGTCTCACCCTTATGATTAGGAACTATACAAAAACTAAGAATTCTTTTGTATAAATTCCAATCATTATCAATCCAATGGCCGATGACACACATATAATTTAGATTTTGAATTGATGTCGAAGTGTCAGTGGTTAGGCATACTCGTTGTTTCCTTAGAACTTTTTTCAATTTTTGCTTTTCATCAAGAAATAATTTCAGACAATCACGAGCAACAGTAGTGCGAGAAGGGACAGGAAACTTAGGTTCCATAACTAAACAAAAATTTCTAAACCTTCCATCTGCACATGCCTAAAAGGTAATTCATCAATTATAATCATCTTTTTTAGTGCTTCCCTACAAAGTTTTTCATCATATCCCACTGCTTTGAGAGATCTAATCTTTCGACCATCATGTTCCTTTTCCTCTCATTCTTTTTTAACAAAAGAGAGACCATTTTTTATTTTTTGTCCACTTCCCTAATAGGTGACTTCATACATTGATGCTTAAGGTGGTTCCACATATTACTAGTCCCATCTTGTTTTCCACAAGCACCATAATTCTTACCATAATAATTACAAACAACCCTAGGTTTATCAGGCTCACAATCATCAAGTAAAGTGAAGTGTTCCCAAACCTTAGATTTCTTTTTATCTAAATTAATACTAGGTCATGGACGAGTTTTACCAAAATTTTTAGCAGGCATTATGGTAGTGGTAGAACTAGCAATAATGGTTGATTCGGTAGTTGGTGTAGGATTTCCACCAGTAGTTGTACTTTCCTCATCCATTCCCTATTACAAAAATATAAAATTTATATGAATGATAAGTAAATAAATAAAAATTATAAATAAAAGAGAGAACATATAGAATAGAGAGAGAGAGCATATAAATAAAAATTATCAATGATAAAAGTATAAATAAAAATTACAATTACTAAAGTGTTCCCAACTCTGTTCAACATGTATATAGTCTATAGAGCCTATAGAACAGAGAGAGAGAGAGCATCTGAGAGAGCATGCGTCCGCGGGGACCTCGGCTCTGATTCGGACTCGATTTGTCACGGTTCTAAATCTGAACCAAAGAGTCCAAATCCGGCAAATCGTTTGAGAAAACAGATTTTTTTGAAAAGTAGTGCCAAACATGGATTGCTTTGCCAGATTACAGAGTCGCCACCTAAATATTTTAAAATGGGAAATTTAGGAAACCCTGACTCGGTGCCGAAGGCCACGTGTCCGTCATCACCAAAGTGGTCTTGGCTCAGGAGCTTAGAGTGCGATCGGGGAAGGTCGACTATGAGCACCCTTTTGCCATCCAAGACCGGCCTCTACTAACTGTGATATCCGTTTTTGAAAACTTTATGCGTTCTTATTCCGGTTATTAACCTAGAATTACTATGTGATGTGCACAACACAAAAGTATAGACTAGATTGCCTAACTTGGAAATAAACATTGCATATCCGTTTTGTCTCGAAAAACGTGTTAGATTTTGCTACTCGCAAGTAGGCTAAAATACGGATTTCAACGAGTTGTACCAACTTAGGCAATCCAACCTCCACCCACAGGCATTCAAACAGTTTATAACACATAAGCATTTAGCCGCATGGTAAGCATACTGTCATGGTAAACATTCACACGCGTGCGACATGCTAAAGCGTAAAAAAAACTTACATCGTACTCCGTGCCAAAAACAATAACCCGGTTAGCAAACATGCATGACCTAGTTCATGTTAAGTGGCTAATGCAACACAGGCAAGGATGTAATCTAGGCAGGCTCGGCTATCCTAAACATGGCATATGGAATGCTACAAATAACACGTATTTAATTTGGAATTGAAAGTACGATGCAGTTTGTATGATGTGCCGAGCCTGATGCATGTCAACAAATGCATGGATGCACGCATGCATAGCATAAGGTATGCTAAAATAAATATGCCCTAATCTACCATTATAAGCAGGTAAATAAAAGGGAGAAAGAAATGGGGGTTGGAAGACATACATGCCACTCACCCACACTTATTACAAATTCGCCCTCACACGGAGGGACCAAAAGAATAATATCTGATCCCAAATAATAAATCAACTATCCCAGCTAATTAATTATTACAGACCCTTAATTAATTAACAAATTAATTAAACTACTGAAAGCAGTAAAAGGCCTCGGGAAGAGGGATGCACGCATGCTCGGATCCGACTAGCCTGGAAAGTCCGCACCATGCCATTCTTTGCCTGTTTCATCTCCGCCTCCCCGAAAATTGCCAAAGTCTCGGAAACCTTCCTTGTGTCTTTGAGTGCCATCGTGGAAGACATTCCCACCGTTTGCAATGGAAGTTATCGGCACAAAAATGTGCTCGGCACTAAAGTGCCGGTCGGCACTAAATTCTGCGAGAGCTTTTTGACAAAGAACAGAGGCGGCGGTGCATGGTATGGAATTTGGGACAAATGTTTGCACCAACCATACTCCTTATCATATTTGTGACTCAAGGAGTATAGTCCTTGGTTCTCGGACCACCAATCGCGCATTTCGATGCGTGATGGCCTAAAACCAAGTTGTGCACTTTCAATGGGATGAAATGCAATGCATACAATCAAATCAAGGGGCTTCTACCTCCATCATGATTTGGTCAAGAGATAGAGCATGCATGCTAATGCGATGCAACCTAGGCATGGAAGCTAAGATATGCAACATGGATATGAGGCAAGCATGCAAACATATAACATGTATTAGGCATACAACCTAAGCAAGCAAACATGTGAAGTATGCAACAACATATGCAAGCTTGCAAGATGTAATGCAAACATGTAAGTATGCAAGACATGCAACATGTTAAGCAACTCAATCAAGGAAACGCATGCCAAATGCAATGCCACTTAAACATGCGACAACACATGGTAAGCCAAGTATGCAATCAACAAGCAAGGTGAGCATATCACAACATGCGATGGAGGGTCTTAGACTAGTTTGGACAGCCCCTAAACAAGCCCAGAACAGTGGCTAAATGCCAAGGAAATGAAGGCTAGTGTACACACAAACATGCATGCATACAAGGTCCAACACTTAGGCATATTAAAGCAACTTTCAAGCATACTTAAAGAGACCAAATATAGACTATGAGCATGCATTGTAAAGCTCTGAAAATCATGCTAAACATGGTGCCAAACCAAGCAACAAAGTAGGCTAAGCATGCATACAAATGGTCCAAGCATTAAGGCAAGCCAATGAGGCTTTGAACCACACTTAGTACAACCACACATGGCAATACTTAAGCAATCAAAATCAGAGTTTTAACACATAAAACTAAGCCCAAAGGACCCCCTAGATGGCATCTAGATGGTTCAAATTCAAAGGTATGCATTAAGGCCAAGACATGGAGCATACAACACATGCTTTTAAAGCACTAAAGAGACAACTAAGGTGAGCATACAAGCACACCAAAGGGACTGAAATAGCATGCTAGATGGTTCCAAACCACTAAAATGATGCAAGCAACACATGCTATATACTCATGCACTTAAGGCTAGCAAGCCAAAATGCAAAGTGGCTATATAAGGCATGTCATGGATGGCCTAAACAACTAAAAACAGATCTTATACATGACAAAACAAGCACTTTTCCGGTTTATGTCAAGCCACAAAAACAAAAGCAAGATAGGCTAACAAAGCATGCAAGATTACGGTAAATCACATGGATTTCAAAGCAAGTAGCACATGGAGTATGCAAACAATGTTGAGCCCTTCAACAATGTTGAAGAAGGGCTCAAAATAAGCCTACTCTTAGCTTACATCATGCTCTGAAATAGATTGTACACAAGCCAAGTATTCTATGCAAGAAACATGGCATACAAGAGGATATTGAGATAGGTGCTAGATGCAGCCACCAAACAGCAAGGGGTCCTCAATCAAACATGAAGAGGACCCCAAAATAAGACTATTTGAAGTTTGGGTCGGAGCCCAAAAGTGCTTGCAACTAGGGCTAAGAAATGAAGCAAGAAAATGCAAGAAAAGGAAAAAGGATGACTCACCCTTGAAGACCAGCAAACCAGCACCTCTTGGACCAAGTTTAGGTGCTCCTAAGCTCTGAAGAACAGCCCCAAGTCGCTGGAATGGATGTTGGAGGTGTTGTGCTATGGGTTGGTGAAGGAATGGCCAAGAATAATGGACTTTTGGAGGCAAAGGAGTGAGATATAGAGAGAGATAGAGGGTTGTATCTATCTATATCAGATATATATCTATATATCTCTGGTTTTTGTTCCAAACTCCCAACCCTAGACAAAGGAGAGGAAGCCTCCCTTATATAGGCAATGTAAGGCTCTTAACTTAATGGCTAAGCAAAGAGAGGGAGGTTCAAGAGGTGCAAGAGGTTCTTGGCTTCTAAGAGAAGCTAATACAGCTGGCCAAGCTTCTCCAAGAAGCTTGGCCAAAGGTTCAAGCTCCTAGAGGAGAGAGGGGGTCAAAGGGCTCATAAGGGTGCAAAATGTGCACATGCATGCACGTGGATGTGGTTCTGTGCATCCCAGCTGGCACAGCTGGTATGCACTAAGCTTGGGGGGTGCAAAGGGTTCAAACCGGCCAGAAGATTCGATCATTGTCAAAAATAAAGTGCCGGTCGGCACTCTTTTCATCCGGTCGGCTAAATAGAGTGCCGATGGATGATTCCTTGGTCAAAACATGGCCGGTGGGTATGCAAATCGAAGCCCCGGAAGTTAGCTTTCCAATGGCGCAAACCTTGCATCAAAATTCCTCCTATGCAAAAAGTTATGCCCTTTTCCGTAAAGTCGCGCAGACTCGATCCAACCGGGATGATGCCCAGCTTCAACCAATCATATCTCCTCCATCCGGACTTGGCTTTGGGAGATTCTTGAGTGCAAAGTGAAGCCCCGGAAGTCTTCTTTCCAACGATGGTGGCCTCATAGCTTAACTCCAAGTATGCAATTGAATAAGCCCGATTCAGCGAGGGCTGCTCGATTTTCTCCTACCCGGATTCATGGCGAACTTCTTCTTCAACCTATTTTCTCCCCTCCTCTCCTCTTTTCTTCAACTCCAAACCCTTAAACAAAGTGTTTGGGAAGATTTGCCTCTCTTCTTGCCGAAGAAACTGAACCTGTGCCCTGCACATCTCTCAACACCGAGCAAACCATCAGTAATGCCCGAGTCTTGAGGGCGGTCAAAAATGGGGTGTCTACAAGAACATATAGATAAAAATTATAATAAGTATAAATAAAAATTAAATTCACACAATAAAATTACAATTACTAAAATTATCAATTATAAATAAAAATTATAATAAGTATAAATAAAAATAAAAATTATCACTATTTATTCACTGATGTTATATATATATATATATATTATATGTATATAGAGCATATACATCAGAGAGAGAGAGAGAGAGAGAGAGAGAGCAGCGAAAGAAACTATTAGACAGAGAGAGCATCGAGAAAGAGAGAGAGACTAACAGTGGTGGTGGTGAGCCGATCGGTACAGCAGCGGCGGTGAAGAAAGGAGAGGCTAACAGATCGGCAAGGGAAGGAGAAACCAACGGCGGCGGTGAGAAAAGGCTGTCGACGATGAGGCGATCAGCACAACGGCAGCGGCGATGTGTGTGAATCGATGAAATGTTGTAGCAGCAGCGTTGAAATGTTGTAGCAGTGACAGTGAGGAAAGACTACGTGTGTGAATGTGACGAAGTTGAAATGTGCGGGTGGGCGTCAATTAGGTTTGATGGGGAAATTATTGTGTGTGTGTGTGTGAGTATAAGGTCTGTGTGTGTATAAGCATAACATTTTTTTTTTTTTTTTAAACATATGCGGGTCGGGGTGGGTCGGGTTGACCTGCGGATTGGGAAATTCCACCACCTCATGCGACTTGATCTTTGGGCCTCCCACCTGCCCAACCTGCCTGCCAGAGTTGAAATTTTTGCACGGTTCGGTGCGATTTTGGCAGTAATGCCGGTATTATGCACAACCCTAGTTGGAGTTAGAGCATCTTCAGTAAAGATTGTCAAAGTAACTATTTAAAATTTTATTTTACTATTTTAACTAGTCATTTTTTTAATATACACTCCAATAAAACTATATACTTTAGTTATCTTCTATTAAAATATTCTTATACTTTAGCTACCTTCTTTCTCATTAAAAAAATAAAAAAAATTAAAAAAACTAACTTCTTTCAAATTATTATTTTTTTTTCCATTCTTTTAAATATAATCATATTTTTGTAAAAGTTCTATTCTTTTACTGTCATATTTTTCAAACGATCATATTTTTCTATAGTCATTATTTTTATTTATAAATTTTATGTATAAAAATTCTATTTTGGGTAAATTACGAACACACCCCTGAGGTTTACTTAAATGACAAATTATCCCATGTAGTTCTAGAAATTACATTATGCCCCTAAGGTTTCTAATTTCATAACAAATAGGTCATTTTATTAATAAATCATCAAGTTAATAAACAGTTTTTAATAATATTAAAATTTATTTCAATTAATAATTTAGATAATTTTATTATTGTTTAGATAATTTTATTATTGTATAGGTGAACAGTTAGAAATTTTACTTTTTCAATTAATTCTGTTAAATAAAAAATTCTGACAGGGAGCTATTTGTAATTTTCCAAACTGCAGAGGACAATTTATATTTTCAGCAAATCTCAAGAGGTGTATTTGCAATTTACCCTTATATTTTAAAGTTATTTTATGAGAAAGAGCCGAGAGATTTTAGATTAAGAAAACAAATAGAACGGAGAAAGAGTGCCATAGAAAGAGAAACAAAAGTTTGAATTAAAAAAGGATAAAAAAATAAATAAAAACTAGTGCATAGTACCTCGTCTTTCCTAGCGAGGTGCTGTAGCAAAATGTTAGTTTAGCTTCACATTAGCTAGGTTGCTGGAGAAGAAATTTAAGCCTTTGGCTTGCTATTGTAGAGATTTTAGTGAAATAAAGAGGCTGCTGGAGATGCTCTTAGACGAAACTACTATTTATATTTCTAAAAATTATTCTTAATGTTTGCCTTAATGGTATATATTAAAAAAAATTTAATTTTTTTTTTATATTATAGATATTTTTTGGAGTATATACAAATCTTTATAAATTTCTTTATATATATCCTAAGTGGTCATTTGACACGTGATTATTTTAGTTAAAAACTCACTTAAAAAGTTAAAAATAAAAAAATGTTTCAATTCATACAAAAAAAAGTTAAAGATTCATTTTCATTTATTTTACAAAGCTAAATATTTCTTCTTATTCACTTCTTTTTTTGCTTTTTTTTTTTTATATGTAAGAAGTCAAAAAGTCACTTTCCAAACAGGGCTTTAAGGGCACACGATAATAAAATCCATTCTAAAAGGGTACAAGTAGGGCTGCAAACTACCTGAACTATTTATGAATAATTCAAGTTCGACTCAGTTAAAGCTCATTTGAGTTCGTTTTGTTTACTAAATGAACAATTCGAATTTAACTTTTAGGTTTGTTGATTAATCGAGCTGAGCTCGAGTAGTTGTAAGTTCAGCTTGATAAGGCTGGTGAACATAAAAAAATTTAAAAAAATTATGAAGGTAGTTCTTGTACTTTGATCATTGTGTCATTTTATTCCATGTTATTTCAATTGACTCGATTTTGATCTTAAATTTATGACTTTATCGCAATTGATCTAATTGGTTACAACTCTTAGTATTTTTTTTTTAAATAAAAAATATACACATAAGTGTTATGTGTCATATTTTTACAAGCAAAATTATAAACTTACTTAACTTAGTAAGTAAACCTCAACAAATTTGGGTTTTCTACTAAGAAATTCGTAAAATAGCATATTCCAATTTTCATCATTGAGTGTTAAGAAGAAAGCGCCTAAATCCTATGGCTAGTCAAAATGAGATGTCTATAACAACTCACAATCAAAAGTATACCTTAGACCCATGAGAGTGCCTTACTTTTATAGCTAGTAATACCCTCGTCCTTAGAAGTCTTACTTCATAGGATTTTATCATTTACAAGGATATCAATTATCCAAGACTCTTCCTATTTGGATTAAGATTAACTCTCTAAAAAGTCCAATCTTACCCAAATAGAGTCATCATCATCTAGAACTTTACTCCCTCATTCAAATATCTCAGATTCAAATGTGGTTTGACCACACCTCGTGTCGAGAATCACCCACGAGGCACCTCAACTAACCATTTAGGCCACGTGGACAACTCAAAATTATGTCCCCACAACTGCCTCGTGGGTTCTATTACCTTGGCAACCTCAGATGATGGAATCTATATCGTCTAATCTTCCAATATATTGGCTAAACAACATGTTAGAGATACTCCTCTGATCGAGATCACGATTTGTCGGCTTCATGAAACAAGGACTCAAATGTCCACTCATCAAAAACAAAAAACAAGAATCAAGAATCAATATGATCCTTCCTATCCTTCTTGTCTTTTGTTGGCCATCTATTCCTACTAAACTCTCATAGATGGTGCTACATTGTGGGTGTTGATTTTTGACTTCACAACCAAACTAGATCTCCTTACCAAGATCTAAGAAACTTAGTCGTAGAGCACACGAAAGAATAGAAGAGCCCAACACTTGCACACAAGGAGACAAAAAACACCAAGATGACTTGTCCACCCAAAGACTGTAATGACCCAGAATTGTTTTTAAAAAAAATAGACAGTACATAATTTAATTGAACAAATTTTCGGATTTGACTGTTGTGTAAATTCTGTGCGAAAACAGTTCGGTTTTGTATTTTTTTAAAATAGTTTCCGATCTCAGAAAATTATGAAATTTTTATATGTTGTTCACATATGAGTCTAGCACGTTGGGTAAAAATTTCAGAATTTATTGATGAGTATTTATTTTATGACAATTCGCGGACTGATCGGTGTTCGGTCTAGTGTATAGCAGAATTTGAAAGTGAGTTTTGGGTGTTTGGTCCTTTTTAATTAGGTGATTGGTAGTAACCACCTTAGGAGTTGTTATTATTTATTACATAGGATTATAATAAATATTTGATAGTTGATTTATGGTGTGTACCATATGGCGAAAAATTATATATTTTTATAAAGAATGAAAATGTGTATATTTCGTAGTGATCAAAATATTATATTTTGTGTCAAGAAAAATTATATCATTTTATAATTTATATTATAAAATTTAAACATATTATTATAAAAAAAATTAATATTTTGAAAAACTAATGATTGGGAAAGCAAACCCACATGGGGTTGCTTCTCCCTCTTTCCTTCCCATCATTTCCTTTTTCTTTCTTTCATTTTTTTGGCTGAGCAAAGGAGCCCAACACTCTCTCTCTCTCTTCCTCCATTGTTGACATAAGCTTTAAGCTTAGAGTGGGAGTGTTTAGAGTGAGATTTTGCAAAAGTTGTTGGGTATACCTCCTTATTGGAGTGTGGGACCCAATTGGTTTTTGAAAAAAGAGTTTTAATTTGGCTTGGTTTAAGTATAATATATTTTTATATATTATATTTGTAGAGACCTAATTCAATTGGGATACAATTAGGGTTTTATTAAAAAACCCAAGATTTAATAATATATATATATATATATATCATATATATATATATATTATTTTTTGTTCTACACACAAAAACAAGGTGGACGGCGGCTGATATACTTCTTCGGTAATAGTGCCGGTGTATTGACAATTGGGGAAGATTGGTCAACAGTGCTTGATTTGTTCAAGCTTTTGTTTTCTTTGTGTGGAAGTTGATTTGGTTCATTATTTTAGATCTTCTACAACTCTGGTTCTGAAGATTTTTGTTCATCTATTTGATGAGGTCTTTCCTCTTGTTTATTTGTGATTATTTGAAATTCACCTAAGGGTGGTTTTGTGAGACCATTCGTGTCTCGTTTGTAATCGTTTGGAACTTATTTGGTTGATATTGGAATCGGATTTCGATCCTATGGATGTACCTCACATTGAGGGAACTACGTAAAAGTTCTTGTGTTGCTTTTGATTTAATTTTTCAGTATTAGTTTTTATTCCCATTGATTGATTTACTTGTGGGGAATCTTATATTTTTCCTAACAACTGGTATCAGAGCTTACGGTTTATTTGGGTCTATTTATTTGTGTAAATCAATGGAGGGGAATGTGGGTCGCATGTCTAGCTTCAATGGAAGTAATTGGGTAACTTGGAAAACTAAAATAGAGGACCTATTATTTTGTAAAGACTTGTATGGGCCTATTGAGGGTGATAGTGGCAAACCCGAAGATATGAAAGATGATGAGTGGAAGAGGCTTAATCGAAAAGCCGTTGGTGTTATCCGTCAATGGATTGATGACAGTGTATTTCATCATGTTGCTACTAAAACTTCGGCATATGATTTATGGAAACAATTAGAGAGTCTTTATGATAGAAAATCAGCCACAAATAAAGCCTTCGGTTTAAATAAGTTGGTTAATTTAAAATATAAAGAGGCAGCCCTATTTCGGATCATGTGCAAGATATATAGAATATTGTTAACCAACTTGCTTCTATGATAATTTATTTCGTTGATGTGTTGGAGGCTTTGATGTTACTTAGTTCTGTGCCCGACAGTGTGGAGTCTTTGGTTGTGACAGTTAGTCATTCGCACCGATGGAGTTGTCACAATGGGCCAAGTCACTAGTAGCTTGTTGAATGAAGAAACTAGAAGAAAATCAGCCGGTTCCTCTCATTCGGAAGCATTTGTTGTGAGAGGCCGAAGCAAAACAAGGGGGAGGAGTAAGACTCCTCATGGTCGTGATCAAACCGTGACAAGTCAAGAGATGGTTTTTTTTTCAAAGAAAGACGTTGAGTGTTATTATTGCCATGAGAAAGGGCACATGAAGTGGGAATGCCAAAAACTCAAGAATAAAGAGAAAAGATGTGACAAAAGTGTGGATAAGAAGCAAGAAGACACAACGGCAGTTACTACCGATGATCTCATGGTCGTTTGTGAAGATAATTGTATCAATTTTGTGGGCCGAGAGAGCAATTGGGTGATTGATTCTGGTGCTTCTTTTTATGTGACTTCTCGAGTTGATTTTTTCACTACCTATACTGAAGGAGATTATGGTTCTGTTTGAATGGGTAATGAAGGTTTGTCCAAGATTATTGGTATGGGTGATGTTTGCTTGGAAACAAATTTGGGCTGCAAGTTGTTGCTTAAGGATGTGAGGCATGTTCCCGACATTCGCTTCAATTTGATCTCTACTGGGAAGCTAGATGATGAAGGCTTCAACAACAAATTTGGTGATGGAATATGGAAGCTCACAAAGGGTTCTTTGGTGGTGGCTAAGTGCAGGAAGACTCATACACTTTATTCGATGCAAGGAAAAATTTGTAAAGGTGTTGTCAATGCACTTCAAGATGATACTTCTACCGAATTGTGGCACAAGCGGCTTGGCTATATGAGTGAAAAGGGGCTGCAAGTTTTGTTCAAGAAAGAGCTTCTACCCGGTTTGAAAGGTACACATCTTAAAACTTGTGTTCATTGTTTGGCGGCTAAACAACATAGAGTTTCTTTTCATAAAAATGTTGCTTCTAGAAATGAAAATGTGTTGGAGTTAATTCATTCGGATGTTTGTGGTCCTTTAAAAGTTAGAACACATAGTGGTGCACTTTATTTTGTTACTTTCATTGATGATTATGCAAGGAAAGTTTTGGCTTTTCTACTGAAAACTAAAGATCAAGTTCTAGAAGTATTTAAGCATTTTCAGGCCATGGTTGAAAGAGAAACATGACAGAAATTGAAGTGCATCCGATCAAATAATGGTGGTGAATACATTGGGCCATTTGATGAGTATTGTCGCAGCCAAGGTATTCGGCACCAAAAGACAGTTAAGAAGAATCCTCAACAAAATAGCATTGCCGAGAGGATGAACCGCACCAGTGTGGAAAGAACAAGGTGTTTGCTTTCACAAGCTAAATTGCCAAGATCCTTTTGGGGTGAGGCAATGAGTACAGCAGTTGACGTGATCAATTTGTCTCCTTGCTATCCTTTGAATGGTGATGTTCCTAAAAGAATTTGGACTGGTAAAGATGTATCTTATGAGCACTTGAGAGTGTTTGGTTGTCGAGCTTTTGTTTACATTCCAAAGGATGAGAGGTCCAAGCTTGATAGTAAGTCAAGTCAATGTATTTTTATTCGCTATGGGCGTGATGAATTTGGGTATAGATTGTGGGATCCGGTCGACAAGAAAGTCATTCGAAGTCATGATGTTGTGTTTCTTGAAGACCAAACAATTGAAGACTTTGGCAAAGGTGATCAACCGAAGCCAAAAACTAGTGATCTCATTGACATAGATCCATCTCCTTCATCTTCAGTTGATGATGAAAATGGGGGAGATGTGCAGCCACCTATTGAAGATGTGGAGGATGATGCTAATCCTAATGAAGTTGAGCCAGAAATTGAGGAAGAGCATCCAACTCAAGAACCGCCACCATAACTTAAGTTAAGAAAATCTACAAGGGACCGACAACCTTCAAGAAAGTATTCTCTCAATGAATTTGTGTTAATTTTCGATCAAGGAGAGCCTGAGAGCTACCAAGAAGCAATTGAGCATGCAAAGAAAAGTGATTGGAAAAAGGCCATGGAAGAGGAAATGAACTCCTTACTTGAAAATCACACCTATGATTTAGTGAAGTTGCCTAAGGGGAGGAAAATTCTGAAAAATAAATGGGTTTTCAAATTGAAGAATGATGGCAAGAATCTGAGGTACAAGGCACGTCTTGTTGTGAAAGGCTTTGGGCAAAAGAAAGGTATTGACTTTGACGAGATTTCTCACCGGTTGTAAAGATGTCATCTATTCGGGTTGTACTTGGCATGGCTGCAAGTATGAACCTTGAAGTTGAGCAACTTGATGTGAAGACCGCATTTCTTCATGGTGATCTTGAAGAAGAAATTTACATGGAGCAACCGGAAGGTTTTGTGGAAAAAGGAAAAGAGAAATTTGTTTGCAAATTGAAGAAAAGTTTGTATGGTCTCAAGCAAGCCCCGCGGCAATGGTACAAAAAATTTGACTCTTTCATGATGAATAATGGTTTTTCTAAAACCACTTTGGACCATTGTGTGTTTGTTAAAAAATTTTCGGATGGTAAATTTATTATTCTTTTGCTTTATGTTGATGACATGTTAATTGTTGGTCAAGATTCTACCATGATTAACAGGTTGAAATTGGAGTTGAGCAAGTCTTTTGCTATGAAAGATTTGGGACCGGCAAAGCAAATACTTGGTATGAAAATTGTTCGTGATCGCAAAGAGGGGCTGATTTGGTTATCTCAAGAAAGCTACATTGAGAAAGTTCTTGAAAGGTTCAATATGAATAAAGCAAAGCCGGTTGGTTGTCCACTTGCGGGTCACTTCAAGCTTAGTTCGAATCAATGTCCTACAAGTTAAAAAGACAAAGAAGAGATGTTGAAAGTTCCTTATGCTTCAATAGTTGGTTCTTTGATGTACGCCATGGTTTGTACAAGGCCGGATATTGCTCACGCCGTTGGTGTGGTGAGTCGGTTTCTCTCTAATCCGGGTAAAGAACATTGGGCAGCGGTAAAATGGATTCTAAGGTATCTTCGAGGGACTTCGAAGGTATGTTTGTGTTTTGGAGATGGTAAGCCGATGCTTGATGGATTCACGGATTCTGACATGGCCGGTGATATTGATTCTAGGAAATCTACTTCGGGGTATTTGATGACTTTTGCAGGGGGAGCTATGGCATGGCAATCTAAATTACAAAAATGTGTTGCTCTCTTAACTACCGAAGCTGAATTTATTACCATTACGGAAGCTTGCAAAGAAGAGTTATGGTTGAAGAAATTTTTACAAGAGTTGGGTTTGAAGCAAGAAAAGTATGTGTTTTATTGTGATAGTCAAAGTGCTATTCACTTGAGTAAAAATTCTACTTTTCATTCGAGATCGAAACACATTGATGTGAGATACCATTGGATTCGTGATGTGTTAGATTCGAAATTGTTGCAACTCGAAAAGGTTCACACAGATGATAATATTTCAGATATGTTGACAAAGACTTTGTCGAGGGACAAACATTTAAAGTGTCAAACTTTGGCGGGTATGGTTGATTTCTCCACCTAAGTCAGTAGGGGGAGAATTGTTGGGTATACCTCCTTATTGGAGTGTGGGACCCAATTGGTTTTTGAAAAAAGAGTTTTAATTTGGCTTGGTTTAAGTATAATATATTTTTATATATTATATTTGTGGAGACCCAATTCAATTGGGATACAATTAGGATTTTATTAAAAAACCCAAGATTTAATAATATATATATATATATATATTATTTTTTGTTCTACACACAAAAACAAGGTGAATGGCGGGTGATATACTTCTTGGTAATAGTGCTAGTGTATTGACAATTGGGGAAGATTGGTCAACAGTGCTTGATTTGTTCAAGCTTTTGTTTTCTTTGTGTGAAAGTTGATTTGGTTCGTTATTTTGGATCTTCTACAACTCTGGTTCTGAAGATTTTTGTTCATCTATTTGGTGAGGTCTTTCTTCTTGTTTATTTGTGATTATTTGGAATTCACCTAAGGGTGATTTTGTGAGACCATTCGTGTCTTGTTTATAATCGTTTGGAACTTATTTGGTTGATAGTGAAATCAGATTTCGATCCCGTGGATGTACCTCACATTGAGGGAACCACGTAAAAATTCTTGTGTTGCTTTTGATTTAATTTTTTAGCATTAGTTTTTATTCCCATTGATTGATTTACTTGTGGGGAATCTTATATTTTCCTTAACAAAAGCGTTGTAAATGAAAGTTGGAAAGCTCGTCATAATCTTTGCAATGGTGTTCTCGGATTCATGATCGGGCGACGTGTGCATTTTCAGATTTGTTTTCCTTCATATTTGAGGTAGAGACTTTCTTCATATTTTTACATTGAAGCTGTGTTAGGGTTATATTTAAGAAAATATATCATTATAAGAGGTATTGCATATAGATATATTTTCAGATGTTTGTTTGGTAATTTTTAGAAGAAAAATTATGTTGAAATGTTAAGAATGTTGGTATTTTGAGATTGATTTTGGAAAAATCATTTTGTGTTGTTAATTTTGTAAAAGAAATCCGAAAATAGAATTTAATAGTTGTATGGGTTATATGTACATCAGGAAGTGGTTACATAATTTATTTTGAGAAATTAATATTGAAATATTTATCTCATCCTTGAGGTTTGGAATTTATTTTTAAGAAAAATAAATTGATATTGAGGAATATTGTGTAAATTGTTAAGTAGAGATTTTTTCTACACTTCTTTATGCACTTTTCCTTGATCATATGGAGTTTAGAGTTGTATATAATTTAATTAAAATTTTTGGAAAATTTGTGATTTATTTGCTTAAAAGAGAAATTTTGAGAAAAATAAAAAGTTGATGCCCAAATTGCAAAAATGTAAACTTGGAATATGTTTGTAAGGTTATGAAAGAGTTATGTTTTAAATTTGAACAAAAACGGACTTCGATTTAATTGGTTTTGAAATTTTTACCGGTTTGTGGCCAAAAGAGCATTTTTAAAGAAAAACAAAGGAATTACGTTTAATTTTTGGGGCTTTCGATCAAAATAGGATGTCATAGTTGAATAATGCTTGAAGAATGAGTTTGGAAAGAAAATGATGTTTTCTTGGGCATTAACGGCATTATTTTACTTAATGTATTTGTTGGAATAAAACCGATACGTTTAGAAATGGACCTTGAGAGGTTACCGGACGTGATTGTGATATGAAAACTAATGTAGTTGTTCATATTTGATAAAATGTATAATATGATTTGTTTCTAAATGTTGAGAATCATGGGAGATTCCAAGTTATAGTTATATGCTGGATTGTATGTCCATGTTGTTATCTTTTAATTAATATGTTGGAGATAACTATTTTGGCTATCGGTGAAAATTTACCATGCTGCATTTAAATGAGGGATTTCTTAGAAGGATGAGAAATGATGGAACTTTGGAAGTTTGATATATAATATGTTATAAATTTGTCTTGAAATGACTAAATTGGAAATGTTGATTAACATGTGGAGACTATATGAATATGGATATGGTTGTATTATCTCTTGGAATTGTATTAGAAATTATATTGAAATGAGAAATGAGAATTTTGATCAAAATGGTAATATTTAATAATTAGGGATTTTCTACACTCTAATATGGTTTTTAACTTAGTTATTTGCTATTGTGTATAGATGATGAGATGTGATTGTGGTTTGGACAAATCTAAGATTTGGGTGTGAAATAAAAAGAGAGGCTTTTGATGTATAAGAGATAAATGAATGTGGGGTTTGAATATAAGATCTTAGTGTGCCAAAATAGTTGATTTTGGGTATTTGGGTCAATAATGGAAAAAGGGGGATTTTTGCCCTAATTTGATAAAATGATTATTTTGTATAAATAATTGGAATTAACATTGAATATGTTAAATTGAATGGTTATTGATATAGATGGTGATATTGAATATGCATTATCTCACCTACGGAAGTTTTGAATAAACTATTTATTCCGATATTGAACATAAATTGGAAATAAATGTATTGGGCTATCGGTGGAGGATAGCTATGATTGTTGTAGAAATTGTATGAGGATTAGACGATATAATGCTAATCTATTGTTGGTTATCATTGAATCGAACCATGTTATAAATACATTGCATATGTATGTTTATTGGGAGGAGAAAGGGGATGTGCTCTATATATGACCATGTTATAAATACATTGTATATGTATGTTTATTGTGAGGAGAAAGGGGATGTACTCCATATATGACCATGTTATAAATACATTGTATATGTATGTTTATTTGGGAGGAGAAATGGAATGTACTCCATATATGATTATGATTATGTTTATAAATACATTGCATATGTATATTTATTTGGGAGGAGAAAGGGGATGGACTCCATTTAAAGAAAGTTGGCTGGAGTGTCCTGAGTGAAAGACCCGAAAATCTATATATAAATGGGTGCCGGTTCCTTCGGACAAAATATCCGTAAAATGGCAAAGTTTGAAGTGTTTATGTGTGTTGTGCATAATTGGAAAACCATTGAGTTATAGTCTCATTTTGGTTGTTGAAAGATAATGAATTTAACTCATGAATTGAGTAGCATATATGAACTGGATATGAGTTGAAGGAAAATGGAATAACATTGGTCTTAGTGGCATATGAATATGCAAGCCTTGGATATAAGAGATTATGTAATAAAATCATATGGTTTTGACATGATATGATTTCACGTATATGTATAAGTATCTTTGTCCCCGCATATCTTTTAATGTTTTATTATAAGATTGTTTGGTGGGCTTTGCTTACCCCCTGCCTGTATATGTGTACAGGGAATGCTTTTCGGATTTGAAGATCAAACAATGAGTTTTATCATTTCATAAGTGTAATGTAGTGATGGATTGTACTACTTCATTTGTTGTTTGGCCGAGTCTTAGGCAATAGCGTGGATGGACTTTCGGGAAGCAAGAGCCTCTTAATTATGTTTTGTTGTGTGTATGTTGGTATTTGTAAAGCCAAGGGCTTAAGATGCAATGAGTGAGACTCAATTTGTGTAACCAAGCAATGACTTGGAAAGATGTAAGCCTACATGGCATTTAACTGGTTGTTAAACAGTAGACTCTGATGTATGAAAGTATGTTATTTCCCATATTTATTCCGTATATGAGTTATCTTTATTTTATTATTTTGGGGGTGTTACAACTTGGTATCCTAGCGAACCGAGTTTGAATACCTTGGCTTGTGGGAAGTGGTTTTGATCACAGTTGGGTTTACCTTGGGATTGTGAGCGACGTTTGCATTTTATGTGATAACATGCTTATGTGCTAAGATGTTATATGTTTATGTGGGCATGGGGTTGAGTCTCGAAGATGTTGTGTCGGGTCTAGAAATTTTCTTAGACATCTCATTAGAAATGCGCCTGATCAACGTGATTTCTAATTGGAGGTCTAAAAAGATTTCTAGAACGACTAGTAATCTTCGTAGGAACAGCCTAGTATATGTTATGTGGTTATGTGAATCTATTGTATTTAATATACATATGTTGAGTTTTGTATTGGAACATGAGAGTGTACCTTAGTGGAAGGTGTTGATGCTAAATGTTATGAATGGTATATATGTGGCCTTGCATGATTGTGAAATTATTCTATTTAGTTAATTATATGTGGAGTTGTTCCTGAACGTTGGGTTGTATACCCCTGTATGTACTTGGGAAGAGACGTGGCCTCGACATGGTAAAGATTGCGAATGGTCAACTCTCTCAAGAGTTTAACATGATCCAACTAGAGAATCTCTCATCATTTAGGACTCTAGTCTCTCATTCGAACATCTCGGATTCAGACGTGGTTTGACCACACCTCGGCTAATCGAAATCACCTACGTGGCATCTCGGCTAAGCACCTAGACCACGTGGACAACTCAAAATTATGTCTCTACAACTAATTTTGGAGTATTACATAAATAAAGTCTCATAGTACTCTAGAACTATTGAATAATTACTCATTGTATTTGGAACATTATTGACATTCAAGAGTTGGCAAGCAGGCTAAAATTAATGATATAGACGGTTAATAAAGGAGGAATTTTATTTAGGGGGACTTATGTGTAGGTTCTATTAAGTGAATTTATTGTCCAATAGGTCTCATGATAATTAATGGCAGTTTTTATCATACACTATTAAAAAAAAGTCATAAATTGTTAATTTTTAGTGACAATTTAAAAAATGCCACAAAAAATGTCACTAATTATAAGTTTTAACAACAGTTTAAAAAAATCGTCACAAAAAATGTCACTAATTTTTAACTTTATTTGTCACAGAAAAACATCACTAATTGAAAGTTTTAGAGACAACGTATAAAACTCATGACAAAAAAAGTCACTAATTGTTAATTTTTAGCGATATATGTAAAAAAATTATCACAAAAAATTATTTTTAGTGACGATTATACTAAGACTTATTTTCAATAAGACTTTGTGGGAATTAAGTCAAACTATTAGGACCTATTAGTAGTTTATCCTTTTATTTACATAAAATACTAGCGTTCCACCCGTGCTATGCACGGGTTGTGCTTACAATTATTTGCAGGACCTGGCGCGACGATGACCTTGTTATCAATCAGATCTTGTATTTCATGGCGAAGATGGTAACAACTATCAGTGTCGTGGCCGACTTGTTGATGGAAGGCACAGTACTTGGTCGGATCATGGAAGGGAGGGAGGGAGTTTATTTGGCAATGGCCGTAGCTCTAGGGGTTTCAGGTGCCCCTTTTTTATTAGGACCCTCAAGGCCGTTGATAGTGACATGTACAGTGGGGTAAACACCCTCTGGCCCCGAGGTGGGTATTTTGAGGTTTGTGGCTTTTTGCTGGATGCACCAGCAAAGGGATTGACAGGTGCTGACTGGGTTTGCTGGTCTCTTCCGAGTACGGGGCTAGAGCTGAAAGGAATATTCTTGGTACAAAGGCCCTTCTCCCGGCTCGCCCCTTGATTCGAACTGCCCCTAATTTGAGTGGCAAAAGTGTCATCCACAGTTATTACAACAACTGCGAGGACTTGCTCTTCGTTCAGTCCCTCGGCTTTCAAAGCCTCAGCAGCCAACTGAAGATGTTCATGGGGACTAATGCTTGCCCCAGCCTTGTTCTTATCACTGGCCTCCACTTTGCTAAGAGATTGGCCTTCTCCCAATGCAGCCCGTCCCAAGGTTAGGGAACCTTTCGACATGAACTCCCTGGTATGTGACGCAGTTGATGATAGAGCCAAAACTCCAAAGGCCAAATCACTTTCTGATTCTCGAAATCTTCGATCATCCTCATCAGCTCAGAAGTAGTGGGTTCACAGGTTTAAGATGATTGGGGTTCAGATGCACCCATCATGCATAAGTCCATGCTTTCTGGGATAAACACCTCTGGTTTGGGTAGATGGGCCGGGGTGATGTATATGCTGGGGTCAAAGGTGGATGGTAGTGTATGGATTAGGTTGAGATGTGGATGAGGTACTTGGTCATTGGGGTCTGAAGGTGGAGCTATCGTCCGGCTGTCAATGAGGTTTTGGATCTCATGACGAAGACGAAAGCACACGTCAGTGTCATGGCCAGCTCGCTGATGGAAGGCACAGTAGTCAACTGGGTTATGTGAGGGAGGGGGTTTCTTTGGTAATGGTGGTGGCTCCAGTGGCTTCAGATACCACTTTTTGATCAGGACCCTCAGGGCCGTTGACAGTGACACGTACAGTGGGGTAAACACCCTTTGGCCCTGAGGTGGGTATTTGGCCATTTGTGAACTAGTTTCGGAGGCACCGGTGAATGGGGTGGTCATTTTTTGTGTGGGGTTGGTGACCATGCCCATGTCTGAAGTTATAGTTGTGTCATCCTGGTGGTTGCATTGACGTGGGTAAATGCCCTCCTGGGCTGCTCTTTTTCCTGGTCAATAAGGCCTTGCTTTATAGCGTCCTCGATTTGTACTCCCATCTCATGTAGATCTCAAAAGGTAGGGAATGGAAGAACGATCATTTTCTGCATGAGCTTGGGTTGGAGGTTGCGCACAACCATCCGTATTTGATCCTTGTCTGTTGGCCTAATGGTCATCATTGAGGCCTTGGCCCTCCACCGAGTTAAAAAATCGGAGAAACTTTCCTTCGGCTCCTGCCTAGTCGTCTCGAGATCACGAGTTATAATCTCAATTTGTGTATTATAGGAGTATTGATCGACAAAAGCCTCGGCCATCTCATCCCAATTCTTCTTAACATCGTCTTCCAGTTTCGCGTACCTGATGGCCGCCACACTTGACAGGGTTCGGCCAAACAGAGACAACTTCTGTAGTCTGGTGAGGCCCATCGGCCTTAAGATATCTGAAAACAGCCTCAGGTGCACCATGGGGTCCCCGGACCCATCAAATCGGTCGATTTGTGGCATCTTGAACCGATCTGGCAGCAAATACGTGCGTCCGTATATCCATCCTCAATGTCGGGAATGGACTTGACTCATTGGGATTTCTTAAACATCTTTTCCAGCTTACTCAGATTCAGTGCTGTGGGGTCCGTCTTGAACTCAAAGGGAGAGTCCGGTAGATTGGTAGGTGTTTTGGATTGCTGGGGTAAAATTGGGGGCGGAGCCGGCCCTACCGGAATGTCTGTACCTTCCTGGACATTGGGTGTTTCCCCGGGTGTCTGAACCCCTGGTGGTGGAGGAGCTTGATGCGAAGCAGATGCTCCGGTTTGTTGCTCTAGCCTGGCAATTGTCTCTGCCTGTTGGGCTATGACCACAGCCCGTTGCTTGGCGAATTCTGCTTGACAGACAGCGTCTTGCTGCATGGTTTTCATACTATCCTGGAGTTGGCGCACCATCTCTTCCAGACTCGACATATTGTCCTGATCTAACTGAGCAGCCGGTATATTTGTGTCTGCAGTAGGCTCGAAAATCTCAACCCGACTACTCAAAGGTCACTGATCTGGTAGCTGTTATACTGGTGGTCTGTGCCTAACTAGCCTTCTCTTACCCTGATTACCCTTGAACTGAGTCTCTGACCTGACAGAGTCTATCAGCACAAATCTGATGAACCTCGGGGGATATCGGAGCCTTCTGAAGCTATAGTTCCAGGACTACCTAGTAAAAGAGAAAATAGACAGCATCTCAGCTCAATTTCACTGGAACGGATATGAGCAAAGCTGAACGACTGTATTCTATTATTGATCACTGTTCCCCGAAATCACTGCCCCAAATCTGAATCTGAACCCGCAGATATAACTGATTCTCAAAATATTGATACTGGTGCCCGCAGGCCGGATACCCAGACTTGCAAACTGGTATATGCATTCCCTGTAGAGATACACTCTAAAAGCACATAGCAAGTAAATGAGAGCCAATACACCCCTATGTTGGGGTAGGGTTTCCCTGTCCTATTTTGTCAGGAGCTAGGGTTTCACTACGCACACAGCGGTTTCAAACAACCTATGATCGGGTGAGCAACCTGTCCTAGCTTGGAATGGTCACTACGGATTTCGATATGCACTAGGTCGAATGGTCGAAAAGGGTGCCCCGGTAAAACCGGGGTTTGTGTTCTATCTTGCGAGCCGCAACCGGTCAGCCTTATGGTCATGCCTTGACAAGACAAGCCTCCAGCAAACCGCTCAGGAATAGCAGATGGACAACACGGTGTCCTAGGCGCACCAATGCACATGCAATGCAAAGAGACACATAAGCGTAATCAAAACAGAATATCACGAGTTCGAGTCAAGCTCTCTAAACTCCCCAGCATTGTCGCCAGAAACTGTAGACGCGCCCATTGGGCTTCACTCTACAGTTTTGGACTCCCCTATTTTGTTTGTTGCGGTTAAATGTCGAACCAAGAGTCCAAATCGGCAAACCGTCGTTTGAGAAAAGCAGATTTTTGAAAAGTAGTGCCAAACATGGTGCTTTGCGGATCTGAGTAGCCACCTAAATATTTTAAAATGGGAAATTTAGGAAACCGACTCGGTGCGAAGGCCACGTGTCCGTCATCATCAAAAGTTGTCTTGGCTCGGGAGCTTGGAGTGCGATCGGGGAAGGTCACTATGAGCACCCCTTTCGCCAGCCAAGACCGCCTCTACTACTAACCGTGATATCCGATTTTGAAAACATTACATGCTCTTATTCCAATTATTAGCCTAGAATTACTATGTTATGCACACAGCAAACAAGTATAGACTAGATTTGCCTAATTTGGAAATAAACATTGCATATCCGTTCGTTTTGAAAGCGTTTCGGATTTTGCTACTCACAAGGAGGCTAAAACACAGATTTCAACGAGTTTTTCCAACTCAAGCAATCCAACCTTCACCCACAGGCACTCAAACAGTTTATCTCATGTAAGCAACTAGCCGCATGGTAAGCCTACTATCATGTTAACATTCACACGCATGCGATATGCTAAAGCATAAATACTTACATTGTACTCCGTGCCAAAACAACAAACTAGTTAGCAAAAATGCATGCCCTAGTTCATGTTAGAATGACTAATGCGTCACATACAGGATGTGATTAGGATAGGCTCGGCTAACCCTAAAATGGCATGTGAAATGCAATTATTCGATGCACGTATTTGAGTTGGAAATTGAAGATACAATGCGGTTTGTATGATGTATCGAGCCCGGTGCATGTTAACAAATGCATGGATGTACGCATGCATTGCATAAGGTATGCTAAAATAAACGTGCCCTAATCTACCATCATAAGCAGGTAAATAAAAGGGAGAAAGAAATGGGGGTTGGAAGACATACACACCACTCACCCACACTTATTACAAATATGCCCTCACTCGGAGGGACCAAAAGAATATACAGTCCAAAATAATACAGTCCAAATACAGAATAAATTATTACAAAAAATTCTAATTTAATTAATAATTGAAATGCATAATAGAAAAGGCCACAGCCCCGCCTCGGGATGCGCGAATGATGCACGCTCGAATCCGACTCGCCCGGAAAACCCGCACCATAACACTGTTGCCTCTGTTTTTACTGCCCTGTCTCCCCAAAAATTGCCAAAGTCCCAAAATGCCTTCCTTGCATGCTGCTGTATACCACCGGCTGGAGGAAATGTCCACCGGCCACTGACAATTCCCATCGGCTGCTTAGGAGATTATCGGCCACCCATACAGTGCCGGTCGGCACTCTATACTGCCGGTCGGCAGAAAATTCCTGCAGAAGACAGTTTTGACAGCAACAGCAGACAGGCAGTGCATGGTATGGGATTTTCAGGCAAATGTATGCATGAACACACTCCCTATCATGCAATGGACTCAAGGGAGCATGGCCCTCGACCCTCGGGCCATCAATCACGCATTTCAATGCATGATGGCCCAAAAGCCAAGTTAGTAACTTTGATATCAAATGAAATGCAAGCACAAAACACATCAAGGGCCCCAACCTCTATCATGCTCGATCAAGAGGCAAGGGATGCATGCCAAATGCAACCTAAACATGCCAGCTAAGTATGCAATATGATTATGCGAACAAGCATGCAAGGCATGACGCAATGTAACAACATAACATGCTGTAGACACCCCATTTTTGACGTCCTCAAGACTTGGACGTCACCATTTGAACACTCGGTGATTATCCATGTTCGTGTTCGTTTGGAGTTCCCGGAGTTCTCGGCTACGCGCCTTGCCTCAAGACCTCCGAACTTGACCGTTTTGTGTCTGGTTTTGCACCAAACACTTGTGCTTTGCCTTGGAGGGGCAGGGAATGCCTTGTGAGGCATCCCCACACACCACCGGCAGTGGCTAGAGGCCACCGGCTGGTTAGTGTTGCCATCGGCACTATATTGTGCCGGTCGGCAGTCAATTTTGTCAAAATGACAATTTTGCCCTGCCTACTACTGTGCAGTTGCTTTTTCAGATATTTTGAAGCAGCTGTATGGCATTTGTTTCCCCTCCATACACGTGTATGAAGGGATGAGCCTTTGGTTTGCTTAGCTTGTAAGCTTTGTTGCCTATAAGAGAACCCTCTCTTCTCTTGGCTCAAGGGGTTAGCAAAAATTAGACATTTTTAGAGAGAAAAGACAGAGAAGAAGCTATGGTTTTAGGCTTTGAGTTCTATATCTATCCTATCTCTCTTTTTCTCTCTTGTTTGTACACTAGGTGTTTTAGTCCACATTATTGCACACAAGCACCTAGTGTTTCACCTTCCTTTGGTTACTGAGGTTCTAAGGGCTGGTTCTTGAAGTTTTTTGGTTGGATTTGAGCTCAAGGAAGCAACAACATCAACCTTTGTGAAGGTGGTCTTCAAGGGTAAGAAACTACCCCTTTTTACCCCATTTTTGCACTCCATTTTTTCATAGTTTAGAACTGTTTTTGTGCTTAGCATTTAATACAAAAAAGTTCTATTTTTTGGTCCTCTTTATTGTTGGTTAAGAGTGTTTTGTGCTTTGGGGAGGTTTGACCACCCTTAGGCCTTGAAAAGGCCTCATTTTGTGCTATTTTGTGAGAGCTCCGGGATTTTGGTGTTGGGGTCTCTTCACCATTGAAATCTTGAGGGATTTCAATGGTGTAGATGATGCCTTGAAGTCCCAAGAAGGAGAGGGCCACCCCCTCTCCTTGTTGTCCTTGAAAAGGACAAGTTTTGGCCTCTTGAGGAAGCCTATGTTCAAGTGTGTGTTGAGCATGCCATGACTATTTTTCATGCTCATATTACCATGATATAACATGATTTTAAGTTGGTTTTGGTCCCTTATGCATGCTTAGCATAGTTGCCATATAATGCCTTGTAATGCCTTTAACATGTCTTAGGTTGTTAGCCTTTATGTGAGCATGATTAAGGCTTAGACTTATGAATGTTTTGTGCTTATTTTGCCATGCTTTAGGTCTGTCCATGGTTGTTTGGATTGATTTTGGCATGTTTAGTATAGCTCCTTTGCATTTGTGGCTTGCCGAGCTTGTATGCCTCAAGTATGTGAGTGTGTAGCATGTGTTGCTTGCATTATTTTGGTGGTTTGGAACCACCCAACATGTAATTTCAGTCCCTTTGGCATGCTCATATGCTTGCCTAAGTCGCCTCTTTATTGCTTTAAAAGCGTATGTTGTATGCCTCATGTTTTGGCCTTTGTATGTGCCTTTATGCTTGGACCATTTAGATGCCATCTAGGTGTTTCTTGGGTGTTGTTTAGGTCTGTCTTTGACCTATTTTGAGTCCCCTTGGCCTTGTGAGGCTTGGTGGGTTTGACCTTGGTTTAAGCCTTTTGGCTTGCCTTAAGTGCTTGGACCTTAATCGCATGTTTAGCTTGCTTTGTTGCTTGGTTTGGGCACCATGTTTAGCATGATTTCAGAGCTTTACAATGCATGTTAGTTGTCCACACTTAGCCTCTTTTGAGTGCGCTCGAGAATTGCTTGTTTATGCTTAAGTTGGTACCTTAACATATGCATGTGTGTGTGTGTGGTGGCTTCCATCTTTGGAGCATTTTGGCCACTGATTTTAGGCCTATTTGGGGTTTCCTAGATCATGTTTAAGACCATCATTTCCTTGGCTTGCATTGCCTCATGTTTGCTTGCATGCTTACATAAGTATCTTGCCATGATCATGTTGCATATTAGCTAACATGCTTAGGTTGCATTGCACCTTGCATACGCGCCTTGTTCCTTGACTTGGTGATAGGAATTGGGCCTTGTTTTGTTTGTTTGGTTTGCATGCATTTGACATGAAAGTGCACAACTTGGTTCTTCGGGCCATCATGCATGGGAATGCATGATTGGTGGCCCGAGAATCGAGGCACATGCCCCTTTGAGTCACAAATATGATAAGGGGCATGATTAGTGCATATATTGTTGGAATTACATTGCCATGCAAGTTTTTTCCCTCTGCTGCTGTGAGTTGCAGGTTCTGCAGACATTCAGTGCCGACCGGCAGTATTTAGTGCCGACCGGCAGTCTATTGATAGCCGATGAGTTCATTTTGTGCCGGTGGCCACATATAGCGACGATGGATATTCATTTAGCCGATGGTGATCCCGACATCCAAGGAAGTAGTTACGAGACTTTGGTAGTCTTCGAGGTGCAAGCGAGGAAAGCGAGGCAATCTAGGCATGGCGGTGCAATTAGAGCAAGGCGAAACACGTGCCGCATTTGGCTCTCCTCCCGAGGCGGTTTACTGCTTTTCTCAGTTTAGTTAGTTTGTCAACTAATTAGGCTATTTGTAATATTTAATTAGCTTGCGTAGTTAATTATTTGTATTATTCTTTCGGTCCCTCCGAGCGAGGGCATATCTGTTATAAGTGTGGGTGAGTGGTGTGTATGTCTTCTAACCCCCATTTCTTTCTTCCCTTTTATTTACCTGCTTATGATGGTAGATTAGGGCGCGTTTATTTTTAGCATACCTTATGCAATGCATGCATGCATCCATGCATTTGTTTACATGCACCGGGCTCGGCACATCATACAAACCGCATTGTATTTTCAATTCCAAACTGAATACGTGCATCGAATAAAGTGCATTTCACATGCCATCTTTAGGGTTAGCCGAGCCTACTCTAGATTACATCTTTGCATGTGTTGCATTAGCCACTCAACATGAACTAGGACATGCATGTTTGCTAACTAGTTTCTTGTTTTGGCACGGAGTACTAGGTAAGCTTTTATGCTTTAGCATATCACATGCGTGTGAATATTGCCATGACAGCATGCTTACCATGTGGCTAGATGCTTAGATGATATAACTGTTTGAATGCCTGTGGGTGGAGGTTAGATTGCTTGAGTTGGAATAACTCTTTGAAATCCGTATTTTAGCCTACTTGCGAGTAGCAATTTCAAACTGTTTTCAAAACGAACGGATATGCAATGTTTATTTCCAAATTAGGCAATCTAGTCTATACTTGTTTGTCTTGCATAACATAGTAATTCTAGGCTAATAATTGGAATAAGAGCATGTAATGTTTTCAAAACGGATATCACGGTTAGTAGAGGCGGTCTTGGACGAGGCGAAAGGGGTGCTCATAGCTGACCTTCCCCGATCGTACCCAAGCTCCCGTGCCAAGACCACTTTGGTGATGATGGACACGTGGCCTTCGGCACCGAGTCAGGGTTTCCTAAATTTCTCATTTTAAAATATTTAGGTGGCGACTCTGTAATCTGACAAAGTAGTCCATGTTTGGCACTACTTTTTCAAAAATCTGTTTTCTCAAATGATTTGCCGGATTTGGACTCTTTGGTTCAAGATTAAGAACCGTGACACTTGAGTCCTTGAACTGTAGTAACCCCAATATGAACGGAACGGGACTTAACCCTCCCGGGGCGTTCGGGGACGTCTACACATGCACAACGCATTGTAACATGGCATACACAATGCAAGATGGGCTTACACCAACGTGAGTGGACCTCAGCCGCACTCACATCAGTGGCCATCAGATGAAAACAAGACACCTCGAGATGCGTGCATGCGTACACGCAAACCGAGGATGGGCCCTCAGGCACCGAAATGCCACTCTAATGAGACATGGCAAAGACATGGAATATGATATGCAAACATGCAAAAATCAGTGGCAAAATGAGGGGCAAAACAGCCCCGAATCATGGCGAAATGAAACCCGATGCATGAAACGATCCCGAAATGCGAAGATAAGTGCACGAAATGGCTTACAACTATACAATACATGCATAATTTGAACATGACATGAAAATAAAGAAGCAAGGAAGCCTCGAGAAAAGCATTTTTACAGTACAAAACATGGCCAAACAGCAATCACGAGTAGGGCTAAAATGGCATACAAAAATGGCTCCGCAAGGGAGGTCATGAAGCAAGTGGTAGATGCAAAGCCCGAATGGAAAAAGACCCTTCTACAACACTGAAGAAGGACCAAAAATATGACTACTCACAGTATATGACAAGTCCCAAAACAGTATACAAATATGCTCAAAATGCAATGCAAGAAATAGGCCAACAAGAGGCTATAACATTAGGTATACAAATCATTCACCAAACAGCCAAAGACCCTTAATGAGATATGCCAAGAAGGTCAAAATATAGCCATTTTCAGTTCTGATGATGGCCTAAAAATAGAAGCAAGACGGGCCAACACAGCATGCAAAAATGGGGGCCAAAGAGGGGTATAATGGTAAGTGCCACATGGAGGCCCCCAAAAGTGTTGAGCCCTTCTACAATGTTGTAGAGGGGATCAAAATAGGCAAACTCACAGTTTATATCATGCTCAAAAACAGATCACACATAGGCTAGAAATATCATGCAAGATTATGGTATTTAAGAGGGTATTGAAGCAAGTACCAAATGGGGGGCTCAAACAGGGTTGAGCCCTTAAACAAACATGAAGAATGGCTCAAAAAAATGACCCTTTAAGTTAGGGTCGGAACCCAAAACAGCAAGAAAATAGGCTAGAAGAATGGCGCAAAAATGTGCTACAAAAGAGGGAAAATGGTCTTACCCTTGAAGATCACTTCTTTGCTACCTCTTGGACCAAAGAATGTTGCCTCCTAGCCTCTGAGAAGACCTCCAAGCTGCTGGAAATGGAAGTGGTGGTGTGGTGCTAGGTGGTGATGAAGAAATGGCCAAGGATTTGAGAGGTTTGGAACTTGGAAGTGTAGAGAGAGAGGGATCTTTTAGAGTGAAAAGCTCCCAAAACTTGCTTTTTTGTTCTAACCTCCCCAATATGAGATATAAGGCACTATATATATCAAAATAAGAGCTTTTGGTTGAAATATACCAATTGAAAATATCTGGTACAGTGTATAGCAGCTGGATGATAAATATCTGTCAAAAATCTGAGTTCTAGGCACTTTTGGCCAGCCGGCAATCTTTTGTGCCAGTCGGATAAATAGAGTGCCGATGGGTGGCTAATGAGGTCAAAAAGGGCCAGTGGAAGTCCAGATTAAAACCCCGGAAGTTAGCTTTCCAATGGCGCAAACCTTGCATTAAAATTCCTCCTGTGGAAAAAGTTATGCCCTTTTTGGTGAAGCCGCGCAGATTCGATCCAACCGGACTGATCCCCTATTTCAACCAACCATATCTCCCCCACCCGGACTTGGATTTGAGAGATTCTTGAGTGCAAAATGAAGCCCCGGAATTCTTCTTTTCAACGATGGTGGCCTCATACCTCAAATCCAAGTGTATAGATAGATGAGCTTGATTTGGCGATGACCACTTGTCTTTCTCCTACACG
This sequence comes from Camellia lanceoleosa, assembly GCA_025200525.1. Taxonomy (NCBI): domain Eukaryota; kingdom Viridiplantae; phylum Streptophyta; class Magnoliopsida; order Ericales; family Theaceae; genus Camellia; species Camellia lanceoleosa. The sequence goes on along the minus strand of CM045771.1, from coordinate 120,122,359 downwards.
GATTCATGCCGAACCTCTTCTCCAACTTGTTTTCTCCCCTCTTCTCCTCTTCTCTTCAACTTCAAACCCCGAAGTAAGGTGTTTTGAAAGATTTTTCAAAGATTTCATCTCTCTTTCATTCATCTCGACTTTGTCCTTGTTCGGTTTACCGAAAAGTGCACCATTTACCGAAATGCGAGCGTCGGAACATCGTGGGAATTTTATTTCAAAAATGTTTTGAAAGAGAGGGTTTTAAGGTCTCAAAACCATTCAAAATAGCTTTGGTCCACAATGGGGTGTGAAGTTGGGATTTGGCCCTTTCCTTGCCGAAGAAATTGAACCTTCGCCCTACACACCTTTCTCCAACAAGTAAACCATCAGTAACGCCCAAGTCTCGAGGGCGGTCAAAAATGGGGTGTCTACAGTTTCCCCTCTTTGACAGAACTCGAAAGTCATAACAATGACGGGAGTGAGTGTCAAAGTCTAGAGATGACCCATTTTTGATAAGGCCGAAGACTTGGACAAACAAACAAGATATAGATAGACAAATGGTTGTGCCCGCAGGCTGCCTACGTATCCTTTTGCAAGGAATCAAACCAGCGTAGTTCGGGGGCAGGATGCGAAGTGATGCACAATGCAAGTGCATAACTTATGATCATGCAAAGGATGCTGTGATGAAGCAATTAGGCAAAATAAATGCAACATTATAAGCGAATGCTATGCAAACAAGTAAACATGAGCCAAACTACATGTCATGTAGAAAGGATGTAAGAAAATTATGCAATTCTCACGGCGTCTTGCGCGGAGAAGGCTAAAAGTGACTACCGAGACTACCCGGAGTCTCAAACACAACATCTCTCAGCGTATTGTACACAGGAGAGGAAAGAGTAACACTTCTCAGCATAGTACACGCAAGAGAAGAAAGATAAAATTTCTCAGCGTAGTACACGCAAGAAAAGGAAGATAAAATTTCTCAGCATAGTACACGCAAGAGAAGAAGGAAAGACAAAGAGAAACCTCATCAGCGTAGTACACGCGAGAGAAGAAGGAAAGAATTTCTCAGCATAGTACACGCAAGAGAAGAAGGAAAGGCTTAGAGAAACCTCATCAGCGTAGTACACGCGAGAGAGGAAAGAGAAAAGCAAAAAGAAACTTCTCAGCGTAGTACACGCAAGAGAGGAAAGAGAAAAGCAAAAAGAAGCCTCTCAGCGTAGTACACGCGAGAGAGGAAAGAGAAGAGCCTCTCAGCGTAGTACACGCGAGAGAGGAAAGAGGAAAGCAAAAAGAAACCTCTCAGCGTAGTACACGCGAGAGAGGAAAGAGCAACAATGCAAGTAAAAAGGCGCACAACAATGTGGGCGAAACATGCATGACAGCGCAAGTGAAATGAGTGCATAACAATGCAACTGGGATGTGCATCCCGATGCAAATGAAGTGGGTGCATAACAATGCAATTGGAACATGCAGCATAATGCAAGTGGGACGAGTGTGTATACACATTCTGTGCACAATAATCAATGCATATTCGATGCAATCTCAACAGTGTGTTTGAAATAAAATGTCAAATAAGGAAATACACGCCTTAACGAGACCGATTCAAACGCAACCTCCAATTTACCTCTCGGAGGAGTCACAATAGATTCCAAAAGGATACAACTCGTGCATGCAAACTGACAATGAGCTACACATCAGAGACATGAGTTGATACTTCCGCAGAAACATTTTGAGCTTGAGGTAGAGGCACACCCATACTTCGGAGCATTGACAAGGCTTGAAGGGGTACATCCCACGGGATTTGCTGGAGGTGAAGCACACTCAGGTGCTTCGATTTTCCCTCTTTTCTTTTGCCTTGCAGTCTGGAACCTATATAGCTTCAGATAGATCCTGATTTTACTGTTCACACTTATTGGGGGTGGACCCTACAGTTTTCGAAAGAACAAATTCCCTTTTTGCACAAATGTGGAGAATGGCACAGCATTCTGAGCACATAACAAATCATTTTTGAAATTGAAAAAAAATGAGTTCTTGACCGGGTATTGAGCCTACGACTAGCCATAGCCAGAAAGACTCAACAATAGAAAACAAAAGGTGTACAACCTAAAGACATCGAGACACGCTCGGAACGACTCAAAGCAAGAATCGAGAAAAACAAAACAAAAGACACGACACACAGACGTGTTTACAAAAACAAAAGACCTCAGATTACGAGGAGCCAGTTTCTCCGGGTATGCTTTCCCACCCTTTCTCATTTGTGATTCTCACATCACTCGGCCCTCAAGCTCTGTTTTTCTCACAAAATCCCTTTTCTCATTTTTTTCCCATCGCACATCTCTCTATTCTTCAATCTCTCATTTTCAATCCCTCCCCTGAGTGGTTGATGGACAAACAGAAAGTTACGGGGTCTTGCCCCTAGCATTTCGCTAGACTCTTTTTCTTGTTCACAACAGTGAGTTTCTCCCACAGAGGGGTTGTGCTACAACTGGGTGTATAGTGAATCTGCGGCTGACATCGGTCGACGATGCTCTGCCGGGGAGTTTGGACATGGTTAGATCTGTCCAGATGATGGAGTGGAATATCTTGCCCGATCCGGTTCAGGTAGCCGCTTGGCTTGATTCCTCGTTGCTTGGAGGATGTTGAGAGCTTTCAGCCCTTTTGTTGTTAACCTCAGTTGTGCCTTCTTCCGGCAGGTGGAGTGCCCTTCTTGGCGAGTATGGTGCCTTTTTTGGTGAATGCATTGACAACAGGGAAAAGACAGGAAGCCTGATTGTACTGTGCCCCTAATTCATCATTTTGACCATTTTTTGTTTTTTTGGCTTTCTACTAAAACAATTTTGACCAATGTGAGAGTTAGATTAGCATGCTTGTTCGATTTTTGATTTGAAGGTCATGTAAGTCAGACTATGAGCACTGAAAATTTTCCTTTTTTTCTTGGGTCTAAGAAATGGTCCGGTTTTTGGAAAAGATGGAACAATTTTCGAGAAAATTAGTCAACCTTAGTAAAAATTCTCAAAAACTATTTTTCCAAATAGCCACTTGCTCAACGAGCATGAAACCTACTCTCGAGATGCGCAACCTCGAATCCATAACAATAGAAAATTGCCCCTTGTCTGAAGGACACTGCATAGCAACGGAAAGTTGCCCCTTGTTTGAAATGACACCGTGGTGTTTTGAATGGCAACGGAAAGTTGCCCCTTGTTTGGATGATCTTTGCGGCGCATTGTAGTCGATCTTGAGCGATGAACATAACCGGACTCGGAATCTGAGAGGACAAAGATGACCAGAACCATCGCATGGACACAATCGAATTTGAATTGTTTTACGGCTGGACTTCAGGATGAAGTTGCCTACGTATCCCAAACATGGGAATCAAGCCTTACGTAGTTCGGGGTTAAGGTACACTCGGGTATTTAACCTCTCCTTTTATGCTCTAACTTTTGCCAAGGCGCCTGTTGCAGGTTTTCGACCTTGCGAGCTTTGTTTTTCTTTTCTTTTCATTTTCATTTCTTTTCTTCTTCTTCTTTTTTTTTTGCATTTTTTGTATCTTTGCATTTTTTCTTTTTTCTTTTTTTCATTCTTTTCTTCGCTCTAACTTTTGCCTGGGTCGCCCTTCCGGGTTTTCGGCCCAGCGAGCCTCTCAAAGGGTAAAAGTGTAACAAGTCCATGCCAAATGGTTTTGAGATTGAAGCCCTCTGTATCCAGGAGAATGGCTGTTGTATTGATTTGCAGAAGGATCCACCTTTGGCTCTTCGAGCACATCAGATATTTTTTGCCCCTAGTTCGAGGGGTGCTTCTGTTCTAACTTTGCAAGCTTCTTCTGATGAGGTCTGACCTTCTTGATCTGACTTTGGTGCCTCTTGTTCGAGGGCTGCTTCAAGTCTGGCCACACAGGCCTTACATTGTGGTCGACCGTTGAACATTCTGAATGCCAGTTCAAGGTTTGAAAGCAAAGGGGGGTTGAGTCTCGAGGCTGAGAGCCTTCCTAAGCTGCACAATCTCAAGAGCGATTCCACACAGGTCTTCGCAGGACCGCGCAAAACATTTTTTGACAGTTTTTAAGAAAGCGACAAATCGCTCGCGCAGAAGATAGTGTGGAACCAGTCTGGATCGAACCAGGATCCTTCTCAGTACTCATGCCGACAAGCATGATTTCATTCATTAAGGGCTTAGCACGCCTTTCTTTCTCTCAAGTTGATCAATTTTTGCAAAACCCGAGGAATTCCTTCCTCTTTGTTTTTACCACAGTGTCCAAAAAGTTTTGAAAAACTTAGGTCATTACAATGACTTCAAGGCACAGAAAAGGCGAGTTCGATCCAAATCTGCTATCTCATTCGAATTTCGCACAAGCGGCACACGGCGAAAAACGCGTGAGCGTAAAAATCATCATTGTTTCATTCAGATCTTACGGTGTATGGCGGCTCCTGGCGAAGCAGACTAAAAAGAAAGCAAAAAGACAAACACAAAACAAGATAGTGATGTCCGAGGTAACATTCCCGGAATCACCTGACTTCAACAAAACAGGACTGACTCGATACAACAAGACAGACCTGAAATAAAAAGACTGACTCAAAATAAGGAGACAGACTCAAACCAACACAACAAAACTGATCCAATACCCAAGTCAGAAAGCAAAATTAACAGCATTTGTACATTACTCAAAACAGTGCATGCCGTCCACCACATCTGAAGTAAACTGAACGCCGCCCGCAGGTGGTTCATCTCTTGATCACATCACATTATCCCCCAAGTTCACTGATCTAGCACCGATAGATTTTGCAGGACCTGGCGCGATGATGACCTTGTTATCAATCAGATCTTGTATTTCATGGCGAAGACGGTAACAACTATCAGTGTCGTGGCCGACTTGTTGATGGAAGGCACAGTACTTGATCGGATCATGGGAGGGAGGGAGTTTATTTGGCAATGGCCGTAGCTCTAGGGGTTTCAGGTGCCCCTTTTTTATTAGGACCCTCAAGGCCGCTAATAGTGACATGTACAGTGGGGTAAACACCCTCTGGCCCCGAGGTGGGTATTTTGAGGTTTGTGGCTTTTTGCTAGATGCACCAGCAAAGGGATTGACAGTCTTGTTGGGTATCTTTGGTCTCTTCCGAACTGAGGGCTAGAGCTGAAAGGAATATTCTTGGTACAAAGGCCCTTCTCCCGGCTCGCCCCTTGATTCGAACTGCCCTAATTTGAGTGGCAAAAGTGTCATCCACAGTTTTTACAACAACTGCGAGGACTTGCTCTTCGTTCAGTCCCTCGGCTTTCAAAGCCTCAACAGCCAACTGAAAATGTTCATGGGGACTAATGCTTGCCCCAGCCTTGTTCTTATCACTGGCCTCCACTTTGCTAAGAGATTGGCCTTCTCCCAATGCAGCCCGTCCCAAGGTTAGGGAACCTTTCGACATGAACTCCACGGTATGTGGCAGATTGATGATGGAGCCAAAACTCCAAAGGCCAAATCACTTTCTGATTCTCTGAAGATCTTCGATCATCCTCATCAGCTTAGAAGTAGTGGGTTCACAGGTTTGAGATGATTGGGGTTCAGATCAACCCATCATGCATAAGTCCATGCTTTCTGGGATAAACACCTCTGGTTTGGGTAGATGGGCCGGGGTGATGTGTATGCTGGGGTCAAAGGTGGATGGTAGTGTATGGATTAGGTTGAGATGTGGATGAGGTACTTGGTCATTGGGGTCTGAAGGTGGAGCTATCGTTCAGCTTTCAATGAGGTTTTGGATCTCATGACGAAGACGAAAGCACACGTCAGTGTCATGGCCAGCTCGCTGATGGAAGGCACAGTAGTCAGCTGGGTTATGTGAGGGAGGGGGTTTCTTTGGTAATGGTTGTGGCTCCAGTGGCTTCAGATACCCCTTTTTGATCAGGGCCCTCAGGGCCGTTGACAGAGACACGTACAGTGGGGTAAACACCCTTTGGCCCTGAGGTGGGTATTTGGCCGTTTGTGAACTAGTTTCGGAGGCACCGGTGAATGGGGTGGTCATTTTTTGTGTGGGGGTGGTGACCATGCCCATGTCTGAAGTTATAGCAGCTGTGTCACCACTGGTGGTCGCATTCGAACTGTGGGTAAATGCCCTCCTGGGCTGCTCTTTTTCCTGGTCAATAAGGCCTTGCTTTATAGCGTCCTCGATTTGTACTCCCATCTCATGTAGATCTGAAAAGGTAGGGAATGGGAGAACGATCATTTTCTGCATGAGCTTGGGTTGGAGGTTGCGCATAACCATCCGTATTTGATCCTTGTCTGTTGGCCTAATGGTCATCATTAAGGCCTTGGCCCTCTACCGAGTTACAAAATCGGAGAAACTTTCCTTCGGCTCCTGTCTAGTTGTCTCGAGATCACGGGTTGTAATCTCAATTTGTGTATTGTAGGAGTATTGATTGACAAAAGCCTCGGCCATCTCATCCCAATTCTTCTTAACATCGTCTTCCAGTTTCGCGTACCTGATGGCCGCCACACTTGACAGGGTTCGGCCAAACAGAGACAACTTCTGTAGTCTGGTGAGGCCCATCGGCCTTAAGATATCTGAAAACAGCCTCAGGTGCACCATGGGGTCCCCGGACCCATCAAATCGGTCGATTTGTGGCATCTTGAACCGATCTGGCAGCGTCACAGCTGCGTCCGTATATCCATCCTCAATGTCGGGAATGGACTTGACTCATTGGGATTTCTTAAACATCTTTTCCAGCTTACTCAGCTTCAGCGCTGTGGGGTCCGTCTTGAACTCAAAGGGAGAGTCTAGTAGATTGGTAGGTGTTTTGGATTGCTGGGGTAAAATTGGGGGCGGAGCCGGCCCTACCGGAATGTCTGTACCTTCCTGGACATTAGGTGTTTCCCCGGGTGTCTGAACCCCTGGTGGTGGAGGAGCTGGATGCGAAGCAGATGCTCCGGTTTGTTGCTCTAGCCTGGCAATTGTCTCTGCCTGTTGGGCTATGACCACAGCCCGTTGCTTGGCGAATTCTGCTTGACAGACAGTGTCTTGCTGCATGGTTTTCATACTATCCTGGAGTTAGTGTACCATCTCTTCCAGACTTGACCTATTGTCCTGATCTAACTGAGCAGCCGGTATATTTGTGTCTGCAGTAGGCTCGAAAATCTCAACCCGACTACTCAAAGGTCAGCGATCCGGTAGTCATTATCTTGGTGATGCGTGCCTAACTAGCCTTCTCGTACGATTACCCTTGAGAAGTCTCGACTGACAGGATCTATCAGCACAAATCTGATGAACCTCGGGGGATATTGGAGCCTTCTGAAGCTATGGTTCCAAGACTACCTAGCAAAAGGGAAAACAGACAGCATCTCAGCTCAACTTCACCAAAACAGATACGAGCAAAGCTGAACGACTGCATTCTGTTACTGATCACTGTTCCCAAAATCACTGCCCCAAACCTGAATCTGATACCCGCAGATATAACTGATTCTCAAAATACTGATACTGGTGCCCACAGGCCGGATACCCAGACTCGCAAACTGGTATATGCATTCCCTGTAGAGATACACTCTAAAAGCACATAGCAAGTAAATGAGAGCCAATACACCCCTATGTTGGGGTAGGGTTTCCCTGTCCTATTTTGTCAGGAGCTAGGGTTTCACTACGCACACAGCGGTTTCAAACAACCTATGATCGGGTGAGCAACCTGTCCTAGCTTGGAATGGTCACTACGGATTTCGATATGCACTAGGTCGAATGGTCGAAAAGGGTGCCCCGGTAAAACCGGGGTTTGTGTTCCCATACTGGCAGAGCCCGCAATCGGTCAGCCTTATGGTCATGCCTTGACAAGACAAGCCTCCAGCAAACCGCTCAGGAATAGCAGATGGCCAACACGGTGTCCTAGGCGCACCAATGCACATGCAATGCAAAGAGACACATAAGCGTAATCAAAACAGAATATCACGAGTTCGAGTCAAGCTCTCTAAACTCCCCAGCAGAGTCGCCAGAAACTGTAGACGCGCCCGTTGGGCTTCACTCTACAGTTCGGACTCCCCTGGTTTGTTTGTTGCGGTTCATAATTTGAACCAAAAAGTCCAAATCCGGCAAATCATTTGAGAAAACAGATTTTTGAAAAGTAGTGCCAAACATGGACTGCTTTGCCCGATACAGAGTCGCCACCTAAATATTTTAAAATGGGAAATTTAGGAAACCCTGACTCGGTGCCGAAGGCCACGTGTCCATCATCACCAAAGTTGTCTTGGCTCGGGAGCTTGGGTACGATCGGGGAAGGTCAGCTATGAGCACCCCCTTTCGCCCGGTCCGAAGACCGGCCTCTACTAATCGTGATATTCGATTTTGAAAACATTACATGCTCTTATTCCAATTATTAGCCTAGAATTACTATGTTATGCGCACAGCAAACAAGTATAGACTAGATTTGCCTAATTTGGAAATAAACATTGCATATCCGTTCGTTTTGAAAGCGTTTCGGATTTTGCTACTCGCAAGGAGGCTAAAACACGGATTTCAACGAGTTTTTCCAACTCAAGCAATCCAACCTCTACCCACAGGCACTCAAACAGTTTATCTCATGTAAGCAACTAGCCGCATGGTAAGCCTACTATCACGTTAACATTCACACGCATGTGATATGCTAAAGCATAAATACTTACATTATACTCCGTGCCAAAACAACAAACTAGTTAGCAAAAATGCATGCCCTAGTTCATGTTAGAATGACTAATGCGTCGCATACAGGATGTGATTAGGATAGGCTCGGCTAACCCTAAAATGGCATGTGAAATGCAATTATTCGGTGCACGTATTTGAGTTGGAAATTGAAGATATAATGCGGTTTGTATGATGTACCAAGCCCGGTACATGTCAACAAATGCATGGATGTACACATGCATTGCATAAGGTATGCTAAAATAAACGTGCCCTAATCTACCATCATAAGCAGGTAAATAAAAGGGAGAAAGAAATGGGGTTGGAAGACATACACACCACTCACCCACACTTATTACAAATATGCCCTCACTCGGAGGGACCAAAAGAATATACAGTCCAAAATAATACAGTCCAAATACAGAATAAATTATTACAAAAAATTCTGATTTAATTAATAATTGAAATGCATAATAGAAAAGGCCACAGCCCTGCCTCGGGATGCGCGAATGATGCATACTCGAATCCGACTCGCCCGGAAAACCCGCACCATAACACTGTTGCCTCTATTTTTACTGCCCTGTCTCCCCAAAAATTGCCAAAGTCCGAAAATGCCTTCCTTGCATGCTGCTGGAGGAAATGTCCACCGGCCACTGACAATTCCCATCGGCTACTTAGGAGATTATCGGCCACCCATACAGTGCCGGTCGGCACTCTATCACGCGGGCGAAAAATTCTGAAGAAGCAGTTTGTGACAAAGAATGAGAAGCGATTGCATGGTATGGGATTTTCAGGAAAATGTATGCATGAACACACTCCCTATCATGCAATGGACTCAAGGGAGCATGGCCCTCGACCCTCGGGCCATCAATCACCCATTTCAATGCATGATAGCCCAAAAGCCAAGTTAGCAACTTTGATATCAAATGAAATGCAAGCACAAAATACATCAAGGGCCCCAACCTCTATCATGCTCGATTAAGAGGCAAGGGATGCATGCCAAATGCAACCTAAACATGCCAGCTAAGTATACAATATGATTATGCGAACAAGCATGCAAGGCATGACGCAATGTAACAACATAACATGCACAACGCATTGTAACATGGCATACACAATGCAAGATGGGCTTACACCAACGTGAGTGGACCTCAGCCACACTCACATCAGTGGCCATCAGATGAAAACAAGACACCTCGAGATGCGTGCATACGTGCACGCAAACCGAGGATGGGCCCTCAAGCACCGAAATGCCACTCTAATGAGACATGGCAAAGACATGGAATATGATATGCAAACATGCAAAAATCAGTGGCAAAATGAGGGGCAAAACAGCCCCGAATCATGGCGAAATGGAACCCGATGCATGAAACAATCCCGAAATGCGAAGATAAGTGCACGAAATGGCTTACAGCTATACAATACATGCATAATTTGAACATGACATGAAAATACAGAAGCAAGGAATCCCCGAGAAAATCATTTTTACAATACAAAACATGGCCAAACAGCAATCACGAGTAGGGCTAAAATGCCATACAAAAATGGCTCCGCAAGGGAGGTCATGATGCAAGTGGTAGATGCAAAGCCCAAATGGAAAAAGACCCTTCTACAAAACTGAAGAAGGACAAAAAATATGACTACTCCCAGTATATGACAAGTCCCAAAACAGTATACAAATATGCTCAAAATGCAATGCAAGAAATAGGCCAACAAGAGGCTATAACATTAGGTATACAAATCATTCACCAAAAAGCCAAAGACCCTTAATGATATATTCCAAGAAGGTCAAAATATGGCCATTTTCAGTTCTGATGATGGCCTAAAAACAGAAGCAAGACGGGCCAACACAGCATGCAAAAATGGGGGCCAAAGAGGGGTATAATGGTAAGTGCTACATGGAGGCCCCCAACAGTGTTGAGCCCTTCTAAAATGTTGTAGAGGGGCTCAAAATAGGCCAACTCACAGTTTATATATGCTCAAAAACAGATCACACATAGGCTAGAAATATCATGCAAGATTATGGTATTTAAGAGGGTATTGAAGCAAGTACCAAATGGGGGGCTCAAACAGGGTTGAGCCCTTAAACAAACATGAATAATGGCTCAAAAAAATGACCTTTTCAGTTTGGGTCGGAGCCCAAAACAGCAAGAAAATAGGCTAGAAGAATGGCGCAAAAATGTGCTACAAAAGAGGGAAAATGGTCTTACCCTTGAAGATCACTTCTTTGCTACCTCTTGGACCAAAGAATGTTGCCTCCTAGCCTCTGAGAAGACCTCCAAGCTGCTGGAAATGGAAGTGGTGGTGTGGTGCTAGGTGGTGATGCAGAAATGGCCAAGGATTTGAGAGGTTTTGAACTTTGAAGTGTAGAGAGAGAGGGATCTTTTAGAGTGAGAAGCTCCCAAAACTTGCTTTTTTGTTCTAACCTCCCCAATATGAGATATAAGGCTCTATATATATCAAAATAAGAGCTTTTGGTTGAAATATCCCAACTGAAAATATCTGGTACAGTGTATAGCAGCTGGATGATAAATATCTGTCAAAAATCTGAGTTCTGGGCACTTTTGGCCGGCCGGCAATCTTTTGTGCCGGTCAGATAAATAGAGTGCCGATGGGTGGCTAATGAGGTGAAAAAGTGCCAGTGGAAGTCCAGATTGAAGCCCCGGAAGTTATCTTTCCAATGGCGCAAACCTTGCATTAAAATTCCTCCTGTGGAAAAAGTTATGCCCTTTTTGGTGAAGCCGCGCAGATTCGATCCAACCGGACTGATCCCCTATTTCATCCAACCATATCTCCCCCACCCGGACTTGGATTTGAGAGATTCTTGAGTGCAAAATGAAGCCCCGGAAGTCTTCTTTTCAACGATGGTGCTTCATAGCTCAAATACAAGTGTATAGATAGATGAGCTTGATTTAGCGATGACCGCTCGTCTTTCTCCTACACGGATTCATGCCGAACCTCTTCTCCAACTTGTTTTCTCCCCTCTTCTCCTCTTCTCTTCAACTTCAAACCCCAAAGTAAGGTGTTTTGAAATATTTTTCAAAGATTTCATCTCTCTTTCAGTCATCTCCACTTTGTCCTTGCTCGATTTACCGAAAAGCGCACCATTTACCGAAATGCGAGCGTCAGAACATCGTGGGAATTTTATTTCAAAAATGTTTTGAAAGAGAGGGTTTTAAGGTCTCAAAACCATTCAAAATAGCTTTGGTCCACAATGGGGTGTGAAGTTGGGATTTGGCCCTTTCCTTGCTGAAGAAATTGAACCTTCGCCCTACACACCTTTCTCCAACAAGTAAATCATCAGTAACGCCCAAGTCTCGAGGGCGGTCAAAAATGGGGTGTCTACACCGTATAGTTAGTTTTAGCCACTAAAATTGTTTAGTAGCCGAATGAAAGGAAATTTTTTTTTTTATTTTGGTCGCCAAAAGTATATTTTCAGCGACAAAAGAATATTTTAGTAGCTGTATAGTTAGTTTTAGCTACTAAAATTGTTTAGTAGCCAAATGAAAAGAAAAAAATTATTTTTTATCTTTGTCGACCAAAAGTTTGGTCGCCAAAAAACTAAAATATTTGGAGGGAGATTTCAAATTTTGGAGGGATTAAAAAAGTAATTAGTGACAACGAATATATATTTTGTTTTCAACCCAAACCATAACAAACCAGCAACTCTCTCTCTCTCTCTCTCTCTCTCTCTCTCTCTCTCTATTTTTAGCATTTCTCTCCATCTCTCTCTCCCTCTCTCTCTCTCTCTCTCTCTCTCTCTCACGACAACCGGTAGCACCTCCTTCTTCCACCATCGCCATCTTGAAGAGGGAATGGAAGCTCAAACATGACTATGTTTTCTCTCTCTCTCTCTCTCTCTCGCAAAAATATGACTGTTTTCTGTCTTTGGTGAGCAAACTAATATTTTTGATTTATGCTCACCAAGTGTATGTAAAAGTGTCATAGAGAGGTTTTGAGGATTGGTTTGTAAGATTGACTCATTATGGAATTTGGTAAATATTGTGGCGAAGACCATTTGTGCAATTTACTAGATTAATAGTTCACATGTTGGTTTTTGTGGCCTTGCTAAATTTTCTAGGATTTTCAAGATTTTGTGTCACCTATGTGAATGCGAAGTGGGGCCGCTTCTTTAAGAAGTGGTGGTAAGGCCGAATTCTTTAAAAACACTCATTGAACCAAGCTAGTGTTCCAGGGCCATACTGGACACATTAATGAGAACAAGAACAATGGTTGGACTAACTCCTGTGTGAGGTCTATTCTCTCTATTTACACAAATGGAAGAACAGTTCAAGACATCATGTTCATTGGTCAGCCAGTAAATCCGATAGGCTTTCACTACGAAAGGTTCAAGGCCAACAGCTACTTTTTCTGATACAGGGTTAGTCTGAGTGCTCTCTCTCCGAGTCTTTGTTGTAAACGTTGTTCGTTTTCTTTATTCGGTCAATTTTTATTCATGTGGGAGATTGTTGGAAAAAAATAATTTTTTGGTGACTTTAATGTGAAATTAAAGTAGGTCCCAACTATTGGTTGAGGTGGGATTAAATAAGTTTAGATTCTTTGTAACAAGATCTTTACACCACAAAAAAGAATAACCAAAAATCATTAAAACTTGAATGAGAAATTAACTCATTAAGTTGGCATCATGAAAGAGGTATTGGGAAATGTGGCTGCAAGATTATACACAATATACATGTGTATAAAACCTGGTAACTCTTTTGTATTCATGATGGATTAAAGCCATCAATTTTGCAATTTATGTTTGGGGAATTTTGCAAAATTAAAACCTGCATTTGTTGCAGAAGCCTTTTCCTCTCTTCCTCTATGTATATAAAAAAAGACCCTCTCCTTCATTCTTCGACACCAAAAAGTTTGCTCTCCCTTTGTGTTCAATGTTTCCTCTAGAAATTTTTATTCTTCTTGTGAGAGAGAGAATTACCATTGTCGGTTCACCAAAACTAACAAAAGGTGCTTTTGCGTTAGCTAGTTTAAACCATCGTATCCTGAGAGACAAAAGTTGAAGTACCTGCAACACCCACGATGAGGCGGCTAATCTGTTTTAAGGAGACTGTGGTACCACACATGTTTCAGTTTGTTTTCTTTACCATTTGATCATATTGTGTATTTCTATGAAACATGGTTATAATATTCACCATGTTTTTCTTATTCTATAATGTAATTGATGAATCATGAATCTATTTATCTTGTTTAATTTACACAATTTGTCCAACAATTTGTACCCCCCCCTCCCACCCCAAAAAAAAAAAATCCAATAAATATATCTCATAACTTGAAATTTACACTTCCCTTTTTGACAAAATTCATATCTTGATATGTATTTTTGACACCTTTCAAATAAGATGAATAGTAAATATAAATTTTCAAAATTTTTTTTTAATTTTTTGATTAATCAAAAGAGCGAAATGACTTTTCCTTTTTTTTTTTTATGACATAAATGTTCAAAATTGACCTTGAAAATTTTATATGGATAGATCTTGAAAAATATATGGGATCAAAAAAAAATCATCCAAACTGATTATTGAATGCAAAGTTGTGATCTATTGAAGCTTTAGCACCATGAATAAAAAAAAATTTACACCTTCATATAACAATCTGTTAAAATTATTTTAATTTATGTACACCAATATTTTTGCTTATGCTAAAACTATTTATTTTCATATTTGAACCTATATGTACAAATTATTTTAACAATCACATCTAAGTATTAGCACTTGAATCTCAAACCAATAGCCCGGCAACACCTAGGCAAAAACAGCACCACAAGAAAATAAAAACTCACAGATGTCTGATATTAAGAATCAAGTCTCATCTGTTATATAATGTATGTAACTTCTCTTATCTCAATTCATTTACTGATTATTATAAAAAATCAAAACTCACGACATAGTGAAATACAACTGGGTTAATTTCACTTTTTTTTTTAATTAGTAAAATAAAAATTTTATTGATAAGAATCTAATATACAAAATATACTTAGACATATATCAATAAAGAAAAGGCCAGTACGTGATAGAGCTGCAAACGATCGAGTCGAGCCGAGCTTTGCTGAGCTCGAGCTTGGCTCATTTACTTATTGAGCATGATTATTGAGCTCGAGCTCAACTTGACAAGGAATTGGGCTCGAGCTCGACTCGACTCGTTAATATTAATGAAACTTGAGCTCAGCTCGACTTGGCTCGATAATTTTTTTAAATATCATTTATATTATTTAAATAAAAAAAATATTTTTTATATTATTTAATATATAAATAATGTATTTATACTATTATTTAATATATATGTATATATTATTTAATATATAAATAATATATTTATTATATAATTTAAATAAAAATAAACGAGCCGAGCTTATACAAGCTCGAGCTCGGCTCGTTTACTAAACAAACCAAGCTGAGCCGAACTTGTTCATGAACAATTCGGCTCATTTGCAACCCTAGTACATGAAGCATCATACTGACCTATCCCAACTATATTGAAATAGAAAAGTAATAGGGTTGCACCAAGGTTCTAAATCGCGGTATCGGGTAATGTAACGGTATCGATCGCGGAGTATCGGTATCGGTAGTATCGATTGATACGTATCGGGAATCGGGTGTCGCGGCGGTGAAATTTTAAAAATCATTTTACAAGTTTTTTAGCTTTTTCTTGCCCGTACCAGTCCAAACCGGTGAGTATCGGCCCGTCACGGCTTGTGTAATGGTTACAAGTCGATACGTACCGGGACTCAGCCGATACTCTTGCGATTTTCAATCTCAGCGGTATACCGGCCTGTATCCGTCGCGGCACCCCATTTTTCCGTAGCGTATCGGCCGATATTTAGAACCATGGGTTGCACAGCTGATTTGATTTAGAGCATAGAGGTAATCTTAATGGGCTCTACAACATGTGAATCCCCATTAGTCCCGGAGTCATTCTCCAAAGCTCCACCTTGAACCTTTCCATAGCAGCCACAGGTAAACATATAGGCACCACAATCCCATCCTCTCCATCACCATTCCTAAACAATGCATAGGGGCTACTAAAAGATGTGCCACCAACAGGACCACCATATACAGGCTTCCCCCACCCACAATCAACCTCTCCAAAACCGGCACATGTCGTGTTGGAAACAATGAAATTCCATGATCATGAATACGGAGGTCGTCCCTTGACTACCAAGAAATCTGCCACTGACTATTTTAACCAATTCTGCTGCATATTCTAGTGGATTTTTACACAGCATTTCAGCGTTTGAAACTGCCGCTGGAGAGACAGATGAGTTGCCATAGTAACCAGGAGGCAAGTTCAGGCCAGGCTTGCCTCGCACATCGACCATGAATGTCACCCAAACGGTCTCATTGGGATCAATTTGGAGTGCAATTGTGACACTGTTCTTTCGCAAAATTGGTAAATATGATGAGCCACATAAATAAATGAACAAATTACCTTTGCTAGGATATGTATTCTAGTCTTTATATCATTTTGGTATCTATAATTTTAGTTTGATCAATTTTGGTCTTGAATCTTTTTTATTTTATCTCAAATTTCTCCATTGATACCAATTGTTTGTATTTTTTTTATGACAAATGCACATATGAACGACATGTGTCTTATTTTTAGAAATAAAATTATAAAAGAGAAATTACCACACAGTGGTGATTACACAAAATTATTACAAATTCTTGAAAAAATTTATAAATTTAATTATTAATATTTATAAAGTTTATCGCTAATTTGTAATTACATTTTAAAATACCCACTGAGTTATTATTTTTCCGATTATAAACTTAATCAATTGAGTGAGCTAATCTCAATGAATCTGTTTGGAGTGTTGGTTTTTTGATTAAAATAGCTAAAAAGTCAAAACACCCAATCACAATCACACTCTCTACTTTTCTGCAACTTTTTTGGTAAAAAGCAAAAAAACCCAACTAAAAGAGCTATTTCGTGAACAACATAGAAAAATTTTGTCAAAAATGTAACGGCGTTATCAATTGCAATAAATTGATGTAAACTCTAAAATTAAAAGTTAAAATTGAGTCAATTAACACTAGAGACTAAAATAAGGCAAGTAACAAAATGTAAAGACTACCGATGTAGTCTTCCCAAATAAATTATAACTTCTTTGCACGCAAATATATTAAAAATGAAAATGATGCAAGAACATTACCTCCATAGAAACGCAGTGAGAACTTGCAGAGTGGAAGATGAGTGAAAAAGGTGTGGTGGAGGAAGATGGTTGAAAATGGCAGTCCTCTGTTTGGTACCAAAAAAGAAAGATTGATGGAGTGTATCGTTGTTGTCGGACATGTCCATGGACGTGGTGCTTTGGTGGTCCCCCGAGTCTTCGTACTGGTGATGTAGTGCTCATGTTATCTGTGGAGGTTCCCTTGCCTTAAGGAGCTCTCTCTGCCACACGGGTCGTGGTGGGGAAGAAGATGAACCTTTTGCCATGTCTGCGGTTGCTTTCAGGAATTGGACAAGGCTGAGTTCATCGCTCACTGCGTGGTTCAGTCGGATCGCAAGTACGAATCCCCCACATGACAAACGTGTTATCTACATCCATGAATGCATGCATTTCAGAGAGACAACATAACATGCATTGATTAATATTAACAACATAAAGGTTAAGCTTATGTTATGTGTCGGGACTCGGTAGTTAACAATTAGATTATGGCTCATAAAAGAGAATTTATGGCTCGGCTCCCCTGGGAGTGGACTTCTTTGCCATCCACCTAAGCTGCGCAGTAAACGTCCAAAGCCAATTCCAATAAACAATAAAGCTTCATATTAAAAATATAAATAACAAAATTATTCCGCTCTCAAATGCCTTATTTTAAAGTTTTATTAGAAATGATGGTTAACAATTTAACTAGTAACATGGTGGGATGTACAAGGGGTGTTACCAGGTTCAATTCAAAGTCTATTCCCATGGTGGGAGGGAGGTAGATTCAATAAGAAGGGGAGAAAGATTTGGAGGGCATTGCCTTTGGCTATTTTGTGACCATTATGGAAACATAGAAATAACTGTGTGTTCAATGCTTCTACCCCTAATTTGGAAGAATTATGTGAGTTGATTAAGATCAGAATATCATTTTACAGTTCAAGATTTCTTGATTAATTTAAGGCAAATAAGTTGTTGCTTTGGAGGAAGAGGGGTGCAAGGGTTAGAGCTTGAGTCAGGATTTTGCTGGGATTTCTGTTGCTACTGCTGCTGTTATTCCTGTTATACTTGTTTAGTTTGCAGTAGCTAATTGGATGTATAGAGTGGTGGTGTTGTTTGGTTGGTTAGTGAGAAGAATAAAAAAATGTTTCTATTTTTTATTCAATTAAAAACAAATACACTGCTCAAGATATTTATAGAGAAAAATATCTAACTAACTCAGTAACTAATTAATCAACTCAGCTAACTAACTAACTAACTCGGTTAACAAACACTATAACTATTTAACAAACATTACAGCTGTAGCTATATTTGTTACAGATATTTTCTGCAGAACATTTAGGAGAACAGGGCTGTGATGAATCAGATAACACTGCTGACTTCTTATTAAGCTGGGACTGAAGCTTCGACTCTGCCTCTAGCTGCACCTGCACCTGGTCTAACTGTGAGGGCTGCACCTGAGGCTGCTCCTGAGTATGTGAGTGCTGCTGCACCTGGGTAGATATCTTAGCACTCCCCTGAAAGCTGATAGGGCAAGGCTGTACAAGAAGCTTGTCTTTCAAATAAAGAAACCAAGAGGTAGAAAGGGGTTTGGTGAAGATGTCAGCCACCTGATCTGTTGTAGGAACATAGTTTAAAGCAATCATTTTGGCAACAACTTTATCCCAAATAAAATGACAGTCAATTTCTATATGTTTAGAGCGCGAATGGAAAACTGGATTAGAAGCCAATGCCATTGCAGACATGTTGTCACACCAGAGCTCAGGAACAGAAGATGGAAAAATATGCATATATTTTAGCAACTGCTGCAGCCAAGTTAATTCAGCAGTGGCATTAGCTAATGCTCTGTACTCTGCCTCAGTAGATGATCTAGAAACAATAGGCTATTTCTTAGCACTCCATGAAATTAGATTAGAACCCAAATAGACACAGTAACCTGAAGTGGACCTTCAATCAATACTATCACCAGCCCAGTTTGAATCAGAAAATGCATGGAGAGATAAGGGACCAGCAGTAAAGTGTAGGCCATGATGAAGAGTACCTTTCACATATCTCAACAAGCGTTTGACAGCTTGAAAATTAGCATTTGTGGGCAGATGCATATACTGACATGCTTGGTTAACAGCTAATGCTAAATCAGGTCTGGTAATAATGAGGTACTGGAGACCAACAACAATACTCCTATACAAAGAAGGATTACAAAATGGAAGCGCATCTGAAGAAGAAGAAGAAGGTGAATGAGAAGTCTTGATAGCTAAAGGAGTGGAGCAAGGTTTACAATCAGTTAAACCAGCTTTGTGAAGCAGCTCAGTGGCATACTTAGTTTGAGATAAGAAGTAACCATGAGATAAGGCTTGAATAGAGATGCCCAAGAAATAGGACACAGTTCCCAATTCCTTCATGGAGAACACTGTATGCATATGCTAAATAAATTGCGCTAGAAGAACAGGATCACTACCAGTGACTAGAATGTCATCAACATAGACAACAAGAATAAGCAAACTGATGGAAGTGTGTTGAACAAAAAGAGAGGAATCTGAATGACTATTAACAAAGCCTTGAGAAATGAGAAATTTAGAAAAAGTAGAATACCAAGCTCGAGGAGCTTGTTTAAGTCCATAGAAGGCTTTCTTGAGTTTGCACACTTGATTAGAAGACTGAATAAAACCTGGTGGTTGTAACATATACACTTCCTCATCTAATGTGCCATGAAGAAAGGCATTAGATATGTCTAATTGATGAATAGGCCAATTAAAATGGAGAGCCAAACAAAGAAAAATCTGAATTGTAGGCTGCTTAGCCACAGGGCTAAAAGTTTCATGGAAATCAACACCTTCTTGTTGAAGATATCCCTTTGCCACCAATCTAGCTTTATATCTTGCCACAGAACCATCAGAATTCCTTTTGATTCTATACACCCATTTACAACCAATTGCTATTTTATGAGGAGGAAGAGACACAAGATCCCAAGTGTCTTGTTGCTGCAAAGCTTGAAATTCGTCCTGCATAGCAGTAAGCCACATAGGAGAACCTAAGGCAGCTTGAACAGTAGGAGGTTCAGTGTGAAGATAAGAAGATGTGGTGACTGTAAGACACAGAGAAAGCTTTGTTTTGGATCGAGTGAGCATGGGATGAACATTAGAGGAAGCCAAGGAAGGAACCAGGTTAGAAGGCAAATCAGAAGGTGGAGGAAGATCAATGGAGATAGAATGAATAGGAATAGCATGAGAAGGAAGAGGAAAATTCAGAGGTGAGGAGGCTGTTGGAGAACTAGAATTAATAGGACTATCATGAGGAGAAGAAGGAGATGTAAAAGCATCATGAGAAGAAGAAGGAGATGTAGATGTAGAAGAAGCTGTAAGAGAATCAGAAGAAAGAGAAGAAGAAGGCCAGAAGAAATTATGAATCTGAGACAAAGAGCTAGTGGAAGATGAAGAAGAAAGATCAGGAGAAGAAAAAGGAAAACAGGTTTCATTGAAGATGACATGCCTAGAAACAAATATTTTGCCACTAATAGGATCTAAACACCTATAGCCTTTGATAGTAGGATGATACCCTAAAAAGATACAAGATAAGGACTTAGGTTGGAGCTTGTGAGTGGTATAAGGCTTTAACCAAGGAAAGCACTGGCAACCAAAGACTTTGAAGAAAGAAAAATCTGGAAGTGTTTTAAACAAAATTTGAAATGGAGATTGATGAGACGGAACAAAACTAGGCATTCTATTGATGAGAAAAACTGTTGTAGCAACAGCATCAAACCAATATGTCAAAGGTAGAGAAGATTGATGAAGCAGAGTGATAGCAGTTTCAGTGATATGGCAATACTTTCTCTCAGCAACACCATTCTGTGCTTGTGTATAAGGACAACTGGTTTGATGAATAATACCATGTGAAGAGAAAAGAGAAGCAACCTTTTGGTTTACAAATTCAGTCCCTCCATCAGTTCTTAAAATTTTAAGAGAAGTGTGAAATTGATTTTCAGCATAGACTTTAAACTCAAGCAATTTTTCATAGACGTCACTTTTAAAATGTAAGGGATAGATCCAAGTGAATCTACTACAATCATCAACAAACAAAACATAAAATCGAAAAGGAGCATTATTAACAGTAAAAGGCCCCCATACATCAGCATGTACAAGAGAAAAAGGACTATCACTAGAAGAGCAAGACAATTTGAAAGGAAGTCTATGACTTTTTGACACATAGCAATCAGTGCAATCTATGACTTTATTAAAATTCTTTTTATTTGGAAGATGAGATGCCAGATGTTGAAGCTTGGAAATAGAAAGGTGACCCAATCTTTGATGCCACAGCAAATCAGAGATTGGAGAGACTGAACCAGTGGATGACTGAAAACTTGTGGTTGCTCAGGACAAATAGAAGAAGTGGGAAACAACTGATAAAGGCCATTGATGTGTGAGCCTTTATGCATAATCTGTTTTGTGTGTTTGTCCTGAATGACAAAAGAACCAGAATCAAAAATAACACGACAGTTATGATCTTTGGTTAATTGATGAATAGATAACAGATTGGATGATATAGAAGGAACATGCAAAAGATTGGACAGATGAAAAGAAAATTGAGGTGTAAGAAGAATACCACTTCCAACATGTTGAATAGGTAAAACTGAGCCATTGCCTACTGTAACCTGATCTGAGCCTTGATAGGCTTGATACTGCTGAAGATTGGTCAAATCATGTGTAAGATGAGTTGTTGCTCCTGAATCAATGTACCAAGGTGGAACAGGAGAATCTGATGAGGAAGAAGCTATAGCAGCAGCATAGGCCTTGGGAGGTGCTGAAGGTTGATATTGTGGATCAAGCCGATACCAACAGTCCAATGCAAGATGACCAGATTTGCCACAGATCTGGCAGATAGAGGAAGCAGAACCAGAATAGGCTAATGCTCTGGATTGATTGTTAGAAAAACTAGAATAGGCTGATGCTCTGGATTGATTGTTAGAAAATCGATTATGAGATCTGTTGCCATGAAAAAACCTACCACTTCTACCTCCTCTGTATGGAGATCTACCAGCAAAAGTAGGATGAGGTCCAAGAATGGAGTGTTGTCCTTCAAAACCAGAACCAGAAGTAGAACCTTTAGGTGCTGAATAAGCAACATGCAAATCAGGTTTGGAAGAATGCTTGATCTTGCTTTCAATGTGAATTTCTTCTGAGCCAAGTAAGGAACATAATTCTTCCATAGAGACAAAGATTGGATCTGCATTAATGGATGTTTTGAAGGCATCATATTAAATGCAGTAAGCCATTTAAGGTAAGAAGAATAAGATCTTCATCCTCAACCTTTGCACCAGACAAAGCTAACTGATCTGAAACTGTTTTGATTTGTGAAAGATAGCAGTCAATTGAAGAAGATTGTTTTCCAATGGTATGAAGCTTGTTCTTCAGTTAGAGAATATGAGATCGAGAGACAGAAGTAAATTTCTTCTCTAGAGTTTGCCAAACTTGAGAACTACTGTGGAGATGAAGAACAGAGGAATATATTGATAAAGATAAAGTTCCAGTTAAACATGTAAGCAGATTTGCATCAATGGCTTCCCATTGAAGATATGCAGGATTGGAAACAAATTTTCCAGATGCATCAGTAATTTCAGACGAAGGACAAGGGATTGCACCTGTCACATAGCCAAGAAGACCTGTAGCTCGAAGAATATTATGGAGTTGATTTCTCCAAATCAAAAAATTTGTGGAATCAAGTTTAACAGTGATGAGAGAACCAAAATTGGACAGAAGAGACTGAAGACTAGAAGGTAAAGAAACAGGATCTGCCATGGATGACTCTTGAAGGATGCTCGGAAGAGCTTAGGAAGGCTCTGATATCATGAGAAGAATAAAAGATTGTTTCTATTTTTTATTCAATTAAAAACAAATACACTGCTCAAGATATTTATAGAGAAAAATATCTAACTAACTCAGTAACTAATTAATCAACTTAGTAACTAACTCAGCTAACTAACTAACTAACTCGGTCAACAAACACTTTAACTATTTAACAAACATTACAACTGTAGCTATATTTATTCTGAGATATTTTCTGCAGAACATTTAGGAGAACAAGGCTCGATGAATCGATAACACCGCCGACTTCTTATTAAGCCGAGATCAAGAAGACTCTGTCTCTAGTCGACTGCACTTGGTCTAACTGTGAGGGCTGCACCTGAGGCTGCTCCTGAGTATGTGAGTGCTGCTGCACCTGGGTAGATATCTTAGCAGTTAGTCACTAACGGGGTGTGGTGCTAGCAAATGATTGCACAAACACTTCAGCGTTACTTTAGTTGGGATCGTTGTAATTTTGCTATGATACTTTTTGCATTCATTGTTACCATTATAATTATTTGATTATCATCAATAATTTTTTTTTTTTGCTGTTTCAAAATTTTAACAAGTAACATAAAATCAAGGGAAACTTACACCCATAGCCATTATAATTATAATTACAATAATTTATCTTTAAAATTTTCCCGTTATATTAATTCAGTTGAATACTTTTTCAAAAATTGAAATCAAGGAACAAAACAGTTCATTTACAATCTTAAAAGTGATTGAAAAGTTGTATCAATCAATTTTTACTTTGATTTCTATCCAATTTCTTAACCGATGTTATCAGGTGGACTATATTAAGACAAATACAATATAAAAATACAAAAAACGGATTTATATAACATACAAATTACAGGGACCAAGGTATAATTTGTCCTAAAATTAATATTAATTCTTTTAGAAATATAAAAATAAATACATAGTACATACAAATAGACATAATTTTACAAAATTTATTAATAAGTCTCACTTTAAGAAAAAAAATCTTAATCGTTCATATATATATATATATATATATTCATTTTGTGCATTTCTAGCCTAATTCAATTTAACAAATGCAGTGAGAACACAAGCTTGTGTAACCAAAAGTTTTTTGTCGAAACACTCAAACGGCATTAGAAAATTATGGTCGAATGGCATCACACCAACGGGCCAGATATGTCCCCACCCCACAGTGCATATGGTTGGGTGGACCACTCTGTTTTTTGGGGGGAATTCTTTATATTTAGGCTTATTTTGATAAGTTATAATTTTAGTAAGTTTAAAAAATTGAGAATTTTAATATAGTGGGACAGACAAAAATAATTATAAAAATATAGATGTAAGTGGTTATGTGATTGGGTACAAGTGAAAGGTTGTGAGAGTACAAGTGCGACTTGCACCCTTCTATGTTTGTATAAAAATAAATAAAAAATAAAAAATTCTCCAACTGAAATGTAATTCTCTCAAAAAATTACAAAAAAAATAATTATTTTTAGCATTTTTTTACAATTTTTTTCATAAAAAATAAAAAAGCCTCACAAGAATCAATTCCCAAAAATGTGCCTTACTAGTATGGTAGTAGTGAAAAGTGAAAGAAAGAAAGAAAAATAAGTACATATTTTTTTTTAATTTATTTAGTATGAAAGTAGTGATATTATAATAAGTTATTTTCTTATATAATTCATGTTATTATGGTAACTAGGGTTTTAACTTTTTGCCAAAAATATATACGAACATAAGAAAACCTAAATTTATTTGTAAAAGTATTTATTTATAATTAAAATTCTAAATTTATCTCTCTATCAGTTCCTTTCAAAATTTTCATCATAATCAAATACATATATATATATTTCTTCATTTTGCTTCCAACCACTATTTCCACTATTTATTTCTTTTTAATGAAAGGACCTCAAGAGAAACATTTTTTCTAGTTTATCCAAATTATATATTTTGTAAGTCTGTATATGTACATTATTTATGAAAAAAATAGTTATTTGAATAATTTTTTTTGTAAGTTTATATATACATATAAATTATTTATATAAAATTAAATTGATTTAAAAAAAAAAATTGGCCAATTGACAGAAAATCAATTATGAAAAAAAGGGAATAATTAAAGTTTAATAACGCTTACCACAAGTCCAATAATCACCAAAAAAACAAAACCCGAATAGTAGCCATATCAATTAATCATATTTGTCTCAATGAGCAATAATTGACCACTCATCACTGGGATGGATTATTGAGTTGGTTAAATTGATTTAATAATATAGTAGCCATATCAATTAATCATATTTGTTTTTTAAAAAGATATACAATTATTTTCAAACTCATAAGTATGGTACATTTTTTGAAAATAAATATAATGAAACTACGATTATCAGATTTATTTATTTTTTTGGTGTAAAAGATGAAAGACAACCTACCCATCTCTCTACTACATGGATGAAGCCACGGTAGACCACAGGTTCTGTAGTACTTAAATTGAAGGCAAAATTACATGAACTTTTCAAAAAATAATTGTAGATTCATGAAAAAATTATAATTATAATTATTAATATTTATAAAGTTTGTTACTTGTTTATAATTAGTTGTTCAAACTAACATTGATTTGATATTATTCTTAAATTTTACTCACCTGTGCCAACAACAAAGGGCATTCCGTGATCCCACCAGAGCCAGGGACATCATACAGAAATTCCTTAGCTAGGAAGCATAGATACGGATATAAGATATGGATACGACACGATACAGATACGGCGATACGACAAAATCTAAAAAAATAGGATACCGGTACGATTAGGATACGTTTGTCAAAAATATATTTTTTAAAATTATTAATAGTGAGTTTACACATAAGCTGAAGAATGTTGAGAAACCACAATGCAATTTTATAATGCAAAATACTAACCTTTAAGAATTTTGTATTAATTTAAACTAGTAGCTTGTTTACTTTTTAAATTATTAATAGGTCTTGCAAATATTTTATTTCAATATCAAGTTTAATATATTTATATTACAATAATAGAACAATTCACAACTTGTCCCTATGCTTTTTCCTTTGACTTTAGTGAAAAATATTATATTCAAGTTTACTTGCTTATTTATTTATTGATATTTAATTTTACCATTGTTACATTCTCTTGTTGATTCTTACTTTCTATGGGACATGTATGAAATAATTAGGATACATCAATTTGATAAATTCTATTATTTAACTCATTATGTTCTTCTTATCGAAGAACTTAACAAAGTATTAGAAAAATATTCTTATAGTTATACTTGCAATTATATTATATTCTATTACTATGCATGAAATGTTACAATTCTAATTTCATAAAACAAGTAAACATGACTTAGAGTATCTGATACTTCAAAATTACTCCAAAATTAATGAAAAAATAATTAAGAAGTATCCGATACTTTTAATAAGTATCCGATACGTATCCGCGAGTATCCAAGGAATATCGGTATCCGATATGGATACGATACGGATACGTCACCCTATTTGAAGTATTTGTGCTTCATAGCTCCTTAGCATAGGGACACGGTGGCCGGACAAAGTCACCGAGCTAGTCGAGGCTGACATTTGCATCGGCCTCAACCAGCAAGATGCCTTGGCCGGTGCAGTCCATTGTAAGTTCTTTCTTAGGCTCTTCAATAAACCTTCCAGCGAGCAGGTATAGTAAAGCACAAGTGCTTTAGCCATTGCTTCTCTGATAACACTCACAGGATCTACATGATTATGATGATGATGTTCTGTTTCTTTGATTCTATTCTTGTAGAACATTATGATTCGAATATGACACCGATGGACTTGTTGGTCGTCGATATCAGAGAGTTGCTTTAACTCTCGCGACGTTGGCTTCGCCGAAGTGAGTAGTTCTGGTTTGCATCGTCTCACGGAGAATGATAGAGAGCTTGGTCGTGGTGATGGTGATGCCATTTTTTGTTTTGTGTGTGACAGACAAAATAGAAAAGGATATGAAGCATTTATAGGGTTTTAGTTGGGTTGAGGTAGTCTTTCACTGTCTCATTCAAAGTTGGAATTTGATCATTTCAATGCATGAAACATACATGGTTAATTTTGCAGTAAATTCAGTAAATTGTAATGTAATTTTTAATTGGTTGATAAATTATAGTAACACTACAAAAAAAGTCACTTTTAGCTACTAAAATATTGGTCACCAATTGTATGTTTTTTGGTCGCCAAAGCCATTCTGCGACAAAAAATTTTGATTGCTACATTTGTTGCCAAAAACTTGTCGAGGAAGGTTTTGCCGACTAAAGAGCCTTTGGTCGGCAAAAAGCTACTCTTTAGCGGCCAAAATTTTGGTCGCCAATAATTAATTATATTTCTTTAAAATCATACATTCATCGACCAATGTTTTAGTTGCCAATAGTCAAGGAATCGTCGACCAAAATCTTTAGTCGCCAAAAGCTACCAAAAGGCGACGAACATTTTTAGTCGCCAAAAGCTTCATCCGTGAAAAAAAATAATTCATTGTTAAGCTTTGCATCCGCTCTCATAAAGACTCAAACCACTAACCTTCCACAGCATAAGCCTTATGCACCACACACTTCCCACTACGCCAGCAAAA
This sequence comes from Camellia lanceoleosa, assembly GCA_025200525.1. NCBI lineage: Eukaryota > Viridiplantae > Streptophyta > Magnoliopsida > Ericales > Theaceae > Camellia > Camellia lanceoleosa. The sequence goes on along the minus strand of CM045771.1, from coordinate 120,095,181 downwards.
CACCACATGATTATATATGTAATATATATTATTTATATATATGTAATATACATAATTATTTTTATTGACATAATTTATGTGAAAATAAATTATTTAGTAGCAAAATAAAAATAAACCAAAATAATTTTGGTCGGCGAAGAAACTTTCGCGCTAAAAAAGACCACTTTTCGCTACAAAATTTGTTTTTAGTCGCCAATTGTACACTTTTTGGCTACTAAATTTTTTTTAGTCGCCAAAAAACTTACTTTTGGCTACTAAAAAATGTTTTAGTCGGTAAAACCCACATAATTGGTGACCAAACTTAGAATTAGTCGCCAATTGTAGACTTTTTGGCTACTAAATTTTTTTTAGTCGGCAAAAACTATACTTTTGGCTACTAAAAATGTTTTAGCTGGTAAAACCCACATAATTGGCGACCAAAATTATAATTAGTTAGCAATTGTTGACTTTTTTGCTACTAAATTTTTTTTTGTCGGCAAAAACTATACTTTTTTCTACTAAAAATGTTTTAGTCGGTAAAACCCACATAATTGTTGACCAAAATTATAATTACTCGTCAATTGTGGACTTTTGGCTAGTAAATTTGTTTAGTCGCCAAAAAGCTTCACAATTGGCTATTAATTCTTTTTTAGTCGCTGAAAGCTATACTTTCAGCGACCAAATTCTTTTTAGTCGGGAAATTTGGTCACCGAATGTGTTTTTTCTTATAATGTAAATGCAATTCACCTTATTTGGTTTTGACTGATTTTTTAAAAATTGATTTTTTTCATTTATTGTGTTTTTTTATTTTTATTTTTAGTGAATTCTTTTAGTATTTTAAATAAATTTTTTATTTTCTAGATGCACCTAAAATATTTTTGAAAAAACATTTTAATAAATTCAATAAATACATAAGATGCAAAAATGTATTGAATTTTTTTATTTTTTTATTTTTTGAATTTTTTTAGGTTAGGTGCATCTAAAAATAAAAATAAAAAATCTTAAAATATTAAAATTTTTGAAAAATTGACCAGTAAATCCCGTTTTGTAAACTTGTAATTCATAAGGTCCTAAATATTTTTTTGGTGACTGAGTGGTCCCTTAAATTATTTGTTAACTGTTTTATCATTATTAGTATAGTTGGGGGACATGTGGCATGGTTACGTATGGGAAAGGTGGTGAGGTGTTTGTATGTCACGTTATTCGAAAAGCGCACTAGTAATTTTTTAAAGTTTGGTTATTTTTAACATGCACAATGTAGGATTTTTCAATTAATTTCCTTAACATTTAAGTTAATTCTTGTAAGACTTTGTGAGATCCTCAATCTTGGTATTAGGGTTTAAAAATCAAATTTATGAACAATTTTAAATATGAAAATTCAATGTTTAATGCATGATGTAATAGATGTTAAAAAAAATTAAAAAAATTAAAAAAAATATATAAAAAAAAAACTCTATACATATTGAATATTGATCATGTTAACCTAATGTAAGTATATTTTAATTTTGAAATCTTAATTTCTAAAAAATATAAATTTAATTTTATCTTATAGTGCTCTATGATCGGTAAGTGCTAACTTACTAGTGCATATGATTGCATAACATATAATAAAATATTAAAAATTAATTTTTAAAATGGAGAATCTTCATGACCATCTTCTTGATTTATATATATATATATTTATTTATTTATTTTTAATAACATAGCATTGCTCTTAAAAATAATACCATAGATAGTATGTTAATATTTTTTTCTTTCATCTAACGGATCAAAAAAAATTATATCTTTTATTTTATCATAACTAAATATATTACATTGTTGTTTCTATTCAATCATTTATTTTGTTTATTATGCAATGGTATAACACATGTAAATCAAACGTTTGGAAGAATATTTTCAGATATATGCAATAGAAAAATTATTCATTCATACAATTTTTCGCCTCTCTCCTAAAATTCTCTCAAATGACATGATAAGTAAAATTTAAAAAGTTAACCCACATTCCAAAAATATTTCCATACTCTCTTTACATACATTTTATCTTACCACCTCATTATAACACTATTATATTCAATAATCTTTAGAGATCCATGTATAGTGATGCATCATTATTATAAGTCCTATAATCAAGCTATTATAGTGATTGATCATTAGTATTATAAGTCCTACAATCAAGCTATATCTATGTGTTCACATCTAATGTACAGCTATATTATCTCTAATATATTCAAGAAATAATTACAAACATCATTGACCATTATCCCAAAATCTCAACAATAACTTATATATAATACTATGATATAATATGTGAAAAATGTTTCATCTACATATTTTTTTCTTCCACAATTCTCACAAATGAATTTTTTCTTCCAGAATTCTTGCAAATGAACTGACAAGACATAATGCAAATACTATATCAATTGAGGTTTGGGTCAACTTTTGAAATTTTACTTACCATCTCAAGTGCTGAGATTGTAGGGAAAGAAATTATGTGGATATCATATATATATATATATATAATCTCATTAAAAAATAATCTTACTGGACTAAGGCTTATTTTGGGAACTCAGCTAAAAATTAGCCTTTTAATTTTTTTACTTTTTTGAATCATATCACATCTCTAATTTTTTACATATTTTTTTCAAAAAAAAAAATTTTAAAATCAAAAAACTAACTTTTAATCTACTTCCTAAGATAAGCCTAAAGTGATAAATGTAACATCCCTCGAGACAAACTACCACACAACATTTCCCTATTGAGTGAGTCACTTGAAATTGAAACCCTTCATTGCCTTCCCACAAAATGGCCATACCATTACCATCCCCTCCTCTATCATTCTCAGTGACACGAAAACAACCAGAGCTCATCGTGCTAGTGAAGCCACCCCGCACGAAATCAAACAACTTTCGGACATAGACAAGGAGGTCTTCGGCTTCACAATTCGATGATCATGTTTTACAAAAACAATCCTTCAATGGAAGTGATAGACCCAGTAAGTGTGATAAGAGAGGTATTGGGTAAAGCACTTGTGTTTTACTAGCCATATGCTAGGAGGCTCCTTGAAGGGCCTAACAAGAAGCTCATGGTGGACTGCAATGGCCAAGGAGTGTTGTTTATAGAAGCCAATGCAGATGTCGGGTTGGAAGAGCTCAAAGACAACACAGTACAAGCGTCATGTCTGTAATGGGAGGACCTTTTTTTTTTTTTTTTTTAAACATAGAAATTTGTATTACTAGATCAAGGCTAAAGCCTTACATAATCCAACAGGGGGATAACACACCCAATTGGAGAGATCTCCATTTAGAAAGGCCCTCGCTATCTAATAAGAAGCACTATTAACCTCATGTTGAGTCCATAGAAAGGAAAAATTACATTGGTTAGCCATACTTCTAATATCAGCAACGATAGGAGCATATTCCCAAGGCGGATCATCCTCTGACACACACAAATAGATTAGAGATTTGTTATCTCCAGCGGTTTCCACCTAAGAAAGATTTAAAGACCGAGCCATGAGACATGCCCATCAAATTGCCAAAGCTTCACCCTACATAATTGATGTCACTTCCTCAAAATGAACTGCCCATTCCGTTAGAGAGCCATTGCTATTGCGAAATATCACAGCCACTGAAGCTCTTGAAGTTCCAGGTCTGAGTGCCACATCACAGTTAGCTTTAAACTTGTCTCGCCGAAGGAGAATCCACTCACTTTTCCTTGTTCTTCGAGAATTCAACAAATTGGGATTAGGATGGATAGATTGCAGCGCCGTAGCATGTTTTCAAAAGTCCTTTTCAGCTTTAAAAATGACAGAACAAGGGTCAATGGGCTGGTGGTTGAAAACCAAGTCATTCCGGCATTTCCATATATACCAAGCCAAACAGATCAACTTACAAAAATACTCTACTCTATCATACTGGTTCTGGACATTCTGATGCAAATCATAAGTCCAACGTTGAATCGAAACAATGGGCCCAAATCTGGGAGTAATGTTCAAACTGCCCCTAAACCAGACTGCCTGCGACCTATCACAACCACAAAGCAAATGCTCCACTGTTTCAGATTCCAAATGGCAAATGGGACACATCTCATCCTGGGCACAGTGACACTTGAAGAGATTAGCTTTGGATGCCAACAAATTGTTACACGCTCGCCACCAGAAGTTTCGAAGCTTAGGAGGAATTGAGAGGGCCCACTGGAACTTCCAAACATTCTTTGGCATTTAAAATGAAGAAGATGGTCTAGTCTTGGAATGATGCTACTGATATGTAACTTCCACACGGTATCCGGACTTGACTGAATAGGTTCCTTTCGGATCATGATGCCAAATGAGTCGATCTTCTTGATTTTCAGTTGCAATGGGAATCGCACAAATATCACCCACTTCCTCCTTAGAGATCACACTTAGCAACACATCTATTCTCCAAAATTTGGTATGGGGGTTAATAGTATCACTAACTATAGCTAACTGCCATCCCATGGGTTTCTGAGATTTAACACGGAAGTCTTGAGAAGAAGCTACCCATTTATCATCCCAGAACTTGATGGACTTCCCATTAAAAACTGGCCATCTGACCCTCCCTTTTTAACACCTCATGACCCTTCAAAATACTAGTCCACGTCCACTACGCCCGTGGTCCTTTTCTGGCATTCCAAAAATCTGAATGAGGTTAATACCAACCTTTGAAAAATTGAGCACAGAAGGAGTTGGAATATCTACTCAGCTGCCATCCTTGACGGGCTAACAAAGCTCCGTTAAAAGAATGAAAATCTCAGAATCCCATTCCTCCTTGGAGTTTGGGCATAGTCAACTTGTCCTATGCTGCCCAATGTGTACCTTTACTCTCGGGATCACTTTTTCACAAGAAATTGCTCAAAAACGCATTCAATTCAGCACATAGATTCTTTGGGAATAGAAAACAAGCCATCACATAGGAGGGAATAGCTTGGGCAACCAATTTGAGAAGAGTTTCCCAACCCGCTTGGGACAAGAGTTTGAGCTTCCGCCCTGGCAGTTTATGGCGCACCCTCTCTACAATGAAGTGATATGTCTCTCGTTTGGATCTCCCCCAGAAAGTTGGCAAACCCAAATATCTGGAACCTGGTTTAACAAGGGCAATGCGCAAAACATCACAAATTTGTGTTTGAAGCCTTGCTCGAGTATTAGCAGAGAATTGGATACCTGATAACCCGACTTATCAAAGTTAAGTTTTTGGCCCAATGCTTGACGGTAAACATCTAAAACTCTGAGGATCTCTTGACATTGAACCACATCTACTTTAAGAAATAAGAGACCATCATCGGCAAATAACAAATGTGATAGCAATGGGCAACCTCAACTGAGCTTAATTCCAGAGAGTCTATTTGCTTCCAAGCTTTTTTGAAGAAGCTTAAATAACACCTCGATCACAAGTAGAAAGACGTAAGGAGAGAGAGGGTCCCCCTGCCGAATGTCCCTAGAAGGTATAAAGGTCGTTCATACAGCTCCATTCATAATTACAGCAAAAGTAACCATTGAAACACATTGCATCACCCAATTAACCCATTGTTCATGAAAGCCCATCTTACACAAAACCGCTTCAAGGAAATCCCATTGAACCCGATCATATGTTTTGTTAAAGTCAAGCTTAGCAGCCATGTCCGAATGACATCCCCTTTTGTGCAATTTAAGATGATGAAAAGCTTCATGGGCTACCAATATATTGTCTTGAATCATAAGCCCGGGAACAAACCCCGATTGGTTTGGTGAAACAATCTCCCTTAATACTCCTTTCAAACGATTTGCCAAAACTTTGGTGGTGATCTTAAGGGTGAAGTTACATAAGTTGATTGGTCTAAAATGCGAAAGTGTCTCAGGAGCTTTAACCTTCAAGATCAACATCATTGAGAAGTCTCAGGAGCTGATTGGTCTAAAATGCGAAAGTCTAAACTTCTACTATGGATGTCCGTGAATGGTATCATTGCCTACAACTGTCATGACCCAAACCCGCTCCTATAAGTTTAGCATCGTAATCGGTCAGCAATCCTAGGATTATCAAAGGCCTCTGAACAGATTAGCAAAATTAAGGGGCTAACGAAAGCAATCATTTAAATTCAATGTCCATAGAGCTGTGTAGACATACATGAGACAAAAAATTTTGAACTTATATTTACATATATGACATCAACTTATATACAAATAAACTAAAATAGGTCTTAGCCCAATACACAGATAGTATAGAAACTTGTTCAGACAAAACAAATGAAAACAAAAGTCTTAAACATGGTTCACCAAACTTGACCACTTCTTAATTCGGGAACCTCCTCGGGAGGCACGATGGTTGGCTTAACAAAACAGAACTCCAAGCTAGCAACTTAGGCCTGGTCCTGTGCCTGATCACCTACATACATAAATAATACAATGAGTTGGAGTCCAATGAATAACAACAGAGTAAAGGGTTTATGAATGATGTCCAAAATAGATTCAGAAATCAGAATTTATATTAGAAACAGATTTAGATTCACATACTTATACAGATTTCATAAACAGTTATATATGGTACATCCATTAGCTAACAAATCAGATTGGTCATAAAGACATATGTGCATAGTTGGTACCGACGACCATAAAGGTCAACATCTTTGTGCACAAATAGCCACGATATTGTCCCTGCTCCCCCCCCTCCGGCCGACGAGGGTCATGTGAACAAAGGCCTCGGTATGATTACCCCCGGGTAAGGGCTACGTGCATATTGGCCACGGTATTGTTATCCCCAGGTGGGGCCACATGAACATAAGTCATGGTATTGTTTCCCTCAGGTAAGGGCCACGTGAACTAAGGATGCCACAAATACATTTCAAAAAAATGGACATTCATTCATGATTCATAAAATAGTATTCCAGAAAACAAATCATATAATTTTAGTCAGAAAATACTTATAATCAAACATAGCTTTATAGAATTGTTACTCACAGATAGCTCCAGCAGTAGTAGGACAGATCACTTGAACAAAACAGACTAATCAGACGAGTGATAACACGTGACTTACACAAACATGTGACAGATACACATTAGATACACGTCTCAAAGGTTTTTAATTCATCATGTTTCTTCCTTAGCGTGTGTTCCTAACTCTTATTCTCATTATTGTAGATTAAACATTGCCTAGGAATGCCTTAGATGCAATGAGGATGCAAAAATGCATGCTGAAACACCTAACCAAATTTTTGAAAATAGGACAGTTCGTTTGAGCAAAGCTTTGGTTGCTCGAGTGGTGTAGACACCCTATTTTTGACCGTCTTTAAGACTTGGGGGCCTCAGGTTGATTGCTCGAGGACGAAGGCTATGTTGTGCAAAGATTCGATTTATTCGGCAAGAGGAGCTTCAAATCCCAACCTTACACCCTATTTTGGACCAAAACTATTTTGAATGATTTTTAGATCTTACAACCCTCTCTTTCAAAACATTTTTGAAAATGTTTCTACAATGTTCCGAGGCTCGCATTTCGATAAAAATTACACTTTTCGATAAACCGAGCAAGGACAAAATGGAAATAAATGAAAGAGAGGTTAACTCTTTGAAAATTCTTTCAAAACAGCTTATTTAGAGGTTTGGAGTTGAAGAAAATTGAAGAAGAGGGAAGAAACTTAGTTGGGGAAGAAGATGGGCATGAACCGTTAAGAGAGAGTCGAGCGGCCCTCGCTAAATCAAGCCTATCCTTTTGTACACTTGAATTTCAGCTATGAGGCCACCACCATTGGAAAGTGGACTTTGGGGGCTTCATTTTACATTCAAGAATCTCCCAAAGCCGAGTCCGGATAAAGGAGCTATGGTTGGTTGAAGTTGGGCATCAATCCGGTTAGAACCAAAACTGAGCAGTCTTCACTAAAAGAGTCATATCTTTTTTTACACTTGGAATTTTGATGTTAGGATGCCACCATTGGAAATAAGACTTCCGAGGCTTCAATTTAAACTCACGAATGACCTACAAAGGAGTCCAAATGAAGGAGATATGTCCATTTGAATTTGGGCCCGAAAAGCATATTTTTGTGGTTGGCCACAGATGTGGCCTGTCGTCCACCAGTGATGACCCGTCGGCCAGGGATGAGGTTTTTCGGCCATCAATGGTGGCTGTCGGCCACCAGTGATGGCCAGTCGGCCACTGGTGTTCTAGATTGCTCCAACTGTCCCTGAATTGATATTTTGGACCAAGGCTCTTGTATTTCTATATATAGAAGGCCTTGTCTATTTTTTTCAAGGTTGGAAAAATTTTGGGAGCCTCTCTCTCTAGATTTCTCTCTCTCTTTAGACTTCTCTCTCTCTCTCTCTCTTGAGCTTTTATGCTTAGAAGCTTGCATACTTCAAACTTTAACCTATCAAACCTTAACCAAAGTGGTTCATCTTTGGGCTGAGGTTACTTGAAGCTCTCTTGGAACTCCTTAAGTGGGTTTTGGCTTGAATTGTGGTCTAGAATCACTCTTCCCTTCAAAGGTATAACACTTACCTTCTTTAAGCTTATTGTGCATACTTGCTTTGCCATCTTTTTCAACTGTTTTAAGGTTGTTTTTGAAGTGTAAAAACTCTATTTTTGAGGCACAAAAATGGTAGTTTGAGTCTTTGTGAGTTAGGGGGTTGTCCTCCCTTTTTGGTCCTTAGCTTGTATAGCTTTTTGTGCCATCTTTCCTCACATTTAAATCAAACTTTTTGGGCCTTTTAACCACTGAAATTCAGAGTTATTTCAGTGGCAAAAATCTTATTTTGAAGTCCAAAATTGAAGGGGTTAGCCTCCCTTCCTTGTGTCTTGTTTGCATGCCTAGATAGCTTAATATGTGAGCATGTTTTTCTAGCATTTTGTAACTTGATCTCAACATGTTTTTGCTACTATTTTGACTTATTTTAGCTCTATTTTGAATTGGTTAAGTCCTTTGAGCCTTGTATTGTATGGTTGTAGTGCAATTTCCTTCACTAGTTTGTTGTTTCAATGCTTAGATCATCTTTCTTTTGAGTCAATGGCATGATTTAGTGTTGTTTTGTACTCCATTCTAGCACTGAAATCTTTGCAATCTCCCTCTATTCTTCACTTTTTTGTTTGTTTTGAAAGTGGCTTTAAACCATTTGTTTGCTTAAGTGTGAAATTGAGGCATTCATGCTTAATGGTTTAAAATCCCCTCGGGGGTTCATTATCAATGGCATGAGGTCTCTTTCATGCCTAAGGCACTTGTGGTATAAGCCCACATTCGATTAGAGGACACTCACTTTTGGACTTAACGGGTTAAAGAATGGATCAATAACTAAAATGAGTAAATAAAAATAGACAAAGTAAAAGAGGCAAGATAAAGCATCTTCGTGTTGCATTGCATGTGTTCGGATCGACGTTAATTTGAACACGAGGGAAATGGGACATTTCATACTCAAAGTAATGAAATGTGCCACTTTCCTTGGTCACCGTCACCCTTGATCATGCATGATAGGGTTGTGGTTGTTTTAGTCTTGTTTGTGCATTCATTAAGCTTGTACAAGCTTGGTTCTTGAGCCATCATGCATGGAAAATGCTTGGTTAATGGTTTAAGGGCCAAGAGTTATACTCGTTTGAGCTTGTGCGATGATAAAGAGAGTAACAGTACACACACTCCTTGAGAATACACTACTTTGCCTCTGTTTGCTCTCTGTTGCAGCAAAAAAAGAAGTTCAAGACAGGGGTAGTCGACCGACCATCAGCAGTAGCCGATGGCCACCAGAAGTAGCCAACCGGCCACCAATGGTAGCCGACGGCCACCATTGGTAACTGACTGGCCATCAATGAAGAAAGTTGCTCAGTATGTTCCTGAGGGGATCAAAAGTGTTCTGGGAGTTGGCACCATTTTTAGTAATCAAACATGTGCAAACAAAGGCTGCAATGGCAATGTGGTGGATTTTCAAGAGGAAACCAACCAAGCATGCACGCGTCCTTCGCCCTCGAGGCCATTTAATTGCTTAGTTAGTTAGTTAGTTGTAGCTAATTTATACAAGTGTTGTGACTATTTAGTTAATTAATTCGTTTTGTAATTAATTAGCTTAATTCGATTTGTAATAATTAGCTAATTAGAATAGTTAATTAGTTTCAATTGTTGTAATAGTTAGATTAATTAGCGTAGCTAGTTCGCTTATTCATTAGGACCCTCCTTCGTGAGGGCATACTATTGTAATAAGTGTGTGTGCGTGTGTGTATGTCTTCTAACCCCACGTTTTTCTCCCTTTTATTTAATCACTTTTGATGGTTAGATTAGGAGCATGTTTCAATTAGCATACCTTATGATTGCATCCATTCATCTTGTCTTGCATGCATCGGGGCTCTGCGCATCATTCAAACTGCATCGCAATTTCAATGTCTTCTTTGAATACGTGTTTAATCGCATGTTGTTCAAATCGATTCATATGCCATATTAGTAGTCAAGCTTATTAATTGCATAGTTGCATGTATTACATTAGGCATCTTATATAGTTAGGATCATGCATTTTTCTAACTAGTTTTTGTTTTGGCTTGGAGTACTCGGTTAGTTTTATGCTTTAGCATACTTGCATGAGTGTGATTGCCATATTGCCATGATTCACATTCTTGCCATGAGGCTGTGTGCTTAAATGATAAACTGCATGAATGCTTGTGGATGAAGGCTTTGTTGTTTGAATTGGAACGATTCAACGAATGTAGTTTTAAGCCCACTTTGTTGTGGCAAAATCATGTTTTAAGCTCACTTGAGGTGGAAAATCCGCATCGTTTAAGCCCACTTGAGGGTGGCAAATTCAAACCATTTTCGCAAACAAAACATGAGTTGAATTATTCCAAGTCTTGCGACTAGTTTATACTTGCTTGTGTGTGTCGCATAGTAATGTTTAGCTAATAATCGGAACAAGAGCACATAATGTTTATAAAACATCATATTATGATTAGTAGAGGCTGATCTTTGATCGGAGTAGCAGGGGTGCTCATTTCAAGACCTTCCCCTCTCGTACCCAAGTTCCCGAACTGAGGCAACTTTGGTGATGACAGATACGTGGCCTTTGGCACTAGTCAAGGTTTCCTAAATTTCCCAAAAACAAAATATTTAGGTGGTGACTCTTTATCTAGCAAAGTAGTCCATTTTTGGCACTTTTGATTTAAAAATCAATTTTCCAAAACGATTTGCAGTATTTGGACTCTTTGGTGTTTATCAGTTTCACATTGCACTTGTGAGACTAGATTTAGAACCGCGGGAGTCTGAACTGTGAGGACTTCTTTTCAAACCCTTTTCGAAAGGTGGAGGCAAGAAAAAAGACGAGTCCACAAATGGTCTGCAAAGTTTGTAAAAGTACTGGACGCTCGATTTTCACACTCGACGGTCGCTCGAGCCAAGTACTGAGAATAAAGAAAGGTTGCTCGAGTGCAGATTCTGTCCCTCGAGCCAAGGCTCATGTCTGTAAAAGTACTGAGAGTTTGAATTTTATGCTCGAGCCAAGGTTCAAAACAATGGGCGGTCACTCAAGCCAACTATCAAACTCTGCAAGACTTTTGAGAGCTCACAATTTACGCTCAAGCGCTGGTTTGGTCGCTCGAGCGGTGCAACCAAATTATGAAATTTCCAGATTGTTGTTCCAAGTTCAAAACATGAGTTTAAAACTTCAAACTTGCTCTTTTGGGCCAAAACTTTAGAAACCATTTGAAAACTTGTATAACATTATGAATTGAAGATCTTTTCACAAAATCAAAGCCCAAAAACAAGTCCATTCTTCAAAACCAAAGCAAAACTATGTTCTTCTTTACATGGTATACATATACATGAAATCATCTAAGTTCTTTACTTTAAAAGCATGATCAATTAAGACATGGTGACATAGAACATGATGAATTTCCAAAACCAAGTTGAAATAAGTACATGCAAGAAAAAATTCTTGGAAATAATCTTCAAAACATGGTGAATTATACATGCATGCATGAATCATGCTCAATTCCACTTTCTAATATGTAATTATAGCTTCATATCCTCAATTTCATGCAATTTAGACTTTAACTTAGATAGTCTCAAGTCCTACATAATTTATGATCAAGAATTTGGTTGAATTCTTACCTTAAGCTTGAGTTTACAAGTGTAGAAGCTTAATTCTCTCAAGTCTTCTTCAATCCTTCAAATTCTCTTCAATTCTCCTATGTCTTCTTTGATCTCAACCCTGTTTTATGTTTCTCCCTCTCTCTCACGTTTTGAGCTCAAAAATGGTGATGAAGAATAAGTTCTACAAGTTGTATTGGCCTTATATAGGTCCAATTAACTTAGGCTAACTAAGTGTGTTTAACTATAGGTAATCTTATTTGATTAAATTTAATTTATTCTAATTATTTGGTTCCGAATCAAATTCTAATTAAATTTACTATAAATTTCTAAAAATTTTAAATTATACGTTAGCCTAGCCAATTTTGCGTTCGGTGGTTGATAAGGCCTTCAATTCATGGATTCAAACATAATTTCAAACAGATATTCCTACCATAGACAGATATAAACACAAATAACACATCGAATGCTCAATTGATTCATAATTTCATCTTAATTACTTGTTAAGCATTCTTAATCAAGGATTATAGGCTAATCACAGGCCGGGGTTATTACAATAACACTCTGTGAAAATTTCTTGACAACGTCTCCCCAGAATGCTGAAACCATTTTATTAATTTCTTTCATTCAAGCCCTTGCAAAATAATAGACACCTTCTCTTCAACCTCTAAATCATGCTCTCGATTAATTTTTTCCAAACACTCCATAGGTCGTGGATTGGAGTTAAATTATTGATGTTTCCTTGCTTAGGTAGAAGATCAAGTAGATGACTCAATTTTTAGGTATGATTTGGTTTTTACTCTTGTTTTCATCAACAAGTCGATTTTTTTTGGTTCCGTAACGGTCAAATTTGGGAAACCGGTGTAGCTATGGACTTCTTGACGATGCAATGTCGACAATGCGTTAAGATTCTCTAGAATGTATTCCTAGTGTGATCTATCCAAAGGCTGAGATTAAGCCTCACCAAAACGAGTAATTTAAAAAAAAAATCAGATTTCAAAACATCGAATACGTTCCTGTTCCTGTGAAGCATTAGAGAGAGAGAGAGAGAGAAGGGATAAAAAAGTAGAAGGACATCGCCGCCCTGCCCTGCCCCTTCCCACTCCCGACGCACTACTGCCAATACTATTTCCAAACCATTTTGGAAAATATTCGATTTGGGTTTGTTCAATTCATCAAGAACAAGCTTCCAATTCCATTATTTCAAGCTTGGATCGTTCTTTTCTCATCATACCTTTCATATTGATCTTCAAAAATAGAAAGAACATACAAAATCCCAAACAAATATTCTTTTGAATCATCAAAATTTAAATGGTTTTCATTGTTTGGTTGGGTGTTTTTTTGACCAAACAATCCATAAGACACAACAATGCCACTGAAGAGAAGGTGAAGGAGTTCCCAGAACTTAGTGAAAATGGTTTAGTTGATGAATTCAAGGGCTTTGGAAGGGAAAAGAGGAAGAAAAACAAGAAGCAATGCAACAAACAGAGATTTGCAAAGAAAGAGTGAGTAGGACTTACTTGGATTTGGGTGGATTGGAGATGTTGGATCTAGAATTAGAAGATGGGGTTTGTTGGATGAGTCTGGTTCCTCAATTGATGAACAGAGATGGGCTTGTTGTGAGATTAGTTGTGTGAAGTGGAAAAAAGGTAAGACTTGGGAGCAAATGATGAAAAAGAAGAGAGAGAAAAAGAGGAGAGAGAAAAAGAGAGAGAGGAAAAGGTAGTGAAGCCTTAAATGGGGAAATTTTGAAATTTGAATTTTTATTTATTTATTAAAATTACTCACCAAAACGACGCCGTTTGGTGAGACTTAATATCAGCCCTTGAATGGATCAATCTAGAAGATCACTCTAAAGAATACACTCTAGAGGATCTTAACACGTCGATAATACCAAGTCACCAATAAAAAGCACTTTTTTCTTTGGATCTGTAACATATAACTTTTTTTTTTTTTTTTTTGTGGCACTTACCAATAGGTCCTCATACACAATATTCAAAACTCATTTAGTCTCAAAACAAAACACGTGCACTAATTAGTCTTATATATTTTTAATAGTTACTAAAAAAATTTATTTTATTTTATTTAAAATTTAAAGACGCTGCTACATTCCATCATCGTTGAATTTTCGTCAGACAATTGCCGAAGGCTCGGCGAAATATTCAACATTACCAAGAAGTCGTTGGAGTATCGCTAGAAATTTGCCAAAGTATCACTAAAATGTTCTGAATGTCATTAGAAGTCATCTGGACGTCAATATTGCTGAAGACTCACCAAAATAAAAAATAAATAAATAAATAAATTAGAAGGAAAAAACATAGAAAAATGTGTTAAATATTGATAAACTGAAAGAAAAAAAATGTAATAACAATTAACAAAAACAATGAGGAAAAATATGAGTTGTTTTTCAATTTTTATAGGGTTTAAGTAAATAATCTCCTATATTAATTAAATTGAAAAACAAAAGTATGATTTTGTTAAATATTTCTCCTTATTAATCAAACTGAAAAATATGCTATGAAACTGCAAAATTTTACCGTTTTAAACTATAAAATTTTACAGTTTTAAAGCGTAATTCATTTTAGTACAAAAAAATAATAAATAAATAAAAATAAAAATAAAAATTGAAACTGAAAAATTTTATAGTTTTCACCGCCTGTAACTAAAGCTTGAAAAAAACTTGTACAAAATTTAAAAACTTTCTCTATTAAAACAGGAAAAAAAAAATGCGTAGTAGAGAAAAAATAGAAAAATTGAGAGATTGAAAGAGAGAGAAAGATATAGAGAGATGATTGTATTTTGACAACTATTTTTGATTTAGATCTGGCCAGATTTGATTTAGATTTACTCAGATCTAAGTAGATCTAATCATCTTGTTCATCAAAAACTCATATTTTTCACCATTAGTGAAGGCAGCAATGAGTTAGTGGTAGGTGGTTGTCGGTAAACCCCAATCGATAGTGATCGTCAATCGTCGATAACTGATATCAAAAATAGCAAGAGAAGAATAAAAGAGCCTGAAAACCTTATAAGTTGAAGACCATATACAGTCCTTCCACATCTCTTAAATCATAGAAGTCATTTGCATCATATAATCGAATGAGATCTTCCGGACATAGATGAAGATTGGACCACATCATGGGAGGATCTAGTGAAAATCTCTTAGCTTTATTATAAACATAGAAAGCAATATCTTTGAGAATGAAGAGCTCACTAAGAGTTGGATTTGTGATTCTAAAAATAATATCAATGCTTACAGGACTTTCGGGTATATTAAAAAAATGGGAAATGTTTGGAACCCTCTTTGAGCATGACTCCCACACCTCCAAAATGATCCTGGCCCTCCATGTATGTATGGGGCCCACTCATGTATGTGTAGGGTTCACATCATGAGTGGTCCAAATTTGTGAGGGTCTTGTGGGGGTGGGGATTTCAATTATTATTCTAAAAAAATTATGAGACTAAATAGAGTATAACTTTTTAGAAACAGGATATACGGATAATTTTTCCTTTAGGGCACTTACTGATAGATTTCATACATAAAATTCAAAACTTATCTAGTCCCAAAACAAAATATTTGCACCAATTAGTCCTACATATTTTTAATTGTTACCAAAAAAAAATTTCTTAAAATTTAAAGACACTACTACATCCCACCACTGCCGAATTTTTGTCAGACGATCACTAAAGGCTCATCGAAATATTCAACATCATTGAGAAGTCGCCAGAGTATCACCAGAATGTTCTAAATGTCACCGGAAGTGGTTGGAATGCCCAGAACGCCAATAACATCGTCGCAAACTCATCGGAATGTCCAGAATATTGCCCCCAAAAAGAATAAATAATATAGCAAAATGTGCTAAATATTGATAAAATGAAAAAAATATATATACATATATATATATAACAACAATTAACAGTAATAGTAAGGAAGAACATAAATTATTTTTTGATTTTTGTAAGATTTAAGTAAATAATCTCCTATGGGGATATATTTTCTGAGTACCAACACGTGGCCAAGGTGACACCGACGTGTCAGCCGAGGTGCCACGTGTCCTGGTCATGATGCCGAGGTAATCTCGGATAGGCCGAGGTTACCTCCGAAGATATCAGAATCAAGATAAGCAGATAAGGGACAAGAGTCTTGGAATAAGGAAGAACTTCAGGATGGATAAGGATAACACTCTTAGGGAGTCTATCCTTATCTCTTGAAGAGTCCAAAGCAAGCACTAAACAGGAATCCATTGAAGCTAGGCTTCTATTGGGACTAAAACTGAGTTAACTATAAAATAAAGGCACCCCCAATGGGTCTAAGGTACGCAATTTATATTCTGAACAGTGAGTTTAGCACTATTGATTATCTTTGAGAGATATACTGACTTGATCGTCAGAGTGCCCTCGGGTGGACGAACCACCGCCGGAATCTTCTCTTTCTGTTGCAGGTCAGCCAAGTGTCATCTATTCTGCCAGTTCTCTCCAGCTGATTACTGAGTTGGCAGTGTGGTCAGAAAATTACTCACACAATTTGGCGCCGTCTGTGGGAAAGAAAAGAGAATAGATGGCCAGCAACAGACAGAAGGAAAAGATTGGGGACGACACTCCTGCTGGGAGTGGCAGACCTATCGACCTTGACGTCGAAGGAGACAACCGCAACACAGAAACTCGTGACCAGAATCACAGCAACAAAGACGCCGGCCAGGATGGAGACGCACCAAAGAAGCCAGATCGAAGTGGGTACTACAAAGAGGATGACCTCCAGGTATGGAAGGATAGATGCCTGTGGAGGGACGAAGAGGTTAAAGAGATGGCGAACAAGTTGGCGGACCTGCAATCGGTCGTCAACTTCATGATACAAAACAATGTCATGCAGCCACCATTCCCGCTGCATGACACGCCGATTCCAGCGGCCAATACCCAGAAGGAATGGCAAAAAACAATCCCCATAGCCCCTCAACACACCAAGAGCGAAAGAAATTCTCACCGACCTTCCAGGGAAGTCGAACGAGGGGAGTCAAGAAGGGAAGAATCACGGAGGACGCATCGCACAAAGGAGGCAGACCCCAAAGAACATCGGCATGTTCAGGGGCAGGCGCTATGCTTCGACACAACTAATGGAGAAATGTCGAAGAGGACTCACCACGAGGCTGAAAGTAATGCACCAAAAAGATTGAAAGCAGGAGATAGCCGAGCTCCTGGGCGGACAAAGGAGGACTTAAGAGATTTCCTCAAGAGGAAGCAACAGAATGCCGACGCCGAGGTAACCTCCCTAGATAAGCCGAGGACACCATTCTCGGTGGAGTTGGACAAGTTTGAGGCGCCAAAGAGATTCAGTATACCGAGGTTCCAAATATACGATGGTAAGTCAGACCCCAACTTCCACGTTGGATTATACTTGAACTCAATGGCATTGTATAGTGGGAACGAGCCGTTGCTCTGCAAAGTGTTCCCCTCATCCTTCGGGGAGATTGCATCAGATTGGTTCCACAAACTACCAAAGGGAAGCGTGAAGACTTGGAAAAGCCTGGCCGAGATGTTTGTGGCCAGGTTCGTGACAAACAAGCTGCGGCCATTGAGGGTAGACGCATTGATAGCTCTGAAGATTAGTAAGGATGAAGGCCTCAGGGTCTATGCAAAAAGATACTATGAGGTGTTCAACCAAATACCATAGTGTGACCAAGAGGTGGCGGTCATATCTTTCAAGAACGGCCTAAAAGACAACTGCCTGCTACGAAAGTCTTTGGCAAAGACACTGCCAAAGAGCATGGAAGAGCTCATGGCCAGAATTGAAAAATACGCCAAAGCCGAGGAAGATACGTCGGGAACTAAGGAGACAAAGCAAGAGAAAGGAAATGGCTCGCCGAAGCGAGGCCGAGGTAACAATGGATCGAGCAAGCAAGAGTCAGAACTGAGAGCTACACAGGCAGTGACAACTGTGTTCCGAATCTCAATTCACAAAGTCCTGAATCAAATTCGAAATCAACCCTATTTCAGAACACCAACAAGGGCACCAGGAGAATTTATGGGAAGAAACCTTGGCAGGCATTGTGCCTACCACAATGAAAATGGGCATATGACTTAGGGCTGCAGAGCCCTAAAAACACACTTTGAAGACCTGGTGAGGCAAGGCCATCTAAGAGACCTTGTCGATGAGGCCAGAACAAGGGAATAATAGGCAAGATTGCCTCAGGCACCAGCAGCTCCGCCTCCCCCAGCACAGCAACCTCAGGCAGGAGGACCTCGGGTAATTAGTGTAATTCACTCGAAGGTCAACGAGAACGAGATTAGGGGGGAGATCCAGAAGGTAAAGCACTTGCAATATGTCTACCAAGCCGGGAAGAAGAGATATCGGGCAGAGGAGGGCCAAGGACCAGTAGTGTCCTTTTCTGAAGCCGACCTTGAGATAGTACAGCATCCGCACAATGATGCCTTGGTAGTATCCCTCCAGGTTAGAGAATGCCAAGTAAAGCACATCCTGATTGACTAAGGCAGCTCTTGCAACATCATGTACGTCCGATTTTATAAGGAGCTCAGCCTTCACCCAGATAATATGGAGCAATCCAATAGCCCGATGGTCGGGTTCAATGGAAAGCCGACATAGCCACTGGGAACAACCAGCTTGGAGGTGCAGGCAGGCACCAGGAAGATAACAACAGAGTTCACCGTAATCGACACACCCTCCCCTTACAAAATCATTTTGGCAAGGCCGTGGTTGCATACAATGGGGGTTGTTCCCTCAACATTGCATCAACTATTGCGATTCTCAACAGAGCATGGGATTGAGGAGATCAGAGAAGACCAGCTACAGGCAAAGAATTGCTCCATGGCAGTAATGAAATCCACCCGCAGCATTCGAGAACCAGAGAAGGCAGAGATCGAAGACGAGGACGTGGAGGTCCTAGAGGACGTCAGCAATGAGCCAGCCAAAAAGAGTGAAGAAGCACTAAAGAAAATCCTCGTCCAGAAAGGGGATGAAGAACACTTTTTTCTTCTCGGCTCGAGCTTAGCCGAAGAAGAGGAAAAAGAGTTGGAAGCTTTTTTGAGAGCAAATATTGAGGTGTTCGCATGGACGTCCTACGATGTGCCTGGCATTGACCCTGAGATCAATTGCCATAAGCTGAACGTTGACAGGTCGGCCAAACCTATAATCTAACGAACAAAAAGACCGACGTTGATACATGTCGAAGTAGTGGAAGATGAAGTAGACAGACTTCTCGAGGCCAGGGCCATTCGAGAGGTAAATTACCCGACATGGCTATCAAACACAGTAGTGGTGAAGAAAAAGAATGGTAAATGGAGGGTCTACATAGATTTTACCAGTTTAAACAAGGCTTGTCCCAAAGACAGCTTCCCTCTACCCAAGATTGACCAGCTAGTGGATGCCACTTCAGGGCATGGAAGGATGAGCTTCCTGGATGCCTACAGGGGGTATCACCAGATAGCCATGTACCCCGCGGATGAAGAGAAGACTGTGTTTATCACCCCCAAAAGGGTTGTACTGCTACAAGGTGATGCCTTTTGGGTTGAAAAACGCAGGAGCAACTTACCAAAGGTTAGTAACCAAGATGTTCAGACACCTGATTGGCTGAACGGTGGAAGTTTACATCGACAATATGGTCATGAAGACCAAGGAACCAGAAGGTCATCTGGCCGACCTCAAAGCAGTCTTTGAAATCCTTAAAGCATATCGGCTTCGACTCAATGCATCTAAGTGCGCATTTGGAGTTAGATCTGGTAAGTTTTTAGGATACCTGGTGACAATGAGAGGCATTGAGGCCAGCCCAGATCAAATTAAGGCCATCCTGGATTTGAAGAGCTCGATGTCAGCAAAACAGGTACAAATGCTAACCGGAAGGGTCACAGCCCTAAATAGGTTCATCAGCAAAAGCTCAGACAAGTGCAGACCTTTCTTTAATTTAGTAAAGAAAGCCACAGGCTTCCTGTGGACCAAAGAATGAGAAGCCACCTTGGCCGACCTAAAAAAGTATCTAACCACAGCCCCAGTTCTTTCAAATCCAGAACCTAAAGAGGAGCTGTTTTTATACTTAGCAGTTTCAGAACATGCGATAAGCGCAGTGGTAGTCCAATAAGAAAATGGGGAACAAAGGGCTGTTTACTATGTAAGCAAAACCCTGGCCGATGCAGAAATGAGATATCTACCCTTAGAGAAATTGGCACTGGCCTTAGTAATGGTTTCAAAAGAAGCTGAACCATTACTTCCAGGCCCATAAAATTGTGGTGCTAACTAAGCACCCTTTGAAGTCCTTGCTGCAACAAGGAGACTTGACAAGAAGAATAGCCAAATGGGCAGTCACCTTGGGCTAGTATG
Source organism: Camellia lanceoleosa (assembly GCA_025200525.1). Classification (NCBI taxonomy): domain Eukaryota; kingdom Viridiplantae; phylum Streptophyta; class Magnoliopsida; order Ericales; family Theaceae; genus Camellia; species Camellia lanceoleosa. The sequence continues at coordinate 120,074,843 of CM045771.1, read as the reverse complement.
ACCTGGAGTACAAACCTAGAACAGCAATCAAAGGCCAAATTTTGGCCGACTTCATGGCAGAGTTCATGCCAGAATCCATCGAACATCGGGCTCCGTTGAGCCAAGGTGAACGATGTCCAAACAAGCAAGGAGGAGCCCAGCCAAAGGCGAAAGAACAAAGCAAAGAGGAAAAACTCAGACCCTGTAGCATTTACATCGGCGACTCCTTTCGACTATTTGTTGATGGGAGTTCCAACAGACAGGGAGCGGAGGCAGGAGTAGTACTGGTATCTCCAGATGGGCAGATACTAGAACAGTCGATTCGTTTGGAGTTCAAGGCCTCAAACAATGAAGCAGAATATGAAGCACTCATTGCATGACTGAAGCTGGCAGTAGCAGTACAAGCAGATGAGGTAATAGTTATCTGTGACTCATAACTTATAGTTAACCAGACAACAGGCGAGTTTGTGGCCCGAGATGAAAGGATGTCGGCCTATGCAAAGGAGGTCATTAGGTTGGCAGCCTTGTTTCAGAACTGCGGCTACTTCAGGTCAGCCGAGATGATAACAGTCACGCCGATGCATTGGCCAACCTAGCTAGTGCAATACAACCTGGAAAAGCAAGGACAATAATGGTGGACTACTTGTCAGGTCCGAGCATCGAACCACTGACCACAGAGCGTGAAGCAATGTGTGTAGACATGGGACCAAGCTGGATGGATGCAATTGTTGCATTCATGAAAGAAGAAAAGCTGCCAGATGACCATAAAGTGGCACACAAGATCAGATTGAAGTCAGCAAGATTCAGTCTAACAGTAGAAGAACATCTCTACAGAAGATCCTTCACTGGGCCCCTTTTGAGGTGCGTACATCCTTCACAAGTTGAAGATTTTCTATATGAAATACATGAAGGAATCTGCAGAAGCCACGCTGGGGGCAGATCACTAGCTCATAGGGCCATTACCCAGGGGTATTGGTGGCCCTACATGCAGAAAGATGCAGAGGCCTATGTCAAGAAGTGCGAAAAATGTCAAAGGTTTGCACCTCTAATACACCAACCAGCAGCAGACCTGAACCCAGTATCTAGCCCTTGGCCGTTTGCCCAATGGGGCATGGATCTCATTGGGCAACTGCCCCAAGCAACTGGACAAAGGAAGTACCTGCTGGTAGCAACGGATTACTTCACCAAGTGGATAGAAGCTGAACCCTTAGCCAGGATCCAAGATATGGACGTAAAAAGCCTCATATGGAAGAACATAATCACAAGATTTGGGATCCCAAGAGCAATAGTCGCAAACAATGGAACACAATTTGATAGTAAGCTAATCAAAAGCTTCTGCGCAAAGTTCAAGATCAAGAACTATTTTTTAACTCTAAGCTTTCCTCAAAGCAATGGACAAGCAGAAGCATCCAACAAAGTTATCTTGGATGGGATAAAGAAGAGGTTGCAGGCAGCAAAGGGAAAGTGGGTGGATGAACTACCAAGTGTGCTCTGGGCATATCAGACTACGCCGAGAAAATCAACGGCGGAATCCCCCTTTGCTATGGCCTATGGCACAGAAGCAATCATTCCCTTGGAAGTCGGCATCCCAGGGATCAGAACCCAGGGAGTGGAGAATGGGACCAATGATGTATTGTTAGCCCGAGATCTGGATCTACTGGAAGAAAGAAGGGAAAGAGCTGCAATTCAGTTAGCAGCATACCAGCAGCAGCTTGCCAGGGCTTACAATAAAAAAGTTAACCCAAGGGAGTTCCAAGTCGGCGACCTAGTCTTGAGAAAAGTCGTGGGCAACAAGAAGGATCCCAGGGAGGGCAAGCTTGGCCCAAACTGGGAAGGACCCTACAGAATCACTTCGGTATTGGGCAATGGGGCATATCGGCTTGAAGACAATGAGGGCAAAGAGTTGCCAAGACCTTGGAACACTTGCAATTTGAAATTTTTCTACCATTAGAATTTTTTGTCATTTTGCCGAAGTAAATAAATAAATTTTTTAGCTTGTTTATATATGTTTATACACTTGTAACTGATAAAGATACATAACGTTGCTTCTGGAATACATGTATGATGAGAACCCAAGTAGAACTCAGATTCACATCAAGGGGCAGAGAGAAGAAAAATGATGTTTAACACTTGTTGAAACTTGAGAAAAGTTTACAACTTGAAGTTAAACCGAGATGATGTTTAACGCTTGTTGAAACTTGAGAAAAGTTTACAAGTTGAAGTTAAACCGAGATAATGTTTAACACTTGTTGAAACTTGAGAAAAGTTTACAAGTTGAAGTTAAATCGAGATAATGTTTAACGCTTGTTGAAACTTGAGAAAAGTTTACAAGTTGAAGTTAAACCGAGATAATGTTTAACGCTTGTTGAAAGTTGAGAAAAGTTTACAAGTTGAAGTTAAACCGAGATAATGTTTAACGCTTGTTGAAACTTAAGAAAAGTTTACAAGTTGAAGTTAAACCGAGATAATGTTTAACCCTTGTTGAAACTTGAGAAAAGTTTACAAGTTGAAGTTAAACCGAGATAATGTTTAACACTTGTTGAAACTTGAGAAAAGTTTACAAGCTCAAGTTAAACTGAGAACATGTTTAACACTTGTTGAAACTTAAAAGGTTTACAAGTTGAAGTTGAACCAAGGTTAAACACTTGTTGAAATTTCATGAACAAATTTACAAGTTGAAACCGAGGTTATACTAAGAAAGGTACTTGGGTACTTACCGAGGTAAATCGTCAGTATGTGTCACCCCGAGAAGGTTGCACAAAGATTGAAGTGTATATCAAAGATATGCAAAATATTCTAAGTGTGAAATTATACAAAGAACAGTAAAAAGAACAATACAAGTATGCAGGAAAGGAAGCTATATTAACAACCAAAAGGAGGCACATCGGCCACATGGAAAGTTTACATTGTTTCAAGAGGAAAACAAAAGTACAAAGCACAGAAGAAAGAGAAAAACATGAAAATTAAGAGTCTTCAGCAGCATTAGAAGGCTAGGTTTGGACCTCGGAGGATTGTTGAGAAGACATCTCGGCCACCTTCTCGGCCGCAAGCTCAGCATCAATCTCCTGAAGGGTCTGATAAAGGCTCTTGTCGGCGAGAGGCACGTCCAATGATGCCTGCTCAGGAGTAGCTTCCTTGGGAACCTCCTCAACCTCCTCATCTTGAGTCAAGTCTAAGACTTGCTCATTTTGAGGAGGAGACTTGGCCCCAACAACGTCTTTTGACTTCCTCACCAAAACCTCCTCCTCAGATTCAGAGCAGTCATCGGATTGAGTTGGAGTTGGAGGGAATGGAAGAGGAATGGCGTCGGCATTCCTGAGGGGCGAGTCCTAGGGGACTTCAAGCTTTTTTAGCAAAGCCATCTAACCAAGGGTAAAACCCTTGTTGCATGCTTGCTTTACTTGCCTTTCATAGTCTGCCGTGACATCGGCCACCCCCTCGTTGTACCCTTTCTGGTCGGCCTCCTTCAGCTCAGCATCTTTGGTGGCCAAGGCATCCTGAAGTTCTTTTTGGGCTTGGGCCATCTTTTCCTCAGATTATTTCCTCTAGGCCTCAAGAACCTTGTTAATGGCCTCAGCAGCACCTGCCTTTTCTTCGACGTCATGTTGAGCCTTGATGGCATCCTCGACTTGGTCTTCTAAGATCTTCATCTTTGATTGTAAGTTTTTATTAGTTTTCTGAAGACTGGAGACCTCCCTCTTCTTCTCAGCCAGCTTCTCCCGGTTTTCGAAAGATTGTATTGAGAAAAAATGGGCATGCTGGATGGCCTAAGAAAAAATAAATTAGAGCAAAGGTTATTACAAAATCTTCTAAAGTATAAAAAGAAAGAAAGAAAGAAAAACAACCAAACAAAAGCACTTACTTGAACAGAACGCTGAAGCATCAGAGTAGTTCTCATACTCGCTCAACTCGGCGTTTCGGTCAAGATCGCCGGGAAGCAGCAGAGCGGTACTAAGGGCAACGCCGACATTGATGTCATCGGCGCTGTCACTGGCCATAACTGGCTTATCTTCCAAAGTGATTTGGGGGGCCCAGGGGGCATCGTGCTTTGAAGACCCTGAGGTGGTTGCAGCAGATGACCTCGGCCTCTTTGATCGGATGGACTCGGATGGCTGGGCCTCGGCAGGCCTCTTCTCGGCAACAGATGTGGTTTTCTCACTTGAAGCCAATTTCGAAATTGGCAAAGCATCCTCAGTGTCAACCTGAGTCACCTTTGCTTTTGGCTGAGCCTTCTTGATTCTTTTTATACCTTTGGTGAAATTTGGTTGTGCAACTGGCGTCAACATCGATAGGAATGCTGGCCAAGAGATCTTTGGCAACTGCTTTTTGATGGCCCATCTCGGCAGAAAAAACGGTTCGTCGCCGGCGTTGGCATTGGGATATCAGGATCAGATATGGAGCCGAGGTTGACAGCTGCTCAGCTAGATCAGAGGTTTATCCTTGGTCTGTCTGAGATGTGGACGCGACTTGTGGAGTTGTGGCAGAAGGTGGAGAAAGGCTTTTCTTCTTCTTTTTTGGGATGTCGGGAAGAGCCGACTTATAAATGGGGATAAAGTTGAGAAGCAGAGGGGTCTTCCGCTTGTGGACTGGCAAATTCAGTAGTTTCTTCAAGTCTTTGCTGGAAAAGAAAGACTGACGGAAGCCCTTTGGTGGCTGAGGAAGAACTGCAAAAAAAAAAAGCGTAGATATTAGAGCAGAATGTTGAAAACTTTATGTAAGAAAGCAAGAAAATTTGTGAATGGTGGCCCTTACAAGCTCCTTCCCCGAAAACTGTTCGACTTAGGGGATAAAGATGAAGGTCATTGTTTGGCTGAAACTCCCAATTACCTGTGACGATAAAGTAATCATCCCCCGCTCCCTTGTTGGAGTTAGGGAGATCAGCAACGATTTTGTATTCAGTGGACCTCGGCTTGAGGTAATAGATGTGGCCTTTTTCCGATTTCAGGCAACACATGGTATAACAGTACTAGAAATCAGCAAGAGTAATCCTAGCATTCTCTTGTTTGGCTAAGGCTATGGTACCATTAATAACTCGGTAAGAATTGATGGCAAGCGGCATTGGGTTCAACCTATAGAAATGAGGGATTTCACGGAAAAAAGGGTCAAGTGGAAACCTAAGTCCACATTCAATAAACGCTACTACTGGGAAAGGCATGAGGTTTACATCAGGCATGATAGAGTCATCCTCCCCAGCCAACCTCAGATGAACATCGGCCGGGATTTCAAACTCCTACCTAAAGTACTCTAATTTGGCCGGGGTGTCTACTCTATGTTTCCACATACCCATAACGTCAGCTTAAATGGAGATACCGGATTTCAGGAAGAAGTATTTTTGGAGGGTTTAAAGGACCTCGGCTAAAAACCTAAAAATGTACTATGGTAAGGGTTTGTACTGATCTAGAAGGAATTTGTTTCAGTTTTTCCTAAAAATTGTGGGTTCTACAAACAAATCCCAAAACCTAAGTCTGTGGGAACAAAGATTGAAGGCAGGAATCTGGAAAAGACACAGAAAACAGAAAACAAGAACGTATTTCAAAATCAAGAACAAGGGTGAACTACCAAGAACATTGTGACAAAGTGTGTAAAAGGGTACAAGGGCAAGAACAATGGCAAAAGTGGACAAATGTGTGTGCAGGTTGTGAATACTCAAGAAAAGATTGAGCAAAAACAGAATCGCGAGGCAATCATACTCAGATACATGAACAGATTAAACTAATTAAGGTCACAAGCAAGTTTGCAAAAATGACAGGAACTCAAGATACCGTCAAAAACTGAAACAATATGTTAAATCGGGAGGAAACAGTAACTCACCAAAGAAAAGAGGTCGGGGTTGAGTTTGCCAAAGTAAGACGAACGACAGCTGCAGAAAGGATTAGCAAGAACCTCACCGGAGGAGATGGACGGAGCAAGTTGCAGAGCTTTAGAAGCTTAAACAATGGAGGATCTTGAAGGGAAAAAATTAGAAAGAGAAAAGAGCTTCAGACGCGAAAGTGAAAAGTAAAAAGACGGGGGAAAGAAACGAGTTTTGTCAAAAACTTGAAACAGTGGCAAAAGGGCAATTAATGTGCCTGGAACAACGACTACGTCAGACAGCGCATACAAGCGCGACATGACTTACAAGCGCATACAGTGTACAATCCAGTAAAGGGAAGACGCATGGCTGAAACAATTGAGTTATTTTGCATAACAGCTCATACGCGTGAAGGAGATCTTGGGATCTTTAATCTTTAAAGAGACATGTCGGCTTATATGATGATCTCGGCTGAGAGACTTTAGACCGATGTATTCGCAGGAAGTTCCAAAATAGGTTCCATCACCTCAGAATGCCGAGGTAATAGAACCTAGGGGACAGTTGTGGGGATATATTTTCTGAGTACCAACACGTGGTCAAGGTGACGCCGACGTGTTAGCCAAGGTGCCATGTGTCCTGGTCATGATGCCGAGGTAATCTCGGATAGGCCGAGGTTACCTCCGAAGATATCGGAATCCGAGATAAGCGAATAAGGGACAAGATGTAGACGTCCCTGAACGCCCCGGGAGGATGAGTCCCGTTCTGTTCATTTTGGGTTCACTACAGTTCAGGACTCAATGTCACGGTTCTTAATCTAAACCAAAGAGTCCAAATCCGGCAAATTGTTTTGAGAAAAACAGATTTTTTTGAAAGAAGTGCCAAACATGGACTGTTTTGCCAGATACAAAGTCGCCACCTAAATATTTTTTAAATGGGAGAATTTAGGAAACCCTGACTCGGTGCTAAAGGCCACGTGTCCGTCATCACTGAAGTTGCCTTGGCTCGAGAACTTGGGTACGATTAAAGAAGGTCAGCTATGAGCACCCCCTCTCGCCCGATCCAAAGATCGGCCTCTACTAACCGTGATATCTAATTTTGAAAATATTATGTGTTCTTATTCCGGTTATCAGCCTAGAATTACTATGTTATGCGCAAAGCAAACAAGTATAGACCAAATCGCCTAAATTGGAACAAAACGTTTTATGTTTGTTTTGATAATGGTTTGCTACTCGCAAGTAGGCTAAAGATACAGGTTTTGCCACCCTCAAGTGGGCTTTAGAAAAGATGATTTTGCCACTATCTAGTGGGCTTAAAAACTCACAATTTCAATGCATTATTCCAATTTAGGTAATTTGACCTCCATCCACAGGCATTCAAGCAGTTATATCACATAAGCAGCTAGCCTCATGGCAGTCATGTTATTATGGCAACATTCACACGCATGCGGTATGCTAAAGCATAAAAGCTTACCTAGTACTCCGTGCCAAAACATAAACTAGTTAGTAACTATGCATGATCCTAGTTCATATTAAAAATGGCTAATGCATCACACGCAAAATGTCACTTAAGATAGGCTCGGCTAATCTACGATGACATCTGAAATGCTACAACTAACACGTATTCAATTTGGAATTGAAATATAGATGCAGTTAGAATGATGCACCGAGCCCGATGCGTGCAAGACAGATGAATGGATGCAAACATGCTATCATACTGTATGCTAATTTAAACATGCCCTAGTCTACCATCATAAGCAGGTAAATAAAAGGGAAGAAAGACGTGGGGTTGGAAGACATACACACACTCACGCACACTTATTACACAATTGCCCTCGCTCGGAGGGTTCGAATAAATATTACAGTCCGAATAAATAAAACTAACTACTCTAGCTATTTAAATATTACAAAACTTCTAATTAATTAACAAATTAAATGCAAAAAGAAGGTGGCCGCAGCCTTGCCTCGGAATACGTGTGAGGATGCATGCTCGATCCGTCTCGCTCGGAAACCCGTGCCATGCCACCGCTGCCTCTATTTACACTGCCCTGCTTCTCTAAAGACTGCAAAAGTCTTGGTACATGCTCCATGGATGTTGGGGAATACCACCGGCCAAGAATAGGCACCACCGGCCAAAGGGATCAACCACCGGCCACCTTTTTTGTTTACCGGCCAAAAGTGATGGCCGGCCGGCACTGTATTTAGTCGACCGGCCAAAACTTCTTGCAGAACCTGCAGTTGACAGAAGCAGAGGGCAAGCAGTGTATGGCATGGTATTTCAAACAAATGTAAGCATCGCCACACTCCCCATCATGCATTGAACTCAAGGGAGTATGGCCCTCGATCCTTGGGCCATCAATTTTGCATTTTGATGCATGATAGCCTAAGGGGCCAAGGTTGCAACTCAATGTATATGCATGCAAACGAAACACATGAATGCCAACATCCTATCATTTTGAAGTCAAGGTCATTGGCGACCGAGGGTTGAAATGTGTTACATCACTTGGAGTATGAACACTTTTCACCCCTCAAGTTTGGCTTGACACCCCAAGCCAAACAATGCAATGCAAGTATGCAATCATAGCAAATGCAATGTATTCTAAGCATGCAACAATGAGCCTCAAAACCCGCTAATATGGTAGCTTAAGTGACCCAAACACATAGGCATACAGAATGCTCATTTCAAGGCATAAGAGAGCACATCTTCAAAGCATAAAAGAAGTGATGAATGCAAGCATGCAAGCATAGTTTAGGGACTGAAATAACATGCTAAGTGATTCCAAATCACTGAAATAGCCTAACCAATGCATGTTTAGGACCCACATCCTTAGGGCTCACAAGCCAAAATGCAAAGCAACTATATCAAACATGCTAAACAAGACCAAATCAGTGGCCAACAGACCTTAAGCATGACAAAATATGGCCAAATACTTCACAAAGTTAGGTCAAAACATGAGGATATGCTAGGCTAAACACATGGCACACTTTTAGGCAAAATGGAGAATTACAAAGCAAGTATATTATACATGTAAAGGGCCAACAAACCACTATTGAACAGAGATATAATATGACCCAAAACACCCCAAAAGCCTCTGAAAAGGAGTCAATAGCAACTACTCATGCATGCTACCATTATGGACCAAAAACATGCACAAATGAGAGGCCAAGGGAGAGGGTTGTCCCTCCCCTTTACAAGACCTCAAACCTCCTTCCTCACCACTGAAAATCCACTGGATTTCAATGGTGAGAAGGCCAACACACCAAGGTAAACAAGGCTTAAAAAAAGAGTACCAAAAGAGGCCAAAATGGAGCTAAGAGGGGAAAGTCAACCCCAAATGCCAAAACAACCTTAATGAAAGATCTCAAGCATGAAAAAATAAGATTTTTTCTAGTTATACACAAAGTCTAAAACAATGTGCAAGACAAGTAAAAAGATAATGCAAGATTGGGGAATCTAAAGTAAAGAGATTACCCCTGAAGAATCCTTGATGAACAGCCAATGCAGCCCTCTTCTTTTGATCAAAATCAATCCAAAAACTCAAGAATAAACCCTCTAAGCCCCTCAAGGTCGAAGTAAGGTGTGATGGTGTGTGTGTTAGTGCAAAACTAAGGTAAAAGTGCACTTTTAGGGTCCCAAACACACACAGGATGAGAGAGAGGGAGATATATAGAGAGAGAGAGAGAGAATATATTTGACAGATGTATATATGTATATCTCTAGTTTTTTGATCAAAAACTCCAACCCTAGCTAATGGAGAAGAAGAGGGGCTTATATAGACAAAAAAGGAGCTTGAAGCTTCTCAAAGAAGCTAAATGAAAAGGGGCAAAGGGTGCAAAGGAGTCAAGGCTTCTAGAAGAAGCTAAGACAGCTGGCCAAGCTTCCCCAAGAAGCTTGGCCAAAGGGGTCATCCTTCTAGAAGGAAAAAGGGGTCAAAAGCTCAAAATGGCCATCCCTGTGCATAGGGAGTGGGGTCTGTGCCTCCCAGCTGGCACAGCTGGCATGCACCATGTTTGAGGGGGGTGCAAAAGGGTCACTGGCTGGAAAAATAGATCACCCGCCAAAGAAGGTGCCGGCCGGCTACACAGAGTGCTGACCAGCCAGTGATAATAAGCAACAATGGCCGGTGGCAACAAGGAATGGCCGGTGAGATAAAGGGAAGGCCGGTGGAATGTGGGGATGGCCAACAAGCCATTCCCTGCCTTCCAAGACAAAAACATAAGTGTTTGGTGCAAAACCAAACACTAAACGAACGAGTTAAGAGATTCTGAGGCAAGGCGCGCAGCCGAGGCCTCCGGGAACTCAAAACGAACATGAACAAGGGTGATCACTGAGTGTTCAATCAGTGACGTCCATGTCTTGAGGACGGTCAAAAATGGGGTGTCTACACAAGAGTCCCGGAATAAGGAAAGACTTCAGGATGGATAAGGATAACACTCTTAGGGAGTCTATCCTTATCTCTTGAAGAGTTCAAAGTAAGCACTAAACAAGAATCCATTGAAGCTAGGCTTCTATTGGGACTAGAACTAAGTTAACTATAAAAGAAAGGCACCCCCGATGGGTCTAAGGTACGCAATTTATATTCTGAACAGTGAGTTTAGCACTATTTATTATCTTTGAAAGATATATTGACTTGATCGTCGGAGTGTCCCCAGGTGGACGAACCACCGCCGGAATCTTCTCTTTTTGTTGCAGGCCAGCCAAGTATCATCTATTCTGCCAGTTCTCTCTAACTGATTACTGAGTTGGCAGTGTGGTCAGAAAATTACTAACACATCTCCTATATTAATCGAATAGAAAAGTAACATTTAAAACTGTAAAATTGTTGTAGTTTCAAAATATGATTCTATTAAGCATTTCTTCTTATTAATCAAACTAAAAAACATGTTATGAAATTAGAAAATTTTATATTTTAACAGCATGTCATGAAACTGCAAAATTTTGTAAATTTAAATTATGATTCATTTTAGCACCAAAAAAATTGAAATTGGACAATTTTACAATTTTTACCGCCTATAACTAAAACTCAAAAACCAACTTGTTTAGAACTTGAAAATTTTTTCCATTAAAATCGAAAAAAGAAGTGTATAGCAGAGAAAAGTAAAAAAATTGAGAGATCGAAGGAGAAAGAAAAATATAGAGAGAGGATTGTACTTCGACAACTATTTTGGGTTTAGATCTGGCCGAATCTGATTTAAATCTACTCAGATCTAAGTATATCTTCATCAAATCGGAGTAGATCCATTCATCTTGTTCACCGGAAACTCATATTCTTCACTGTCGATGAGAGCGAAGTAAGGAGTCGGTGGTCAGTGAGTGCAAGTAAACCCGAATCGATAGAGGTTATCGATCGCCAGTAATTACATATAAAAAAGAGAAAGAGAGAATGAAGTAGCTAGGGCTGAGCAAGGAATCCGTGAAATCTGTAATCCGATCCAGTCCAGTCCAATTCAGTAGGTTTGGATTGGTTTGTTAAATCCATGGTTCGGTTCTAGATTGAAGAATTAAAAATCCGTAGTTCACGGATTGGTTCCGGATTGAACCCCACAGTTCCGGATTGGAACCGATCTGGACCGTATACAAATAGTCTATATTTTTATTATATATCCTCTCGCATGGTATCTTCTCTTATTCTATATAAAACCTAAACCCGCATAATTTCTTCTTTTATTACTTTTGTTTGTTAGTTTTTAGTTTTAATTTGTAATGGTCTAAATATTTATGGTGAAACCAGTTTTCTTATGGTTGTTTAAATTCTAGAACAGTAAGTCGCTATTATAGAAAGACATGTTGTTATTGTGGAACAAATATAACGCTATATTTATATTTTTATGAAATTAAAGTGTTATAGATATATTTTTTGTTATTTAATTATATGAATCCATGGTCCTAAACCAATTCAATCCATGTTTGAATGGATTGGTTCGGATTGGTTCTACAATTTAAACGAATTGGATTGGTTCCAATTTTTCAAAAACCGTAGATAACGAATTAGTCCTGGTTTTATCTTAATTCGGTCCAATCCAGACCATGCTCACCCCTAGAAGTAGCCTTAAAACCCTATAATTTGAGGATTGTATGCTGTCCTTCCACATCCCTTAAATCATAAAAGTCATTTGCATCATATAACCGAATGAGATCTACCTCACATAGACGAAGATTGGACTGCATCATGGGAGGATCTCGTAAAAGTCTCCTAACTTTATTATAAACGTAGAAAGCAATACCTTCACTACAACATATAAGAGTTTTAGAAACCAAATGTTTTGATCTCTAAAAGTGAAAATTTTGTTGCAAAAGACATTTAAAAACCAATTTCTATTGTCATGAGGATAATCACTAAAAGGTCGTCTCGAAAAGTCAAAAACAAAGCTTTTAGCGATAAAATTTTGAAAATGTCACTAATAAATAGACTTTTAAGAACAAAATAATTTGGTCTCAAAATGGTTTATTTTTTGAGACAAAAAATTTGGTCCCAAAAAGATAATAATTCATCACTAATATATAATTTTAGTTGCTAAAAATATAATAACGACACTTTTTGTAACAAAAATATTTAGTTCCTAAAAAAAAAATTTATCTTTAAATTTTGGTCTTTAAAACCTTAATTTTTTGTAGTGCTTTGAGAATGAAAACCTCATTGTGAGCTGACTTGTGACTCTAAAAATGGTTTGTGTATATCAAAAACATCACGGGCCCAACAATACCCTCCAATCCGATCATGAACTGGAGGGAAGTCAATCCCTTTAATATACCTAAATTTTAAGAACTATCGGTGCAATTTACCCTAAAATTTATTTTTACAAAAAAAAAATGATGTTAAGACAAATAAAAATATTATAAAATTCAATTTCTATACAAATTTTTACTTTTTTTTTTTCCAACTAATTAAACCTATTATTTCTTATCGCAAATGTGAATTTTATTTCTATTTTTTTCACCTAAATCCATTCACTACAATTGAACTCAGCAGAAAACAGTGGGATGTTTCAATTATTATTTTTTATTTTTTTGTTTTGTTTTTAGCTTCTCCCTTATTTTCCTAAAGTCAACTTAGAAGTATTGTTCTACACTCTTTCCACCTAAAGCAAGACCGTGGCGTGTTTCAACTTAGAAGTATTGTTCTCCCTTAGTTTTTTTTTTTTTTTTTTGGAATGTGTGACAGGTATAGTGTGATATTTTAATGTGGCAGGTATTAATGTGACACTCTAACAATGGGACAACGTTGCAGGTGTGATGTGACACTCTAAAATTTTTACTCATCCTTAGTGTACTTTTTCCAAATATGACAACGTAGTAGGTATAATATGGTACTTCAAAAAAAAAAACTCCTTAGTATACTTTTTTTCAAATGTGACAACGTGGCGGGTATGTTGTTATGACACTCTTAAAAAATTAAAAACTCCTTACTGTGCTTTTTCTAAACGTGACATGTGACACTCTAACGTGGCGGACCCAATTTGATTGAATTACTGCGTGTCTTCACATCACGTACCAAAAAACAATTAGTAAGGAATTCACGTCCCACACTACGTGTATTAAAACAACCAAACTTAAAAAGCTACTAGTGTGCTTTTCGAACAACGTAACAGACAAACACCCCACCATTTTTCTCATGCATAAAAACTCCTTAGTGTACTTTTTCTAAACGTGACACTCCAACGTAGCGGACTCAATTTAATTGAATTAACGCGTGTCTTCACATCACAAGCCAAAAAATAATTAGTAAGGAATTCACATTCCACACTACGCATGTTAAAAACAACCAAACTTTAAAAAGCTACTAATGCGCTTTTCAAACAACGTGACACACAAACACCCCACTACCTTCCCCATACATAACCATGCCACCTGTCCCCCAACAGTACTAACAATAGCAAAACAGTCAACCAATAATTTAGGGGACCACTCAATTACCAAAAAAATATTTAGGACCTTATGAATTACAAGTATACAAAACGAAATTTACTGGTCAATTCTCCTAAATGTGTTAACTTTAAATTTGAAATAGCCTCATTGATGGAGTAATGCAAAATATCCAAAATGCAGAGGACTATGAAGCGCCGAACCTTCCCGACCACCCAACAATGACAACGATTGGAGATATAATGATGTTAGGAGATAGAGATATTGAAATGGTCAATGTGAGAGCGACTATTGCATGCACGTTGGTAGCGCAACCGCAAGCGTGAGTACAAGTGCAGGCACAATAGCTTTGGTTGTGGGGGCAATGGCAAGTAGATTACAAATTTATTTGTGTATATATGAGAAATGTAAATTATGTTATTTAAGTCATTCTATTTTTGTTTGTTAAAGAAAAAATAAATCATGCCATGAAATGTTGAGGGTTCATCAATAAATTTCTCCTTTTTTTTGCTGATCAAAAAAAAATTACACAAATTATTTTTTATTTATGAATCCCTAAATAAATTTTTTTTTTTTTAGACCATCATAAAATATTTTCCTATTAAACTTGACAACTGTTAATTTTTATTATGCAAAATCATGATACCAACATAAGAAAAATGTACTACATTTTGACAGAGATTGTTGAGTGCAAATGGACAAAGGCTCAATTTGGGAAGAAAGTTATAAGTGGCGTTTTGGCTTTTTGCCAAAACGCAAAAAGTGACTTTTTTTTGCCATAAATTGATTTGGGATGTTGGTTATAAGCCAAAAGAAAAATTACGAAATTGCCCTCTATAGGTGGAAAATGAAAGGGTGAAAATGTGTAATTTTTCAATTGGCTAGGATACTTTGGTCATTTCATTATGATTTGACATTATAAACAAATATTAATCAAAAAAGTCAAAAGTCACTTTTTACCAACTTCTCAAATCATTTGTCTAAAAAAATCAAAAGTTTAGTTAAAAGTCAAAAAATTACTTTTTACTATCTTTCCAAAACAACCCAAAGTGTTGTTGTTGCGCCTAATTTCGTGTCATGTATGCAATAATGGCCACACAAGTTATCACTGGCCGTTGCAGAAGCTAGGGTCAAAAATAAATAAATAAATAAATTTCTTCACGTCTCAGCTGCATTTGTTGCAAGGGCAAGGACCCAAAAAAAACAAAAAACAAAAAAAATTTCTTCTACGCCTCATCAAGCTACATTTGTTGCAGATTTTTTTTTTTGTCAAAAAGGAGGGGTAAAAATGTAAATTTATATTACTAACTATTATTTTATATTACATTTAAAAAAAAAAGTCAAAAATTATTCTAAACATATACTATATTTTTTTATCTATTTTTTTAACCAAAAAAAAATTAAAAAATATACTTATTATTTAAGTTATGTCAAACAACCCCTAGGACAAATCTATTCAACAACCATTTTTTTGTTTGGGTAAATCACACTTATACTTCCTGAAATTTGAATTTAATACATATCATCTTTGACGTTTAAAAAATTATACTAATTCATTTGTTATTGTAATTATTTAGACGAAATAAAGACATTAAACTTATACACTATCTCTTTTCTTGCTTTGCTTTACTTCCTCTCTTTTTCTTTTTCTTTTTCTTTTTTTTCTTTCCTTTACCTTGCTTTACTCTTTTTTTTTCAATATAATTTTATATATTTTCTATTAGGAGTTATATGAAAAAAGAATTTGTAAAATAAGACTATTAACCACATAAGTGAGAATGCAACTTTCAAAACATCAGAGGTGGGATAGCATCAGACCAAATCTCAAGAGATGTCAACGTAATTTAACTTTTTTGTTTTTAGGTGCAATTCAACAATCATTTTTATTTATTTTAATCTGACTAAAATTTTTTTTATAATTTTATAAGAGAAAAAATAAAATTATATAATTCAAATATAATATTTTATTTTATTAATTTTTTAATTTATTTTATTTTTTAATGAACTAAATTAGTCTTAAACATCTTGTCACAAACAGGGGCTTTGTCATTGATTAAACCATTGAACAAAAATAATTGAAAAATGGTTGAGAATACTAAAAGTGGTGTTCTAATAGTACCACTAATGATGTGGCTATGGGCCCTACTCACTGCGTATGCCTTGTTTTTTTTTTCTTTTGACATTCTTAATGCATTAGTGTTATTAATAGTCTTTTTTTGGTGGTATGAATCATTCTTGAAAATAATTAACCAACCACTTCCATCAGTCAAAAAAAAAAAACCTCCTTTTATATTTCACACATTTAAATCGTTGATTTGAATCCGAGAAAATATTCAATTAACTACTGAAAGGCGCTTTTTTTTTTCTTTTTTTTTTTTTTTAACAGACGATCAATCTAATACATTTCAAAATAGTTATTCTACCATAGTTACCTCTCAAAAGACATATACCATGGCCAAGTTATGACGCTTTGTAATGTCATAACTAAATTACTTTTAACTAAAAAAATTACAATATTAATTAAAATAATAATCACAATATATTGGGAATGTTTGGTACGAGTGATTATAAAATATTTTAATTTAAGAGTCTGTGTCAGATTCTTTAGTGTAATTTTTACTTAATTAATTATCTTCAAGAGTATTTTTAAAGGAGGATCCACTACAGTTTAGATTTTGGATTAGAGGACGTTGTTTGGTCTTGTTGGGCTCAACACGGGTCCTATTTCGATGATCCAAACTGTTCATTTTGTTAAATACTTTGTATATTTCGTCCACACAAAAAAATTAAATTGAACTGATAATTGTAACTTAGCCAATTTATCGCATTTTAAATCAAAAAAAAATTTGTGTTTTTAAAATAATTTTTTGTTAAAAATGTGATAAATTGAACAAGTTATAATTATCAAATTGACTTAATTTTTTGTGTTGCTGAAATACACAAAGTACCTAATAAAATGAACGATGTATATCATCTAAACGGAACCTGTAGTTGCCCCACATAAGCCCAAACAACGCTCTCCAATCCAAAATATGGATTAAAGGAAATCTTTCTTCATTTTTAAACCACAAAATTTAAGAACATCTCTAACAGTTGTTATCATAGTTAAAAATTGACATATTATAATGTTAAAATGTTATTTACGATAATTTTATTTTTTGTGTAAGTAGAATAATCTTGTTTTCATAGTACAAATGCAATTTTTTTGACATGTGGCCTCTTATAGCAAGAGGCTTTAAAAGTCAATTTTGACTTTTAACCTTTTTGTGCCATCACTTTTCTATTTTTTCACATATTTTTTTTATAAAAAATAAAATTAAATTAAAAATTAACTTCTAATTTATTTCACAAAACAACACCATTGGGCCCGTTTGTTTTGGGGTATGAGAAGAGAATTGGGATTAAGATAGCTGTGGATCCCATTTAATGTGCTGTTTGTTTACAGAGTTCAGGAAGGGACTGCTAAGCCGAAGGGCTTAGGATAGGCCTTGCAGATGGGATTCGGATGGGCCTCCAAGACTTGGTATTAGAAAAATAGTCCGGCAGACTAGAAATTTTTTATTTTTATTTATTTTTTATTTTATTTTTTACATGTCGGGTATTTGTTTTTAACATTAATGTTTAACTTTTTGTATTTTTTGTTAAGTAAAAATCATTATTTTATTTATTTTATTTTATTTTTGAAATTTTTTTATTTTATTTTTATTTTTTAAAAATTTTTTACATGTTGGGCATTTTTTTTAAAACATTAATGTTTAATATTTTTGTATTTTTTTATTTGTTTTATTATTTTATATAAAAATAATTTAACAATCCCTTCACTAACAACTATCATCAAAACAAACACAATTTTATTTAATCCCCTCACTAACAATCCCCTCACTATTAATTCCCTCACTATCAATTCTCTCTATTTTACCTCTGAAAATAAACAGACCTATATGAGTTATGGAATGTCCAGAAAGGGCTGGGAAAGATTAGTCGGTCATCGTCAGTGAAAGCATGATCACCAAGTGAAGGTAAATTATTCTTTTGGGAAATAACTAAACAGGGTAACAGTGGAATTTTTTATTTTCAAAATAATATAGTTTATAAATTTTAGAAAAAATTATTCATAAATTTTATTTGGAAAAATGTTAATCTATTTAGCTTCTGTTTAGAAAGTGAGTTGACTTTTTGACTTTTTGATTTTTTTAGCTATTTTAGCCTGGGTTAAAAAGCTTGGTTTGAGCAGGACTTTTTGGTTTTTTTGACTTTTTTTGTGAGAGAAGAGTGTAATGATTATGGGCTAAATGTGATGTTTTGTTTGTTATGGCTAAAATAGCCTATTTTGTCTTTTGTAACTAAAATAGCCAAAAAAGCTTTTACTAAAATAACAAACTAAGAAGGTTTTTTGGATTATTTTGTCTTTTGTCTATTGTGGCTGTTTACTCTTATATGTTTTTTTTATAAATCAATTAGTCTTTTTTATTTGTAGTATGTATTATTGATTTGATGTAATAATATTAGAGTTTACTTATTTGTCCTTGTTTGAGATTTGGTTTTGATTTTTTTTTTAGATTTGAGTGTATGTGGGTAAGATATGATTTAACATTTCCATTTTTTTAGGGATTTCATAAAGTGATTGTGGGGATTGTTGATGCTACCTACTTGGTGTTAGCCTAAAATGATTACATAAATTTTAATTGATAAAAAATAGTGGACTTCATATCCACAAAGCATATTAACCCACTAAAAAGTGTATTACTTCTATGTAACACTTAAAAGTAATACTCCAATGTAAAATTAAAAAAAAATCTTAGTGCAATCTAATGTAAAACCAATAGGTCCTATTTTGGAGACTTATTACCCAATAGGTCCTACTTTGGAGACTTATTACCCATTAAGTCCTATTTGATAAATTTATTAAGTGATAAAGATAAATTTATCAGTCTTTTATTTTTATGAATAAATTTATAGTGATAAATTTATCAGTCTCTTTGTTTTTATGAATAAATTTTTAGTGATAAATTTATCAATCTCTTATTTTTATAGTGTTAAATTTATTAGTTAGAACCTGTAGGTAAATAAGTCTAGTTAATAGGACTAATTGGTAAGTACCCCTAAAAAAAATTCATTACTGTAAATTTCTCAAACTTAACACTCCAATATAAAACTCTAAAAGAACCCCTTAACGTAACACTTTAATGTAAAATACAAAAAAATTCCTTAGTATGTTTTTTCCAAACGTAACACTCTAATATAATAATCCAAAAAACATTTTTAGTGTAACACTCTAATGTAACACACAAAAAAATCCCTTAGTGTATTTTTTCCAAACGTAACACTCTAATATAACACTCCAAAAAAACCTCCTTAGTGTAACACTCTAATGTAACACATAAAAAAAAATTCTTAGTATATTTCTTCCAAACGTAACACTCTAATATAATACTCCAAAAAGCCTCCTTAGTGTAATACTCTAATGTAACACATAAAAAAACTTTTAGTGTATTTCTCCCAAACGTAACACTCTAATATAATACTCCAAAAAGCCTCCTTAGTGTAACACTTTAATGTTACAAAAAAAAGAAAACCCTTATTAGTGTACTTTTTTCTAAATGTAACATTCTAATATAATATTTTAAAAAAACTCCTTAGTGTAACATTCTATTGTAACACACAAAAAAACTCCTTAGTGTATTTTTTCCAAATGTAACACTTCAATATAACACTCTAAAAAAATTTCTTAGTGTAAAACTTTAATGTAGCAAACACACACAAAAAAAAAAAAAAAAAAAAAAAAAAAAAAAAAAAAAAACACTCTTTAGTATACTTTTCCAAAACGTAACGCTCCAATGTAATACAAAAAAAAAAATCTTAGTATACTTTTTTCAAATGTTACGCTCCAATGTAACCCCAAAAAAAAAAAAAAAAATTTCTTAGCGTACTTTTTCTAAATATAACACTTCAATGTAACATTATATGTGAGATTTTTCAAACCATTCCAAAATGAGTACAAATACTCATTAGTAAATTTTAGGCAAATGTATAATTTCAAACTTTGAATGTTACGTTTGAAAAAAGTAGACTAAGAAGTTTTTTCATGATTTTTGTGTGTTATGTTGGAATATTTTACATTAAAGTGTTACGTTTTGGAAAAGTACAGTAAGATTATTATTATTATTATTATTATTTTTATTTTATTTTATTTTTTTTTGTGTGTGTGTGTTACATTGGAGCATTACGTTTGGAAAAAATGCATTAAAGATTTTTTTTTTTTTAGTGTTACATTGTTACATTTGAGAAAAGTACACAAATGAGTTTTTTAGTGTGTTACATTGAAGTATTATGTTATTGGAGTGTTACATTAGAGTATTAGATTTTTATTCGTAATGTAGAATTTATTCTAGAATGAGAGAAAATCCAAAACGTCTATAATGTAAATTGCCTAAATGTGTAATTTTACATTTTTAGAAACCCACTTTTATTCCAAAAAAATTAAATCCAAACATGTAAGTAACTACCATTTTATGTAATTTCTACTTTAATAGGACTTTTGGGTTCATAAGAAAAAAGAGAGGACTACACAGTTCACAAGATCATATTTTGAGACTTATTAGTACTTCACCCTAAATTTTAATTATTAAAATCAAAAAAAAATTTCATGTGTAAGTAATTATTTTTGTAGAATACATCTTATTCGTAACTTTCACCTCATTTTTTGTGAAAAAAATATTTAAGAAAAATTGGGAAAAAGTCCAATCCAGGGAATGGTTTGGGACGGAGGTCTAAATTTTGATATATATATATATATATATATGTATATTGTATATGATTTTTTGATCATTAACATTGTTGCTCTTTCTGTCTCAAAATATTTGTCCATTTTAAAAAATCAATGACTAAAATAACATTCAGTGCAATTGGTTTCAGTTTTTTGAAAATTGAGTTTTTTGTTTTTCATTTTTTTTTATTTTTAGTGAATATTTTTTGTAACAACCCAAAAATTTAAGTTGTCTCTTAAATTTTATATTAGTATTGTTTAATTAAATATTTTGTAAGAGTAAAATAAAATATAATATAATTTACTTGCATTAGAGTCATTGAAAGTAAAATAATAATAATAATAAAATTACTTAAACTTATCCATTTGAGGATAAGTTTGAGTTCAGGGCATAATAATTGCAAGGCGACGCGGCATGACTACGTGTCACTCAAAACTTGCTGAGCAAGTATACTTGGTATATAAGGACGGGTGATGCTATGGATATAAGGGGTGATGCTATGGATAGAACATGGAAAAACAAATGGAGAAGGGGGAAGAAAATACTATGAGTAAAGAAGGTTTTAATAGTGGAAAGAAAGAGTGAAGTATTAAAGTTAAGGTGAGTTATATTATACCATGGGTCACCATAATATATTTTACGTATGTTTTGACTTACCATACTCTATTTTATACAAATTATGTTTTATAAATTATATTAATATTTCAATTTCGTAGGTTATTTTTTGAACTCTATTTTTTTAAAATGAAATCCATGAATATGTTTGTTTAAATTTTAAAGAATATTTGACTATGACCTTATAAACAATTATGTTTTATAAGTACCATCACGGGAGTCCCACGCCTTAGGGGACTTAAATAACCATTGGCCTCTGTTTGGTCACTTTGTGTCCCCCTATTATCACGGATCTATTGACCTCTATTCTGTGTGGAGCAAAACGCTTTTTGGAGATAAGTGCTACACTATTGTGGAAGCCACCTTTTTACTCCGTACGAGCCACCTATTGAATCTGTACCTCTGTTCTAACTGTCACTCCTGTGACCTCTGTTCTGTTTTGTTCGGTACCGTGGTTACGGTTATTTATTTACATAATCTCAGTTTTCCTACTTAAATGATTATTTGTTTAGATTAAATTATCTTAAATATTTTAGTTACGTAACTATCCATGTTTATTTTGTGTCCCTTATACTCTTGGCATAATATTGCTCACTCTGCCATGTGCTTATAGCTGTTTACCAATTTTCAGGAAACAATACAATTCAAAAATAACTTTTGGAAAGTCTTAGATGCGGAGGCTGTGGAATAGACACACACAACACTTTTATATTATGTTTATATGTAAATATCGGTCTTTTTGATCAATAAATTTTGTAATAAAAATAGAAGATTCAATGATTATTTTGATACCCTCACCTAAATATTATTTCCGCTCATGTTTATTTATTTGTTCAAGAATTGGCCGGAGGTAATTTCAGTTATTGGCCATCACGATACTTAACTCTTGACTACGGGGAACGGATCGTGACAAATGGTATCAGAACAATGGTTTATAAAAATAAAAATAAAAAACAATAGATAAAAAAAAAATCATCATTGGAGCATAAGGCATACGCACATTTAAGAAGTAGGATAGCAGGTAATTAGTACCTAAATATTATATTTTGTTAGTTGATTTAATTATATTATAATTTTATATGATTTTATATATATATATATATATATATTTTGTGCATAATTTGTGAAGGATATGAGATATAATTTTTATTTGTTACAACAAAAGAAAGAAAAGATATAAAGGGTATCGGGCTCAAGCACCTACCAAAATTATAATACAATTAAATATATATAATTTTCAGTTCAGTATTATAAAAATAAAAATAAAAAATTCATTTCGGTTTTTTAAAAGTGGGTTCAAATTATAAAGATACTAATTTTGAAACTATTTTTTGTCAGTGGAAAGCACACAGATAAAAAAAATGGGAGTTCATCTCAAATTCCTTCAACTCCTGCATATGATTCTGTCATTTTACTTCCAGTCGCTTGTTTAATTATATTCTCATTTTATTTATTTTTTTTATTTTTTTCGGAAACAAAACCAATGAAAAGTTTTTAAAATCCAATTATTTCTCATTTTGGCCCAAAACAAATTTTGACCAATAAACAGTGAGTTATTTCTGGTAAAAAAAATTTTTGAGCTAATATTTTCTATCAGATTAATTATCAAATATATATTTATCAGAATGTGCAGCGGATAGCTTACACATATACCAAATTTTGAGGATGAAATTTTAAAAAGAGGAAAGATTGTAACAATCTAAAAATTTAAGTTGTTTCTTAAATTTTATGTTAGTATTATTTAATTACAAATGAGAAAAACATAAATGTTTAATTAAATATTTTGTAAGAGTAAAATAAAATAAAATATAATTTACTTGCATCATTTGAGGATAAGCTTGAGTTTAGGACATAATAATGGTAAGATGACGTGGCGTGATTACGTGTCACTCAAAACTTACCAAGCAAGTAGTGTACCCTGGTATATAAGGAGGGGTGATGCTATGGATAGAATATGGAGAAACAAATGGAGAAAGGGGAAGAAAATACGGGGAGTAAAGAAGGTTTTGATAATAGAAAGAAAGAGTGAGGTATTAAAGTTAAGGTGAGTTATATTATACCTTGAGTTACCACAATATATTTTACGTATATTTTGACTTATCATAATTTATTTTATACAATTTGTATTTTATTAGTTATATTAATACAAGTTACGTTTTATAAATATTTTAATTACGTGGATTTATTTCTGAAATCTATTTGTTAAAATAAAACCCATAGATATGTTTGTTTGAATTTTAAAAAATATTTGATTATGACCTTATAAACAATTATGTTTTGTAAGTACCACAACGGGAGTCCCACGCCTTGGGGGGCTTAAATAACCGTTGGCCTTTGTTTGGTAAATTTGTGGCCCTCTATTGTCACGGATAAATTGACCTATATTCTATGCAGAGCAAAGTGTTGTACGGAGATAAGTGCTACACTATTGTGGGAGCCACCTCCATAATCCGTACAAGCCACCTATTGAATCCATACATCTGTTCTAACTGTCACTCCTATGACCTTTGTTCTGTTCTGTTCGGTACCGTGATTATGGTTATTTATTTACATAATCTCAGTTTTGATACTTAAAGGATTATTTGTTCAGACTAAGTTATCTTAAATATTTTAGTTACATAACTATCCATGGTTATTTTGTGTCCCTTATACTATTGGCATAATATTTCTCACTCTGCCATGTGCTTATAGCTGTTTACCAATTTTCAGGAAACAATGTAATTCAGAAATAGCTTTTGGAAAATCTTAGATGCGGGGCTGCAGAATAGACACATACAACACTTTTATGTTATGCTTATATGTAAATATCGGCATTTTTGGTCAATAAATTTTGTAACAAAAATAGAAGATCCAATGATTATTTTGATACCCTCACCTAAATATTATTTCCACTCGCGTTTATTTATTTGATCAAGAATTGGCCGGAGGTAACTTCAGTTACTGACCATCACAATACTTAACCCTTGGGTATGGGGAGCGGGTCATGACATTTTTTAAATTTTAAGTAATTTTTATATTTTTTTAGATGCACCTTACTTAGATATATCTAAATAGTAAAATATTTGTGAAAAAATATTTTAAAATTTTAATAAATACACAAAAATACAAAAAATGTACTATTTTTTATATTTTTTTTGTATTTTTTGGTATTTAGTGTATTTTTTTATAGATTTTTTTTTACAAATATTTTATTTTTTAAATGTATTTATGTTAGGTGTGTCTAAAATTTTTTAAAAAAAAAGTTGCTTAAAATATTAAAAAAATCATTGAAAACATTAAAATACGAAAAATAAATAGTACAATTTTTTGAAAACTGTTTTCTGAAAATCAAAACCAAACAAGCTGATTAATTTTCTATTTTGCCTTTCTTTTAAATTTATTAACATTAATATTTTTGGAGTGTAATAATTGTGCTATAAAAAAAGTTAAATTCCCTAAAAAGACTAATATTTTCAAACGGATGAAATATAATAAATTAGAGATGTTACAATTTAGTGTACGTATTTTACAGCTTTCTAAAATAAATAATAAATTTTATAAGTATTAATATTTAAAATATTAAACTTTTCTATTATTATGTAGGGTAAATTACACTGACATCCCTTGAGATTTATATTTATTACAATTCTCCTCTCACCTTTTGGAAATTGCATCTCCTCCTTCAGGTTTAAAATTTCATTATAGATTCCTCCCCTCAACAATTTAATTTTTTTAAATACCAATTTTGCCCTCATTGGGTAAATTACATTGACACCCCTCACATTTTAGAAATTATAATCCCCTCCTTAAGATTTAAAGTAGCATTACCAATTGCTCCATCGGTTAGTATTAGTTGAAAAAAAAATTCATTGACAAAAAAAAATAATTGGAAAAAAAAAATATTTGAAAAAAAAATAATTGGAAAAAAATTTTGTTAGTAAAATTTTTAAATTTTTGTTTAAAAACCAACATAAACTCATTTTTTGAATTTAAGTTTTTTTCCCAAATTTACAAACTGAGACAACCATTTATAAAAAAAAAAAAATTACCAAATAAGTTTTTATGACAGTTTTTTTAATTTTTGTAAATATAAATTGAAAACTGAAAACGAAATGGTTACCAAATAGGCCTCAGATGGTAAAAATATCATAAAATTAACAAATAATTAAATAAGTTACCAACGTAAAAAATGATTTATTAAAAGATTTTTAGGCTATGTATGATTTGATTTTTAAAAAAAATTAAAAATTAAAAATTAATTTGGTTAAGAAATAAAAAATAAAAAATAATTATCATTTAAGAGTAAAAAATAATTATCATTTTAACTTTGGGCAGGTTATATACATACGTATAGTTGTTTCAATTTAATTTGTAAAAAATTATTTCTAACCACTCGAAAGACAAAAATTATATAAAAATGATAATTATTTTTTGTTTTTTATTTCTTAGCCAGGTTAATTTTTAATTTTTTTTTAAAAATTTCTAAAAATCAAATCATACAAAACCTAAGGATCTTTTGATAAGTTATTTCTTAGGTTGGAACTTATTTAATTATTTGTTAATTTTAAGACATTTTTACCATCTAAAACCTGTTTGGTAACCATTTTGTTTTCAGTTTTCAATTTATATTTATAAAAATTTTAAAAAACTGTTATAAAAACTTGTTTGATAATTTTTTTTTGATTCATAAATGGTAGTCTCAGTTTGTAAATTTGAGGAAAAAACGTAAATTCAAAAAATGAGTTTTTGTTGGTTTTTAAAGAGAAATTTAAAAAATTCACTAACAAAATTTTTTTTCAATTTATTTTTTTTCCAAATAATTTTTTTTTCAATGAATTTTTTTTAATTGTTAATGTTATTTTAAACCTTAGGAATGGAATTGTAATTTCTAAAATGTGAGGGGTGTCAATGTAATTTACCCAATGAGGGCAAAATTGGTATTTAAAAAAATTAAATTGCTGAGGGGGGAATCTGTAATGAAACTTTAAACCTCGAGGGAGGGAGATGTAATTTCCAAAATGTGAAAAGGGAACTGTAATAAACATAAATTTCAGGGGGTGTCAGTGTAATTTACCCTAATATGTAAATACTTTGTGAAAATCTGTATTATTATAATTTTATTTAGATTCTGTTTGAATTATAAATTTAAATACAAATTTAAAAATGAAGAAAGAAATGATACGTTAAATATGATATTTTTATTACTATATTTAAATTTATAATTCAAATTCAATATCAATAAATTAAGCGACTAGTTCTGTTCTAGTCAATTTCAATGACCACTCTTGTTTTTGGGAAGTTATTTGGTGGCCCTTGGACGTAATCACGTGGTGCCACATGAGTGTCGCAATTGACAGAAGAAATAACATCTACGATTTTGTGTTAAGATTATAAGATAATATGTTAGAAAATGTTATGGATCTTAAATTTTTTATTAAATAAATAATTAAATATTTCATATGATTGTGAAATTTACAAAATTACGGACCCAGCATGCTCATATAAAATATTTAGTTATTTATTTAATAAAAAATTTAATATTCCTAATATTATGCGGAGATTTTTGGTAATTAGTGTAGTATATTATCAAATGATACCCTGAACCACTAAATGAGCATTCATTCATTGTTTTGCTGTAAATGAGCATTCACATCAAACGGCTAGTACCAGTGCTAAATATGAGGCCTTATTTAGAAAAATTAAAAAATTACTAAAAAATATTAAAAATTTTATACTATTCAAGAGTAACTTGTGAGCGAAGTCACTAGAACAAAATTATTATTTTGCCTATTGAATTCAACTACTTAAAATGTCAACAAGGTAAAATTGTCATTTTAATTTTACTATAATATTTTATTACATATCTTTTCGTAAAAAGTTATCACAAACATATATATTTTTTTGTCAACTTTTTTAATCAAAAATTCAAAAAGTGCACTTATATAACATATTCCAAACAACTACTTATTAGTAGAGAGGTGATGTGATAAAAAAAAAATAAAAAATAAAAAGAAAGATAAAAAGTATATATTTAATAGTACATCCCAAACAAGTCTAGCCATTCATTCATTGTTTTGCTGTAAATGAGCATTCATATCAAACGGCTAACAGCTTTTAAGTGTCCTTGCTATTTTTATTGTGGTGGTTGAAGTTAGGGGTGTGCGCGGTGCGAGTCGGTAAGGTTTAGGAAAAAAATAGAAATCGTATGACGGGTGACAGATTGATAATAATATCATTAGAATTTGTCATTTTTCTTATCATAAACCGGCGGTTCGGTTGGCAAATAATGACGGATTTGCCTTGGTAGTTCGCGCAGATTGGAAGTTTATAAAAAATATAATTGAAATTACAAAACTTGAATCAAAGAGTAAAAAAATCTAATTTATAAAGTAACTGAAATAGTCAAAATTAAAATATTCATCTAATATAACATTAAATATTAACAAACTAGTAAACTAAAAATCCAACACTCCAAACAAATATACAATAACAATTTAACAAGGCAATACATACTACAAAAAACTCAAAAAAAATTTCTAAAGTTGATCTAAGTTCAACATAGTTCACAAACAATCCAACATAGTTCACAACCAATTCAACATAGTTCAACAAAGTTCATCCAATATCTAACATAGTTTAACATAGTTCATCCAACATCCAACATTTAACATGGTTCTAAAATAAATTTTGAAAAGCTAATCAAAGTCTACAAACAATCAAAAGTTCACAAGTTAATCTAAGTCCAACATCCAACATAGTTCTTTAAAAAAAAAATTTGAAAAGTTAATTAAAGTCCACAACCAATCCAAAAGTTCAAAAAGTTAATCTACTCATATAACTTCCCAATAACTTCAACCCTTCACAATTGTTTCAACCAAACTCCAAAAACTTCATTAATCTGTAGACATAAGCAAAAATAAATAAATAAATAATAAAACACAATCATCAAAATCATTATAAATTTTTTAAAAAAAACAACAATACAATAAAATAATATTCAAGAGTAAGAATTAAGTCTAACCTCAAGCACTTCAAAACCAAATTAACTTGGAGACAAATTAGTCCTCAACAATAGTTGCTTCTTATGTAGTAGATGATGCAAAAAATTTTGAAAAATAAAAAATATTTTTAAAATTATTCAAAATTACATAAAAACTAAAATTAATATTGAATAATTAATTTAAAATAAACAGAAATCAAAAAAATTACCTGACTCAATTTCTTCAGATTGTTCAACATCATCCATACATTCTCTAAAATTGATTGAAATTGACGAAGACCGTAACCAATTTTGTGCACAAATTAGCGCCTCCACCATCTTCGGCGTCATAGAACTCCTAAATGGATCAAACACACATCCACTTGTACTAAAAGCTTACTCAAAGGCCATTGTAGAAACTGGGACAACTAATACATCTCTTGCTACTAGAGATAGAACCTTATACTTATTGTCATTAACCTTCCACCAATTCAAAATATCAAAGTTTGAAACTCTTGGGGTGACACAATCATCAACCAAATATTTTTCCAACTCTAACTTGTTCTCCACACTTTTTTCCGACTCCAAATGGTTAATATATTGAAAGGAAAAGAGTGTCATGGGATTTTCATCTTCCTCTTCATCTTTTCCGACTCCAAATGGTTAATATATTGAGAGGCAAAAAGTGTCATGGGATCTTCATCTTCCTCTTCATCAACTTCCATCACTTAAGGAGCTTTACTTGCAAATGATGGTGCAACATTAGCAACATTGTTCTTTTCAACATAATGATCAAATAAGCGTTCTAATGTTTCCTTCACCCTCGCCACTAAAATTTCTACCTTGTCATTTTCATACACTTTATTGAATGAAAACTTAAGATCTGTCAACTTGTAGCGAAGGTCTAACGCAACGACAACATATAACAAGAAATTAATATTATCAAGATTCTCCGAATATTTGTCGTATTTCAATTTCATCTTATCAGCCATGTTACACTGCATCCCCACTTTTACTCAATTGAACTAATTTAGATTGTACCGATGCAAGTTGAAAAAAAATAAAATTAGATGTCACATGCAAAGATCTTGAAAGTTGCAAAGTCACATGATAAAAAAGTCTTAAAAATTTCACAAAGACACTAGCTACCTCCCAATCCTCTTCTTTAGGATATGAAATGAATCTTTTTCCATTCCCTTTCCCTCTTCCACCATCATTCTCATTTGCATCATCATTTTCCATGAAAAATAACTTGAATTCTGGGTCTTCCTCTTCTAAACACTCAAAAGCTTTTTGGAATTTCTGGCTACCTCAAACATCAAATAGGTGGAATTCCACATTGTTGGAACATCAAGGCATAGCAAACTTTTACAAGTAATCTTTTTATGCTCCACACAATTTTTAAAAGTTTGTAGCCTAGCTGGAGATGACTTTACATATTTCATAGCTTTTCGAATCTTGGCAATTGAATGATTTTGTTCTTTTAAACCATCACAAACAATTAAAATCACTATGTGTGCACAACATCCCATATGCAAAAACTCATTTGCCAAGATAGTGGAAAGCTAATCTTTGATTCTTCTCTTCAAAAATGCAATAGCACCATCATTAGAGCTTGCATTATCAACTGTAATAGTGAAAATCTTATCAATCCCCCAGTCTTGCAAGCATTTGTCTAATTGTTTGCCAATTGTCTCACCTTTATAATCAGGAGCGACACATAAACTAAGAATTCTTTTGTGCAAATTCCAATCATTATCAATCCAATGGCCGATGACAAGCATATAATTTAGATTTTGAATTGATGTCCAAGTGTCAGTGGTTAGGCATACTCGTTGTTTCCTTAGAACTTTTTTCAATTTTTGCTTTTCATCAAGAAATAATTTTAGACAATCACGAGCAACAGTAGTGCGACAAGGGACTGGAAACTTAGGTTCCATAACTATACACAAATTTCTAAACCATCCTTCTCCGTATGCCTAAAAGGTAATTCATCAATTATAATCATCTTTGTTAGTGCTTTCCTTCAAAGTTTTTCATTATATCCCACTGCTTTGAGAGATCCAATCTTTCGACAATCATGTTCCTTTTCCTCTCCTTCTTTTTTAACAAAAGAGAGATAGTTTTTTATTTTTTGTCCACTTCCCTAATAGGAGACTTCATACATTGATGCTTAATGTAGTTCCACATATTACTAGTCCCATCTTGTTTTCCACGAGCACCAAAATCCTTACCACAATAATTACAAGCAGCACTAGGTTTATCAGGCTCACAATCATCAAGTAAAGTGAAGTGTTCCCAAACCTCAGATTTCTTTTTATCTAAATTAATACTAGGGCATGGATGAGTTTTACCAGAATTTTTAGCAGGCACTGTGGTAGTGGTAGAACTAGCAATAGTGGTTGATTCGGCAGTTGGTATAGGATTTCCACCAGCAATTGTACTTTCCTCATCCATTCCCTATTACAAAAATAAAAAATTTATATGAATGATAAGTAAATAAATAAAAATTATCAATGATAATAAGTATAAATAAAAATTACAATTACTAAAGTGTTCCCAACTCTGTTCAATATGTATATAGTCTATAGAGCCTATAGAATAGAGAGAGAGCATATAGAACATATAGATACAAATTATAATAAGTATAAATAAAAATTAAATTCACACAATAAAATTACAATTACTAAAATTATAAATTATAAATAAAAATTACAATAAGTATAAATAAAACTTAAAATTATCACTATTTATTCACTGATGTTATATATATATATATATATGTATGTCTATAGAGCACATACATCAGAGAGAGAGAGCAGCGAAAGAAACTATTAGACAGAGAGAGAGAGAGAGAGAGAGAGAGAGACTAACAGCGGTGGTGGTGAGCTGATCGGCATAGCAGGGGCGGTGAGGAAAGGAAAGGCTAATGGATCGGCAAGGAAAGGAGAAACCAACAGCGGTGGTGAGGAAAGGTTGTCGGCGATGAGGCGATCAGTACAGCGGCAGCGGCGATGTGTGTGAATCGATGAAATGTTGTAGCAGCGGCAATGAAATGTTGTTGCAATGACGGTGAGGAAAGACTGTGTGTGTGAATGAAACGAAGTTGAACTGTGTGGGTGGGTGTCAATTTGGTTTTATGGAGAAATTATTGTGTGTGTGTGTGTGTGTGTGTGTGTGTGTGTGTGTGTGTGAATATAAGGTCTGTGTGTGTATAAGCATAACAATTTTTTTTTTTTTTTAAACATATGCGGGTTGGGTTAGGTTGGGTTGACCTACCGGTTGGGAAATTCCACCAGCCACCCGCGCCGACCTGCTAGTGCTAGGCCTCCCACCTGCCCAACCCACCCACCAGAGTTGAAATTTTTGTGCGATTCGATGCGATTTTGGCAGTTATGGCGGTATTATGCACAACCCTAGTTGGAGTTAGAGCATCTTCAGTAAAGATTGTCAAAGTAACTATTTAGAATTTTATTTTACTATTTTAACTAGTCATTTTTTTAATATATACTCCAATAAAACTATTTACTTTAGTTATCTTCTATTAAAATATTCTTATACTTTAGCTACCTTCTTTCTCAAAAAAAAAAAAAAAAAAAAAAAAAAAACTTCTTTCAAATTATTATTTTTTTCCATTCTTTAAAATATAATTATATTTTTGTAAAAGTTATACTTTTTTACTGTCGTATTTTTCAAACGGTCATATTTTTCTATAGTCATTATTTTTATTTATAAATTTTATGTATAAAAATTCTATTTTGGGTAACTTACAAACACACCCTTGAGGTTTACTTAAATTACAAATTATCCCATTTGGTTCTAGAAATTACATTATGCCTCTAAGATTTCTAATTTCATAACAAATAGGTCCTTTTATAAATAAATCATCAAGTTAATAAATAATTTTAATAATGTTAAAATTTTATTTCAATTAATAATTCAGATAATTTTATTATTGTATAGGTGAACAGTTAAAAATTTTACTTTTTCAATTAATTCTATTAAATAAAAAATTCTGACAAGGAGCTATTTGTAATTTTTCAAACTGCAAAGGACAATTCGTATTTTAAGCAAATCTCAGGAGGTGTATTTGTAATTTACCCTTAAATTTTTAAGTCATTGCATGAGAAAGAGCCGAGAGATTTCAGATTAAGATAACAAATAGCACGGAGAAAGAGTGCCATAGAAAGAGAAACAAAAGTTTGAATTAAAAAAGGATAAAAATAAATAAATAAAAACTAGTGCACAGTACCTCGTCTTTCCAAGCGAGGTACTGTAGCAAAATGTTAGTGTAGCTTCACATTAGCTAGGCTACTGGAAAAGAAATTTAATCCTTTGGCTTGCTAGGGTAGAGTTTTTGGTGAAATAAAGAGGCTGCTGGAGATGCTCTTAGATGAAACTGTTGGAAAATTTGGTTTATAGGGCTTATTTTGGGCCAACTTTAAGCCCAAAATGGAGTGGGCCCCAAACGTCTTTTGGGGCGGGTCCAAAGAGGTGAAGTGTTCCTTGCTGCATGGCAAGTCAAACGGTTAAGACGGTACGTCAAAACCATTTATGGGTGAATGGGAAGTTGACGTTATTTTCGGGTTCGTGGAATTGAACATTTAAGTTTTAAATGTGGGTTTCTGTGTGAGGCTTGTCCCACATTGAAACTCTAAGAGAGTTTTGTTGAGTATATAAGCTCTAACCTACAACACTTGGGTTGGGCCCCAAGGGGCACCCCAAAGTTTGTAGAAGGGAGGAGTTATGGACAAAGTGAACCTTAACCCAAATCACCACACGCGCGCCGCCGTCCGGGTGGGGGTGGTGGGTTGGGTCGGGTCTAACATTAATTTTTTGGACAAAATTTATTTGAATTTTTTCAATAAATTCTTGCAGGAAAAATTAATTTAAATTTTGCATTTTTATAATTTGAATTTGAATTCAAATTTTACTCCAAAATTTGTGCCTCCTACAGTTCAAATTCCATACAGAATAACTACCGTAATTGTGCAACAGTTCCAAACTATTTTCCAGACAGATTCGGATATGTAACTGCTGTGAATCTGTTTGAAATTCAAACTATATCTGTTTGAAACAGTTTACACTTGTTCACTTCCATAATGCACCTGTTCGGGTCAATTTTAGTTGCCTATAAATACCAACATTCCAGCAGTGTCTAATGATCCGAAAACAGTCTGAAATTATTGTCTCATTGCTCTCCAGAATTTTCTACTTTTGCATTATTCTTCATATTAGATTTATAATAAATTAAAGAGAGTATAAGAACACAAGGTTCTAGTTCGCTGTACAAATTTGTTTAGAGTGCTACTACAAGTTTGTGAAGATCATTGTATCCTAGGAGATAGACGCCACTCAATCGTAAGCACCGTAGCGGGGCGAATTTGTCTTAAGGACAAAGTGTCACACACTCGACTTGGTCTTTTAATTTTTATTTGGTTTGACAAAATAAATTATGTAAGTCTTTATTTTATTTTGTTTGATTTAGTATTCATTTATTTTATTTACACAAAAGTTGTTCCAACAATCTTAAGACAGAATTCGAATTATTTTGTTTACAGAATTTTTCATTTGTTTCCCTTTCTCTTTCTTCTTTTAAGAAAATTATTTTCTATGAATTTACAATTTAATATTCTAGTTGGAAAAACAAATAGTGGCTATATGCTATTTGACAAATAGTAGTAATATACTGTCTATTTTCTTTGACAACTAGTAGTAATATACTAGTGTCATTAACAATTCAGAATATGTTTTTGTGAAATTTTGTCAAAAATTAATTTTGGCTTTTAGAGATTTTTTTCTGTGTTCTTTAATTAAAAATAAATTAAGTTTTTAATTATTGAAGTGAAACAGAAATTTAATTTTCTATATGGAACTAATTTGGTTAAAAAAAAATTTATTTTATTTCCAAATTAATTGGAAAATAAAAGTTACATTCTTGTTTCTTTTATTTTTACAGAATTTAATTCTGTGAATTTGGATTAATTTCCTGTGTAGTATAAATTCTAATTATATTTTTGTTTTATAAATTAGAATCAATGGCTACTGAAACAAATGCTCAAACAAGTACTACTGTGGTGGCTGCAATGACGCCAACCCCCTCCCCTGTGGTGACAATACTGATAAATCACGGTGAGAAGCCAGAGAAGTTCTCAGGAGCTGATTTTAAAAGATGGCAATAGAAAATGTTGTTCTATCTTACAACTCTGAACTTGGCTCGTTTCCTCCGTGAGGATGCTCCTATTTTGAAAGAGGATGAAATCGACCGGCAAGTGGTTGCTGCGGTTGATGCCTGGAAACATGCTGATTTCCTTTGCCGGAATTACGTCTTGAATGGACTTGACAACACATTATACAACGTCTACAGTCCTATCAAGACAGCAAAGGAACTTTGGGAGTCTTTGGAGAAAAAATACAAAACGGAAGATGCCGGCTCGAAGAAATTTACATGGAACAACCAAAAGGTTTTTCTGTTCCAGGAAAAGAAAATAAAGTGTGTAAATTGGTTAAATCATTATATGGTTTAAAACAAGCGCCAAGGCAGTGGCATGAGAAATTTGACAAGGCATTGATGTCAAATGGTTTTAAAATTAATGAGTGTGACAAATGTTTTTATATTAAAAACACAGACAAAGGTTATGTCATTGTATGTCTTTATGTGGATGATATGCTCATCATAGGTAGTAATAATGACATGATTAAAACTACCAAGAAAATGTTGAATAAACATTTTGACATGAAGGACATGGGCATTACTGATGTAATTCTTGGTATGAAAATTACCAAAACATCAGAAGGATATGCTTTGTCACAATCTCATTACATTGAGAAAATACTTGACAAATTTAGCAAAGATGATGATCATCTTGCTAGAACACCTGTAGATGTTAATTTGTACCTTTCTAAGAATGTACAGGAAAGTATTTCTCAATTAGAGTATGCCCAAATTATTGGAAGCTTAATGTACTTGATGAACTGCACTCGCCCAGATATAGCTTATGCAGTAAGTCAATTAAGTAGATGTACGAGTAAACCAGGAGTAGAACACTGGAAAGCAATTATAAGGGTTCTGAGATATCTCCGATTTACTCGTAACATTGGGCTTAATTATACTAGATATCCAGCAGTACTTGAAGGATATTGTGATGCAAATTGGATATCGGATACTAGAGACTCAAAGTCCACCAGTGGGTATGTCTTTACTCTTGGTGGGGCGGTTGTATCTTGGAAATCTTCCAAACAGACTTGCATTTCTAGGTTTACTATAGAATCAGAATTCATAGCTTTAGACAAAGCAGGAGAAGAGGTAGAATGGCTTCGCCACTTCCTTGAAAATATTCCAATCTGGCCAAAACCGGTGCCTGCTATATGCATACATTGCGATAGTCAATCAGCTATTGGTAGAGCACAGAGTCATATGTCTAACGGTAAGTCACGACACATTCGTCGTCAACGTAACACCATGAGACAACTACTCTCTAATGGAATTATTTCCATAGAATATGTTAAGTCTAAAGACAACATAACGGATCCACTAACCAAAGGGTTAGCAAGAGAGTTAGTTGAGAATTCATCGAGGGAAATGGGACTTAAGCCTATTAAATAAAAGTTACCACAATGGCAACCCAACCTAGTTGACTGGAGATCCCAAAATCTAGGTTCAAAGGGACAACCGGGTTGTGTATGACTCAGAAAGATCATTGGGGAGTTAAACTCCTACCCATTTCTATGATGAAATAGTGATGACTTCAGAGTTTTAGGTTAAGTAATACTTTTAATGATTCTTATATCTAGGTATACCTAGTGAAGTATGGCAGGATACTCTTCATATGAATCACCTATATGAGTATGAACTGGGCCGGTTCTATGAAATTTGTGAAGGGCTACAATTCTCTAGAGCACTCATGAAAAACCAGGTTGTTCAGGGCCAAAATGAACACAATAATAAGAACTAAACTGTGTCTGGAGATATACTGTGTGAGTTCTATTGTCTTAGTTTACACAAACGGTTGAACAGTTCAAGACATCATGTTCACTGGTTAGCTAGTAAATCCGATAGTGTCTCACAAGGGAAGGTTCAAAGCCAAAAGGTACCTATCCTTTGCAGAATATTTTTAATTTTTGTACTCTCTATAATAGATCATGTTGTTGCATTTTCTTTCCATCAAATTCCATTCATGTGGGGGATTGTTGGAAAATTTGGTTTATAGGGCTTATTTTGGGCCAACTTTGAGCCCAAAATGGAGTGGGCCCCAAACGTCTTTTGGGGCGGGTCCGAAGAGGTGAAGTGTTCCTTGCGCATGGCAAGTCACACGGTGAAAACGATATGTCAAAACCATTTATGGGTGAATGGGAAGTTGACATCGTTTTCGGGTTCGTGGAATTGAACATTTAAGTTTTAAATGTAGGTTTCTTTGTGAGGCTTGTCCCACATTGAAACTCTAAAAGAGTGTTGTTGAGTATATAAGCTCTAGCCTACAACACTTGGGTTGGGCCCCAAGGGGCACCCCAAGTTTGTAGAAGGAAGAAGTTATGGACAAAGTGAACCTTAGTCCAAATCACCACACACAAGCCCGCGCTTCGTCGCCGTCGTCCATCCGGCTGTGCCGTGTGGGGGTGGTGGGTTGGGTCAGGTCTAACATTAATTTTTTGGACAAAATTTATTTGAATTTTTTTAATAAATTCTTGCAGGAAAAATTAATTTAAATTTTGTATTTTTATAATTTGAATTTGAATTCAAATTTTACTCCAAAATTGGTGCCTCCTACAGTTCAAATTCCATACAGAATAACTGTCGTAACTGTCCAGCAGTTCCAAACTGTTTTCCAGACATATTCGGGTATGTAACTACTGCGAATCTGTTTGAAACAATTTACACCAGTTCACTTCCATAATGCACATGTTCGGGTCAATTTTAGTTGCCTATAAATACCAACATTCCAGCAGTGTCTAATGATCCGAAAACAGTCTGAAATTATTGTCTCATTGCTCTCCAGAATTTTCTACTTCTGCATTATTCTTCATATTAGATTTAGAATAAATTAAAGAGAATATAAGAACACAAGGTTCTAGTTCGCCGTACAAATTTGTATGGAGTGCTACTACAAGTTTGTGAAGATCATTGTATCCTGGGAGATAGACGCCACTCAACCATAAGCACCGTAGTGGGGCGAATTTGTCTTAAGGACATAGTATCACACACTCGACTTGGTCTTTTAATTTTTATTTGGTTCGACAAAATAAATTCTGTAAGTCTTTATTTTATTTTGTTTGATTTAGTATCCATTTATTTTATTTACACAGAAGATTGTTCCAACAGAAACTACTATTTATATTTCTAAAAATTATTCTTAACGTTTGCCATAATGGCATATGTTCAAAAAAATTTAAAAAAAGATTATATTATAGATATTTTTTGGAGTATATACAAATCTTTATAAATTTCTTTATATATATCCTATGTGGTCGTTTGACACGTGATTATTTTAGTTAAAAACTCACTTAAAAAGTTAAAAATAAAAAATGTTTCAATTCATACAAAAAAAAAAGTTAAAGCTTCATTTTCATTTATTTTACAAAGCCGAATATTTCTTCTTATTCACTTCTTTTTTTGCATATTTTTTTTATATGTAAGAAGTCAAAACATCCTTTCCAACAATATTGATTTTTTTTATTTTATATTTTAGTCAACAAGTCACTTTCCAAACGGGGCTCTAAGGGCACACGATAATAAAATCCATTCTAAAAGGGTACAAGTAGGTCTGCAAACTACTTGAACTATTTATGAATAATTCAAGCTCGACTAGTTAAAGCTCATTTGAGTTCGTTTTGTTTACTAAATGAACAACTTCAAATTTAATTTCTAGGTTTGTTCATTAATCGAGCTGAGCTCGAGTAGTTGTAAGTTCAGCTTAATAAGGCTGGTGAACATAAAAAAAATAAAAAATAAAATTATGACAGTAGTCCTTGTACTTTGATCTTTGTGTCATTTTATTCCATGTTATTTCAATTGGCTCGATTTTGATTTTAAATTTATGATTTTATCTCAATTTGATCTAATTGGTTACAACACTTAGTATTTTTTTTTAAATAAAAAATATACACATAAGTGTTATGTGACAAATTTTTAAGAGCAAAATTATAAACTTACTTAACTTAGTAAGTTAACCTCAACAAATTTGGGTTTTCTGCTGAAAAATTCGTAAAATAGCATATTTCAATTTTCGTAAAATAGCATATTCCAATTTCCAATAGTAAGTTAATCTTCCTATTTAGATTAAGATCAACTCTCTCAAAAGTCCAATCTTACCCAAACAGAGAGTCTGTCATCATTTAGAACTCTACTCCCTCATTCAAGTATCTTAGATTCAAATGTGGTTTGACCACACCTCGGCCAATCAGAATAACCCACGAGGCACCTCGACTAACCACCTAGGCCACGTGGACAACTCAAAATTATGTCCCCACAACTGCCCCGTGGGTTCTATTACCTCAGTAACCTGAGATGATGAAATCTATATCGTCTAATCTTCCAATATATTGGCTAAACAATATGTTAGAGATACCCAGCCAACCGAGATCATGATTCGTCGACTTCATGAAACAAGGACTCAAATGTCCACTCATCAAAAACAAAAAACAAGAATCAAGAATCAATATGATCCTTCATATCATCCTTGTCATATGTTGGCCATCTATTCCTACTAAATTTTCACAGACGGTGCTAAATTGTAGGTGTTGATTTTTGACCTCACAACCAAACTAGATCTCCTTACCAAGATCCAAGAAACTTAGCCGTAGAGCACACGAAAGAATAGAAGAGCCCAACACTAGCACACAAGGAGACAACAAACACCAAGGTGACTTGTCCACCCAAAGACACTACGATGATCAAATCAATTAACTCATCTTACAAGATATCAATTTGAGTAAACAACTCACAATCAAAAGCATACTTTAGACCCACGGCGGTGCCTTACTTTTATAGCCAACCCTCATCCCCTAGTAGTCTTACTTTATAAAACTCTATCATTTACAAGGATATCAATTATCTAAGATCAACTCTCTCAAGAGTTTAACATTATCCAAACAGAGAATTTGTCATCATCTAGGACTCTAGCCTCTCATTGGAACATCTCGGATTCAGA
Organism: Camellia lanceoleosa; assembly: GCA_025200525.1. Lineage (NCBI taxonomy): Eukaryota > Viridiplantae > Streptophyta > Magnoliopsida > Ericales > Theaceae > Camellia > Camellia lanceoleosa. Next base: position 120,035,726 of record CM045771.1, on the reverse strand, counting down.
TGTGGTTTAACCACATCTTGGCCATTCGAAATCACCTACGTGGCACCTCGGCTAAGTACCTAGACCACGTGAACAACTCAAAATTATGTCTCTACAACTAATTTTGGAGTATTACATAAATAAAGTCTCATAGTACTGTAGAACTATTGAATAATTACTCATTGTATATGGAACATTACTGACATTCAAGAGTTGGCAAGCAAGCTAAAATTAATGATATAGACGGTTAATAAAGGAGGAGTTTTATTTAGGGGGACTTATGTGTAGGTTCTATTAAGTAGACTAATTGTCCAATAGGTCTCCTGATAATTAATGACATTTTTTATCATACACTATTAAAAGTGTCACAAATTGTTAATTTTCAATGACAATTTAAAAAATGCCATAGAAAATGTCACTAATTATAAGTTTTTGTGACAGTTTAAAAAAATCGTCACAAAAAAATATCACTAATTTTTAACTTTATTTGTCACAGAAAACATCACTAATTGTAAGTTTTAGAGACAATTCATAAAAATCATGACAAAAAAAAGTCACTAATTGTTAAGTTTTAGCGACATATGTAAAAAAATTATCACAAAAATTATATTTTTAGTGACGATTATATTAAGACTTATTTTCAATAAGACTTTGTGGGAATTAAGTAAAACTATTAGGACTTATTAGTAGTTTACCCTTTTATTTACATAAAATACTAGTGTTCCGCCCGCGCTATGTACAGGTTGTGTTTACAATTATTTATATATATAAATATCACTACAACAAAATGCACTTTCGCCGATCACTTTTGGCGACTTAAAAAATTTAGTCGCCAAAAGTTGTGGAATTGGCGACCAAAAATAATATTAGTCGGCAAAAGTCAAACATTTAGCTACTAATTTTTTTTGGTCAGGGAATATTAATTATTGGCGACTAAAAAAAATGTAGTCGCTAAAAATATCACATTTGGCGACTAAAAACTTTTTTAGTAGCCATATAGCTACTTTTGGCTACTAAAATTGTTTAGTACCCGAATGAAAGGAAAAAAATTATTTCTTATATTTTGGTTGCCAAAAGTATATTTTCAGCGACAAAAGAATATTTTAGTAGCCATATAGTTAGTTTTAGCTACTAAAAATTGCTTAGTAGCCGAATAAAAAGAAAAAAAATTATTTTTTTATCTTTGGGGACCAAGAGTTTGGTCGCCAAAAATATATTTTCAGCGACAAAAGAATATTTTAGTCGCCGAAAAACTAAAATATTTGGAGGGAGATTTCAAATTTTGGAGGGATTAAAAAAGTAATTAGCGACTACGAATTGTTATTAATTTTAAATATATATATATATATTTTTTTTCAACCCAAACCATAACAAACCAACAACTCACTTTCTCTCTCTCTCTCTCTCTCAATTTCGCAAAAACATGACTCTGTTTTCCTGTGTTGATGAGCAAACTAATATTTTTTATTTATGCTCACCAAGTGTATGTAAAAATGTAATAGAGAGGTTTTGAGGACTGGTTTGTAAGATTGACTCATTATGGAATTCGGTAAATATTGTGGCGAAGACCATTTGTGCAATTTACTAGATTAATAGTTCACATGTTGGTTTTTGTGGCCTTGCTAAATTTTCTAGGATTTTCAAGATTTTGTGTCACCTATGTAAATGCGAAGTGGGGCCGTTTCTTTAAGAAGTGGTAAGACCGAATTCTTTAAAAACACTCACTGAACCAGGCTAGTGTTCCAGGGCCATACCGGACACACCAGTGAGAACAAGAACAATGGTTGGACTAACTCCTGTGTAAGGTCTATTATCTCGGTTTACACAAACGGAAGAGCAGTTCAAGACATCACGTTCATTGGTTAGCCAATAAATTTCATAAGCTTTCACTACGAAAGGTTCAAGGCCAACAGCTACCTTTTCTGATATAGGGTTAGTCTGAGTGCTCTCTCTCTGAGTCTTTGTTGTAAACGTTGTTCGTTTTCTTTATTTAGTCAATTTTTATTCATGTGGGAGATTGTTGGAAAAAAAATAATTTTTTGATGACTTTAATGTGAAATTAAATTAGGTCCCAATCATTGGTTGAGGTGGGATTAAATAGGTTTAGATTCTTTGTAACAAGATTTTTACACCACAAAAAGAATGACCAAAAACTATTAAGATTTGAATGAGAAATTAACTCATTAAGTTGACCTCATGAAAGAGGTATTGGGAAAGGTGGTTGCAGGATTATACACAATATACATGTGTATAAAACCTAGTAACTCTTTTGTATTCATGATGGATTAAAGCCATCAATTTTGCACTTTATGTCTGGGGAGTTTTGCAAAATTAAAACTTGCATTTGTTGCAGGAGCCTTTTCCTTTCTCTCTCCATGTATATAAAAAGAAACTCTCTCCTTCATTCTTTGACACCAAAAAGTTTGCTCTCCATTTGTGTTCAATGTTTCCTCCAGAAATTTTTATTCTTCCTATGTGAGAGATTACTGCCATTGTCAGTTCACTAAAACTAACAAAAGGTGCTTCTGCGTTAGCCTGTTTAAACCGTCGTATCCTGAGAGACAAAAGTTGAAGTACCTCCAGCACCCACGATGAGGCGGCTAATCTGTTTTAAGGAGACTGTAGTACCACATAGGTTTCAGTTTGTTTTCTTTACCATTTTATCGTATTTTGTATTTCTATGAAATATGGTTGTAATATTCAACATGTTTTTCTTATTCTGTAACGTAATTGATGAATCAAAAATTTATTTATCTTGTTTAATTTACATAATTTGTCCAACAATTTGTACCCAAAAACAAAAAAAAATCCAATAACTATATCTCATAACTTGAAATTTACACTTCCCTTTTTGAAAAAATTCATATCTGGATTTGTATTTTCGACACCTTTCAAATAAGATGAATATTAAATATAAATTTTCAATTTTTTTTTAAGTTTTTGATTAATCAAAAGAGCGAAATGACTTTTCCTTTTTTTTTATGAAAATAAATGTTCAAAATTGACTTTGACGATAGATCTTGAAAAAATATATGGGATCAAAACAAACAAATAAATAAAAATAAAAAAATCGTCCAAACTGACTATTGAATGCAAAGTTGTGATCTATTGAAGTTTTAGCACCATAAATAAAAAAAATTTACACCTTCATATAACAATCTATTAAAATTATTTTAATTTATGTATACCAATATGTTTGCTTGTGCAAAATTTTAAAACTATTTATTTTCATATATGAACCTATATGTACAAATTATTTTAACAATCACATCTAAATATTAGCACATGAATCTCAAACAAATTGCCCGGCAACACCTAGGCAAAAACAGAACCACAAGAAAATAAAAACTCACAGATGTCCGATACTAAGAATCAAGTCTCATCTGTTATATAATGTATGTAACTTCTCTTATCTCTATTCCTTTACTGATTATTATACAAAATCAAAACTCACGACATAGTAAAATACAACTAGGTTAATTTCAGTTTTTTTTTTTTAATTAGTAAAATAAAAATTTTATTGATAAGAATCTAATATACAAAATATACTTAGACATATATCAATAAAGAAAAGGCCAATACAAGATAGAGCTGCAAACAAATCGAGTTGAGTCGAACTTTATTGAGCTCGAGCTTGGCTCATTTACTTATTGAACACGTTTATTGAGCTCGAGCTCAGCTCGATAAGGAACTGGGCTCGAGCTCAACTTGGCTCGGCTCGGCTCGATAATTTTTTTAAATATCATTTATATTATTTAAATAAAAAAATATTTTTTATATCATATAATATATAAATAATATATTTATTATATAATTTAAACAAAAATAAATGAGCCGAGCTTATGCGAGCTCGTGCTCGGCTTGTTTACTAAACGAACCAAGCCGAGCCGAGCCCTTAACGAGCTGAGCTAAACTTGTTCATGAACAATTCGGTTCATTTGCAACCCTAGTATGTGAAGCATCATACTAACCTATCCCAACTGTATAGTGTGATACTCCAAAAACTTAAAAAAGAAGTGTATAGCAAAGAAAAAATAAAAAGAAGTGTATAGCAGAGAAAAAGTAAAAAAAAAAAAGAGAGATCGAAAGAGTAAGAAAAATATAGAGAGAGGATTGTACTTCGACAACTATTTTGGGTTTAGATCTGGCCGAATCTGATGTAAATCTACTCAGATCTAAGTATATCTTCATCAAATCAGAGTAGATCCATTCATCTTGTTCACCAGAAACTCATATTATTCACTGTCGATGAGAGCGAAGTAAGGAGTCGGTGGTCAGTGAGTGTAAGTAAACCCGAATCGATAGGGGTTATCGATCGCCAGTAATTACATATAAAAAAGAGAAAGAGAGAATGAAGTAAGTAGCCTTAAAACCCTATAATTTGAGGATTGTATATTGTCCTTCCACATCCCTTAAATCATAGAAGTCATTTGCATCATATAACCGAATGAGATCTACCTCACATAGACGAAGATTGGACTGCATCGTGGGAGGATCTCGTGAAAGTCTCCTAACTTTATTATAAACATAGAAAGCAATACCTTCACTACAACATATAAGAGTTTTAGAAACTAAATGTTTTGGTCTCTAAAAGTGAAAATTTTGTTGCAAAAGACATTTAAGAACCAATTTCTATTGTCATGAGGATAATCGCTAAAAGGTCGTCTTGAAAAGTTAAAAACAAAGCTTTTAGCGACAAAATTTTGAAAATATCACTAATAAATAGACTTTTAAGAACAAAATAATTTGGTCTCAAAATGGTTTATTTTTTGAGACAAAAAATTTGGTCCCAAAAAGATAATAATTCATCACAAATATATAATTTTAGTTGCTAAAAATATAATAATGACACTTTTTGTAACAAAAATATTTGGTTCCTAAAAAAAATTATCTTTAAATTTTGGTCTTTAAAACCTTAATTTTTTGTAGTGCTTTGAGAATAAAAACCTCACTGTGAACTGACTTGTGACTCTAAAAATTGTTTGTGTATATCAAATGCATCACGGGCCCAACAGCACCCTCCAATCCAATCATGGACTGGAGGGAAGCCAATCCCTTTAATATACCTAAATTTTAAGAACTATCGGTGCAATTTACCCTAAAATTTATTTTTACAAAAAAAAAAAAGATCTTAAGACAAATAAAAATATTATAAAATTCAATTTCTATACAAATTTTTACTTATTTTTTTCCAACTAATTAAACCTATTATTTCTTATCGCAAACGTAATTTTATTTCTATTTTTGTCACCTAAATCCATTCACTACAATTGAACTCAGCAGAAAACGGTGGGATGTTTCAATTATTATTTTCTATTTTTTTTGTTTTGTTTTTAGCTTCTCCCTTATTTTCCAAAAGTCAACTTAGAAGTATTGTTCTACACTCTTTACACCTAAAGCAAGACCGTGGCGTGTTTCAACTTAGAAGTATTGTTCTCCCTTAGTTTTTTTTTTGGAATGTGTAGCAGGTATAGTGTGATACTCTAATGTGACAGGTATTAATGTGACACTCCAACGATAAGACAACGTTGCAGGTATGATGTGATACTCTAAAATTTTTACACATCCTTAGTGTACTTTTTCCAAATGTGACAACGTGGTAGGTATAAAATGGCATTCCAAAAAAAAACTCCTTAGTATATTTTTTTTCAAATGTAACAACGTGGCGGGTATGTTGTTGTGACACTCTTAAAAAATTAAAAACTCCTTATTGTACCTTTTTCTAAATGTGACATGTGACACTCTAACGTGGCAGACCCAATTTGATTGAATTACTGCATGTCTTCACATCACGTGCCAAAAAACAATTAGTAAGGAATTCACGTCTCACACTGCGTGTATTAAAACAACCAAACTTAAAAAGCTACTAGTGTGCTTTTCGAACAACGTAATAGACTAACACCTCACCACTTTTTCCATACATAAAAACTCCTTAGTGTACTTTTTCTAAACGTGACACTCCAACGTGGCGGACTCAATTTGATTGAATTAACGCGTGTCTTCATGTCACGAGCCAAAAAATAATTAGTAAGCAATTCACGTCCCACACTACGCGTGTTAAAAACAATCAAACTTACTAATGCGCTTTTCGAACAACGTGACACACAAACACCCCATCACCTTTCTCATACATAACCATGCCACCGTCCCCCAACAGTACTAACAATAGCAAAACAGTCAACCAGTAATATAGGGACCACTCTGTTACCAAAAAAACATTTAGGACCTTATGAATTATAAGTATACAAAACGAGATTTACTGGTCAATTCTCCTAAATGTGTTAACTTTAAATTTGAAATAGCCTCATTGATGAAGTAACGCAAAATAACGAAAATGCAGAGGACTATGAAGCGCCGGACCTTCCCGACCACCCAACAATGACAACAATTGGAGATATAATAATGTTAGGAGATGGAGATATTGAAATGGTCAACGTGAGAGCGACTATTGCATGCACGTTGGTAGCACAACCACAAGCGTGAGTACAAGTGCAGGCGCAATAGTTTTGGTTGTGGGGGCAATGGCAAGCAGATTATAAACTTGTTTGTGTATATATGAGAAATATAAATTATGTTATTTAAGTCATTCTATTTTTGTTTGTTAAAGAAAAAATAAATCATGCCATGAAACGTTGAGGGTTCATCAATAAATTTCTTCTTTCTTTTGTTGATTAAAAAAAAAATTACACAAATTATTTTTTATTTATGAATCCCTAAATAAAAATTATTTTCTTTTAGACCATCATAAAATATTTTTCTATTAAACTTGACAACTGTTAATTTTTATTATGCAAAATCATGATACCAACATAAGAAAAATGTACTACATTTTGACAGAGATTGTTGAGTGCAAATGGACAAAGTGTGGTTATTGCACCTCATTTCGTGTCATGTATGCAATAATGGCCACACAAGTTATCACTGGCCGCTGCAGAAGCCAGGGTCAAAAATAAATAAATAAATAAATTTCTTTACGTCTCAGCTGCATTTGTTGCAAGGGCAAGGACCCAAAAAAAACAAAAAACAAAAAAAAAATTCTTTTACGCCTCATCAAGCTACATCTGTTGCAGATATTTTTTTGTCAAAAGGGAGGGGTAAAAATGTAAATTTATATTACTAACTATTATTTTATATTACATTTTTTAAAAAAAAAAGTCAAAAATTATTCTAAACATATACTATATTTTTTTTATCTATTTTTTTAACAAAAAAAAAAATTAAAAAATATACTTATTATTTAAGTTATGTCAAACAACCCCTAAGACAAATCTATTCAACAACCATTTTTTTGTTTGGGTAAATCACACTTACACTCTCTGAAATTTAAATTTAATGCATATCATCTTTGACGTTTAAAAAGTTATACTAATTCCTTTGTCATTTGTAATTATTTAGACGAAATAAAGACATTAAACTCATACACTCTATCTTTTCTTGCTTTGCTTACTTCTTCTCTTTTTCTTTTTTTTCTTTCCTTTACCTTGCTTTACTCTTTTTTTTTTTCAATATAATTTTATATATTTTTTATTAGGAGTCTTTTATATCAAAAAAGAATTTGTAAAATAAGACTATTAACAACATGAGTGAGAATGTAACTTTCGAAACATCAGAGGTCAGATAGAATCAGACCAAATCTCAAGAGATGTCAGTGTAATTTAACCTTTTTGTTTTTAGGTGCAATTCAACAATCATTTTTATTTATTTTAATCTGATTAAAAAAAAATTATAATTTTATAAGAGAAAAAATAAAATTGTATAATTCAAATATAATATTTTATTTTATTAATTTTTTAATTTATTTTATTTTTTAATGAACTAAATTAGTCTTAAACATCCTGTCACAACAGGGGCTTTGTCATTGATTAAACGGTTGAACTAAAATAATTGAAAAATGATTGAAAGTATTAAAAGTAGTGTTCTAACAGTACTACTAATGATGTGACAATGGGCCCTGCCCACTGCCTATGCCTTGTTTTTTTTCTTTTTTTTTTACATTCTCAATGCATTAATGTTATTAGTAATCTTTTTTTGGTGGTATGAATCATTCTTGAAAATAATTAACCAACCACTTCCATCAGCCCCTTAAAAAAAAAAAAAAAAAAAAAAAACCTCCTTTTATATTTCAACACATTTAAATCATTGATTTGAATTCGAGAAAATATTCAATTAACTACTGAAAGGCGTTTTTTTTTCTTTCTTTTTCTTTTTCTTTTTTAACAACTTGACGATCAATCTAATACATTTCAAAATAGTTATTCTACCATACTTACCTCTCAAAAGACATATACCATGGCCAAGTTATGACACTTTGTAATGTCATAACTAAATTACTTTTAACTAAAAAAATTACAATATTAATTAAAATAATAATCACAATATATTGGGAATGTTTGGTACGAGTGATTATAAAATATTTTAATTTAAGAGTCTGTGTTAAACTGTTTAGTGTAATTTTTACTTAATTAATTATCTTCAAGAGTATTTTTAAAGGAGGATCCACTACAGTTTAGATTTTGGATTAGAGGACGTTGTTTGGTCCTGTTGGGCTCAACACGGGTCCTATTACACGGGTCCTATTTCGATGATCCGAACCGTTCATTTTGTTAAATACTTTGTATATTTCGTCCACACAAAAAAATTAAATTGATTTGAGAATTGTAACTTAGTTAATTGATCGCATTTTAAATCCAAAAAAAAAATTTATGTTTTTAAAATAATTTTTTTGTTAAAAATGTGATTAATTGAACAAGTTATAATTATTAAATTGACTTAATTTTTTGTGTTGATGAAATACACAAAATACCTAATAAAATGAACGATTTATATCATCTAAATGGAACCTGTAGTTGCCCCACATAGGCCCAAACAACGCTCTCCAATCCAAAATATGGATTAAAGGAAATCTTCCTTCATTTTTAAACCACAAAATTTAAGAACATCTCTAACAGTTGTTATCATAGTTAAAAATTGACATATTATAATGTTAAAATGTCATTTGTGATAATTTTATTTTTTGGGCAAGTAGAATAATCTTATTCTCATAGTGCAAATGCAATTTTTTTGACATGTGGCCTCTTATAGCAAAAGGCTTTAAAAGTCAACTTTTTGACTTTTAACCTTTTTGGGTGCCATCACTTTTCTATTTTTTCACATTTTTTTTTATAAAAAATTAAATTAAATTAAAAATTAACTTCTAATTTATTTCCCAAAACAACACCATATATGACTAATAGAATGTCCAGAAAGGGCTGGGAAAGATTAGTCGGTCATCGTCAGTGTGAGCATGATGACCAAGTGATGGTAAATTATTCTTTTGGGAAATAACTAAACAGGGTAACAGTGGAATTTTATTTTCAAAATAATATAATTTATAAATTTTAGAAAAAAATTATTCATAAATCCTATTTGGAGAAATGTTAATCTATTTAGCCTCCGTTTGGGAAGTAGGTTGACTTTTTGACTTTTTGATTTTTTTTGACTATTTTAGCCTGGGCTAAAAAGCTTGGTTTGGGAAAACTTTTTAGCTTTTTGGCTTTTTTGACTTTTTTTGTGAGAGAAGAGTGTAATAATTATAGGTTGAATGTGATGTTTTATTTGTTGTGGCTAAAATAACGTATTTTGTCTTTTGTGACTAAAATAGCCAAAAAAACTCTTGCTAAAATAACAAACTAAGAAGGTTTTTTGGATTATTTTGTCTTTTGTCTATTGTGTCTGTTTAAGTCTTATATGTTTTTTTATAAATCAATTAGTCTTTTATTTGTAGTATGTATTATTGATTTGATGTAGTAATATTAGAGTTTACTTATTTGCTCTTGTTTGAGATTTGGTTTTTATTTTTTTTTAGATTTGGGTGTATGTGGGTACGGTATGATTTAACATTTCCATTTTTTTAGGGATTTCGTAAAGTGATTGTGGGGATTGTTGATGCTACCTACTTGGTGTTAGCCTAAAATGATTACATAAATTTTAATTGATAAAAAATAGTCGATTTCATTTCCACAAAGCGTATTAACCCACTAAAAAGTGTATTACTTCTATGTAATATTTAAAAGTAACACTAAAAAAAAATCTTAGTGCAATATCCTAATGTAACACATAAAAAAAATTCATTACTGTAATTTTCTCAAACGTAACACTCCAATAAAACACTCTAAAAGAACCCCTTAACGTAACACTTTAATGTAAAACACAAAAAAATTCCTTAGTATATTTTTTCCAAATGTAACACGCTAATATAATAATCCAAAAAACCTTTTTAGTACAACACTCTAATGTAACACACAAAAAAATCACTTAGTGTATTTTTTTCAAACGTAACACTCTAATATAACACTCAAAAAAACCTCATTAGTGTAACACTCTAATGTAACACATAAAAAAAACTTCTTATTGTATTTCTTCAAAACGTAACACTTTAATATAATACTCCAAAAAGCCTCCTTAGTGTAACACTCTAATGTAACACATAAAAAAACTTCTTAGTGTATTTCTTCCAAACGTAACACTTTAATATAATACTCCAAAAAGCCTCCTTAGTGTAACACTCTAATGTAACACATAAAAAAACTTCTTAGTGTATTTCTCCCAAACGTAACACTCTAATATAATACTCCAAAAAGCCTCCTTAGTGTAACACTTAAAAATAAAAAAATAAAAAATAAAAAAAAAAAAAAAACCCTTATTAGTGTACTTTTTTCTAAATGTAACATTCTAATATAATATTTTAAAAAACTCCTTCGTGTAACATTCTATTGTAACACACAAAAACACTTTTTAGTGTACTTTTTCCAAATGTAACACTTCAATATAATACTCTAAAAAAATTTCTTAGTGTAAGACTTTAATGTAGGAAACACAAAAAAATTCTTTAGTATACTTTTCCCCAAACGTAACGCTCCAATGTAATACAAAAAAAAAAATCCTTATTATACTTTTTTCAAATGTTACGCTCCAATGTAACCCCTCCCCCCCAAAAATAAAAAAAAATAAAAAAAAAATTAATGTGCTTTTTCTAAATGTAACACTTCAATGTAACATTAAAAAAGAAAGGATGTGAGATTTTTCAAACCATTCCAAAATGAGTACAAATACTCCTTAGTAAATTTTAGGCAAATGTATAATTTCAAACTTTGAATGTTACATTTGAAAAAAGTACACTAAGAAGTTTTTTCTAGATTTTTGTGTGCTATGTTTGAATATTTTACATTAAAGTGTTACGTTTTGGAAAAGTACAATAAGATTATTTATTTTTATTTATTTATTTATTTATTTTTTGTGTTACATCGGAGCGTTACGTTTGGAAAAATTGCATCAAAGTATTTTTTTTTAATGTTACGTTGTTACGTTTGAGAAAAGTACACCAATGAGTTTTTTACTACATTGAAGTACTATGTTCTTGGAGTGTTATATTAGAGTATTAGATTTTTATTCGTAATGTGGGATTTATTCTAGAATGAGGGAAAATCCAAAACTTCTATAATATAAATTGCCTAAATGTTTAATTTTACGTTTTGAAAAACCCACTTTTATTCCTAAAAAATTAAATCCAAACGTGTAAGTAACTATCATTTTATGTAATTTCCACTTTAATAGGACTTTTGGATTCATAAGAAAAAAGAGATAATTAAACAGTTCACAACATTAAAATAATAAAAATTTTCATGTGTAAGTAATTATTTTTGTAGAATACATCTTATTCGTAATTTTCTCCTCTTTTTAGTGAAAAAAATATTTAAGAAAAATTGGGAAAAAGTCCAATCCATGGAATGGTTTGGGACGGAGGTCTAAATTTATATATATATATATATATATATTGTATATGATTTTTTTTATCATTAACATTGTTGCTCTTTCTGTCTCAAAATATTTGTCCATTTTAAAAAATCAGTGACTAAAATAACATTCAATGCGTTTTGTTTCAATTTTTTGAAAATTGAGTTTTTTATTTTTTATTTTTTTAATTTTTAATGAATATTTTTTGTAACAACCTAAAAATTTAAGAGTATTTAAGTTGTCTCTTAAATTTTATATTAGTATTATTTAATTATAAATGAGAAAAACTTTAAATGTTTAATTAAATATTTTGTAAGAGTAAAATCAAATAAAGTATAATTTACTTGCATCAGAGTCATTGAAAGTAAAATAATAATAATAATAATAATAAATTACTTAAACTTATCCATTTGAGGATAAGTTTGAGTTTAGGGCATAATAATGGTAAGGCGACGTGGCGTGATTACGTGTCACTCAAAACTTGCTGAGCAAGTATACTTGGTATATAAGGAGGGGTGATGCTATGGACAGAAGGGGTGATGCTATAGATAGAACATGGAGAAACAAATGAAGAAAGGAGAAGAAAATACTTGGAGTAAAGAAGATTTTAATAGTGGAAAGAAAGAGTGCGGTATTAAAGTTAAGGTGAGTTATATTATACCTTGAGTCACCATAATATATTTTATGTATGTTTTGACTTACCATACTTTATTTTATATAAGTTATGTTTTATAAATTATATTAATATTTCAATTTCGTAGGTTATTTTCTGAACTCAATTTGTTTAAAATGACACACATGGATATGTTTGTTTAAATTTTAAAGAATATTTGACTATGACCTTATAAACAATTATGTTTTGTAAGTACCATCACGGGAGTCCCACGCCTTGGGAGACTTAAATAACCATTGGCCTCTGTTTGGTCACTTTGTGGCCCTCTATTGTCACGGACCTATTGACCTCTATTCGGTGTGAAGCAAAACGCTTTTGGGAGATAAGTGCTACACTATTGTGGAAGCCACCTTTATAATCCGTACGAGCCACCTATTGAATCCGTACCTCTATTCTAATTATCACTCATGTGACCTCTGTTCTGTTCTGTTTGGTACCGTGGTTGTGGTTATTTATTTACATAATCTCAGTTTTGCTACTTAAATGATTATTTGTTTAGACTAAGTTATCTTAAATATTTTAGTTACATAACTATCCATGGTTATTTTGTGTCCCTTATACTCTTGGCATAATATTTCTCACTCTGCCATATGTTTATAGCTGTTTACCAATTTTCAGTAAATAATGCAATTCAGAAATAGCTTTTGAAAAGTTTTTGATGCGGAGCTGCGGAATAGACACACACAGCACTTTTATATTATGTTTATATGTGAATATTGGCCTTTTTTGTCAATAAATTTTATAATAAAAATAGAAGCTCCAACGATTATTTTGGTACCCTCACCTAAATATTATTTCCGCTTACGTTTATTTATTTGTTCAAAAATTGGCCGGAGATAATTTCAGTTATTGGCCATCACGATACTTAACCCTTGAGTATGGGGAACGGGTCGTGACAAATGGTATCAGAGCAATGGTTTATAAAAATAAAAATAAAAAACAATAGATAAAAAAAATCATCATTAGAGTATAGAACACACGCACATTTAAGAAGTACAATAGCAGGTAATTAGTATCTAAATATTATATTTTGTTAGTCGATTATAATTTTATATGATTTTATATATATATATATATATTTTTGTGCATAATTTGTGAAGGATATTAGATATAATTTTTATTTGTTATAGCAAAAGAAAGAAAAGATATAAAGGGTTTCGGGCTCAAGCACCTACCAAAATCATAATATAATTAAATACATATAATTTCTAGTTCAGGATTATAAAAAAAAAAATCCTTTTCGATTTTTTAAAAGTGGGTTCAAATTATAAAGATACTAATTTTGAAACTATTTTTTGTTAGTTGAAAGCTCACGAATAAAAGAAATGGGAGTTCATCTCAAATTCCTTCAACTCCTGCATATGATTTTGTTATTTCATTTCCAGTCGCTTGTTTAATTGTATTCTCATTTTATTTTATTTTTTTATTTTTTTCGGAAACAAAACCAATGAAAAAATTTTAAAATCCAATTATTTCTCATTTTGGCCCAAAACAAATTTTGACCAATAAACAGTGAGTTATTTCTGGTAAAAAAAAATTTTGAGGTAATATTTTCTATCAGATTATTTATCAAATATATATTTATCAGAGTGTGCAGCGGATAGCTTACACATATGCCAAATTTCGAGGATGAAATTTTAAAAGGATGAAAGATTGTAACAATCCAAAAATTTAAGTTGTCTCTTAAATTTTATATTAGTATTACTTAATTATAAATAAGAAAAACATAAATGTTTAATTAAATATTTTGTAAGAGTAAAATAAAATAAAGTATAATTTACTTGCATCATTTGAGGATAAGCTTGAGTTTAGGGCATAATAATGGTAAGGCGACGTGGCGTGATTACGTGTCACTCAAAACTTATCGAGCAAGTAGTGTACCCTGGTATGTAAGGAGGGGTGATGCTATGGATAGAACATGGAGAAACAAATGGAGAAAGGGGAAGAAAATACTGGAAGTAAAGAAGGTTTTTATAGTAGAAAGAAAGAGTGAGGTATTAAAGTTAAGGTGAATTATATTATACCTTGAGTTATCATAATATATTTTACGTATGTTTTGACTTGCCATAATTTATTTTATACAAGTTGTATTTTATTAGTTATATTAATACAAGTTACGTTTTATAAATATTTCAATTACATGGATTAATTTCTGAAATCTATTTGTTAAAATGAAACCCATAGATATGTTTGTTTAAATTTTAAAGAATATTTGACTATGACTTTATAAACAATTATGTTTTGTAAATACTACCACGGGAGTCCTACGCTTTGGAGGACTGAAATAACCATTGACATTTGTTTGGTCACTTTGTGGCCCTCTATTGTCACGGATCTATTGACCTCTATTCTGTGCGAAGTAAAATGCTGTACGGAGATAAGTGCTACACTATTGTGGGAGTCACCTCTATAATCCGAACGAGCCACCTATTGAATCCGTACCTCTGTTCTAACTGTCACTCCTATGACTTCTGTTTTATTTCTGTTCGGTACTGTGGTTATGGTTATTTATTTACATAATATCAGTTGTACTACTTAAATGATTATTTGTTCAGACTAAGTTATCTTAACTATTTTAGTTACATAACTATCCATGGATATTTTGTGTCCCTTATACTATTGGCATAATATTTCTCACTCTGCTATGTGCTTATAGTTATTTACCAATTTTCAGGAAACAATGCAATTCAGAAATAGCTTTTAGAAAATCTTAGATGTGGAACTGCGAAATAAACACACACAGCACTTTTATGTTATGTTTATATGTAAATATCGGCCTTTTTGGGCAATAAATTTTGTAATAAAAATAGAAGCTCCAATGATTATTTTGGTACCCTCACCTAAATATTATTTCCGCTCGCGTTTATTTATTTGTTCAAGAATTGGCCGGAGGTAACTTTAGTTACTGGCCATCACAATACTTAACCCTTGGGTATAGGGAGCAGGTTGTGACATTTTTTAAATTTTAAGTAAGTTTTATACTTTTTTAGATACACCTTACTTAGATATATCTAAACAGTAAAATATTTGTGAAAAAATATTTTAAAATTTTAATAAATACACAAAAATACAAAAAATGTACTATTTTTTCGGTATTTTTTGGTATTTAGTGTATTTTTTTATAGATTTTTTTTCACAAATATTATACTTTTTAAATGTATTTATGTTAGGTGTGTCTAAAAATTTAAAAAAAAAAAAGTTGCTTAAAATATTAAAAAAATCATAGAAAACATTAAAATACGAAAAATATAATGTAGAATTTTCTGAAAATCAAAACCAAACAAGCTGATTAATTTTCTATTTTTCCTTTTTTTTAAATTTATTAACATTAATATTTTTGGAGTGTAATAATTGTGCTATAAAAAAAGTTAAATTCCCTAAAGGAGACTAATATTTTCAAACGGATGAAATATAATAAATTAGAGATGTTACAATTTAGTGTATGTGTTTTACAGCTTTCTAAAATAAATAATAAATTTTATAAGTATTAATATTTAAAATATTAAACTTTTCTATTAATATGTAACGTAAATTACATTGACACCCCCTGAGATTTATGTTTATTACAATTCTTTTCTCACCTTTTGGAAATTACATCTCCTCCCTGAGGTTTAAAGTTTCATTATAGATTCCTCCCCTCAACAATTTAATTTTTTTAAATACCAATTTTGCCCTCATTGTTTAAATTATATTGACACCCCTCACATTTTAGAAATTACAATCCCCTCCCTAAGATTTAAAGTAGCATTACCAATTGCTCCATTGGTTAGTATTAGTTGGAAAAAAAATTCATTAACAAAAAAAATTAATTGGAAAAAAAAATATTTGAAAAAAAAAATAATTGAAACAAAATTTTGTTAGTAAAATTTTTAAATTTTTGTTTAAAAACCAACATAAACTCATTTTTTGAATTTACGTTTTTTCCTCAAATTTACAAACTGAAACAACCATTTATAAACCAAAAAAATTACCAAATAAGTTTTTATGACAATTTTTTTTAATTTTTGTAAATATAAATTGAAAACTGAAAACGAAATGGTTACCAAATAGGTCTCAGATGATAAAAATATCATAAAATTAACAAATAGTTAAATAAGTTGCCAACGTAAGAAATGATTTATCAAAAGATTTTTAGGCTATGTATGGTTTGATTTTTAGGAAAAAAATTTAAAAATTAAAAATTAATTTGGTTAAGAAATAAAAAATAAAAAATAATTATCATTTAAGGGTAAAAAATAATTATCATTTTAACTTTTGGGCAGGTTATATACATACGTATGGTTGTTTCAATTTAATTTGTAAAAAAATATTTCTAACCACTCGAAAGATAAAAATTATATAAAAATGATAATTATTTTTTGTTTTTTATTTTTTAACCAGATTAATTTTTAATTTTTTAAAAAAAATTCTAAAAAGCAAATCATACATAGCCTAAGAATCTTTTGATAAGTCATTTCTTACGCTGGTAACTTATTTAATTATTTATTAATTTGATGACATTTTTACCATCTTAAGCCTGTTTGGTAACCATTTCGTTTTCAGTTTTCAATTTATATTTATAAAAATTTTAAAAAACTGTCATAAAAACTTGTTTGATAATTTTTTTCATTCATAAATGGTTGTCTCAGTTTATAAATTTGAGAAAAAAACGTAAATTCAAAAAATGAGTTTATGTTGGTTTTTAAAGAGAAATTAAAAAAATTTACTAACAAATTTTTTTTTCAATTTATTTTTTTTCCAAATAAATTTTTTTCAATGAATTTTTTTTCCAACTAATACTAACCGAGGGGGCAATTCTTAATGTTATTTTAAACCTTAAGAAGGGGATTGTAATTTTTAAAATGTGAGGGGTGTCAATGTAATTTACCCAATGAGGCAAAATTGGTATTTAAAAAATTTAAATTGCTGAGGGGGGAATCTGCAATGAAACTTTAAAACTCGAGGGGGGGAGATGTAATTTTCAAAATGTGAAAAGGGAACTGTAATAAACATAAATTTCAGGAGATGTCAGTGTAATTTACCCTAATATGTAAACACTTTGTGAAAATCTGTATTATTATAATTTTATTTAGATTGTGTTTGAATTATAAATTTAAATACAAATTTAAAAATGGAAAAAGAAATGATATGTAAAATATGATATTTTTAAATTTATATTTAAATTTATAATTCAAATACAATATCAATAAATTCAGCGACTAGTTCTGTTCTAGTCAATTTCAATGTCCACTCTTGTTTTTGGAGAAGTTATTTGGTGGCCCTTGGACGTAATCACGTGCTGCCACATGAGTGTTGCAATTGACAGAAGAAATAACATCTACGATTTTGTGTTAGATTGTAAGATAATATGTTAAAAAATGTTATGGGTTTTAAATTTTTTATCAAATAAATAATCAAATATTTTATATGATTGTGGAGTTTACGAAATTACGGACCCAGCGTACTCATAAAATATTTAATTATTTATTTAAAAGAAAATTTAATATTCCTAATACTATGCAGAGATATTTGGTAATTAGTGAAGTATATTGTCAAATGATACCCTGAACCACCAAATGAGCATTCATTCATTGTTTTGCTGTAAATGAGCATTCACATCAAACGGCTAATACCAGTGCTAAATATGAGGCCTTATTTGGAAAAATTAAAAAAGTTAAAAAATTAAAAAATTACTAAAAAATATTTAAAAATTTATACTATTCAAGGGTAGATTGTGGGGGAAGTCACTAGGACAAAATTATTATTTTGCCTATTGAATTCAACTACCTAAAATGTCAAAAAGATAAAATTGTCATTTTAATTTTACTATAATATTTTATTACATATCTTTTCGTAAAAAGTCATTCCAAACATACATATTTTTTTGTCTACTTTTTTAATCAAAAAATTAAAAAATATACTTATATAGCATATTCCAAACAACTATTTATTAGTGAAGAGGTGATGTGATAAAAAAAAATTTTAAAAAACAAAGAAAGATAAAAAGTATATATTTAATAGTACATCCCAAACAAGGTCTAGCCATTCATTCATTGTTTTGCTGTAAATGAGCATTCATATCAAACGGCTAACAGCTTTTAAGTGTCCTTGCTATTTTTATTGTGGTGGTTGAAGTTAGGGGTGTGCGTGATGCAAGTCGGTGAGATTTAGAAGAAAAATAGAAATCATATGATGGGTGGCAGATTGATAAAAATATCATTAGAATTTGTCATTTTTCTTATCATAAACCAGCGGTTCAGTTGGCAAATAATGACGGATTTGTCATGGTAGTTCGGACAGATTGGAAGTTTATAAAAAATATAATTGAAATTACAAAACTTAAATCAAAGAGTAAAAAAATCTAATTTATAAAGTAACTGAAATAGTCAAAATTAAAATATTCATCTAATATAACATTAAATATTAACAAACTAGTAAACTAAAAATCCAACACTCCAAACAAATATACAATAACAATTTAACAAGGCAATAAATACTAAAAAAAATTCAAAAAAAAATTCTAAAGTTGATCTAAGTTCAACATAGTTCACGAACAATCCAACATAGTTCACAAACAATTCAACAAAGTTCAACAAAGTTCATCCAATATCTAACATAGTTTAACATAGTTCATCCAACATCCAACATTCAACATGGTTCTAAAATAAATTCTGAAAAGCGAATCAAAGTCTACAAACAATCAAAAGTTCACAAGTTAATCCAACATCCAACATAGTTCTAAAAAAAAAAAAATTTGAAAAGTTAATTAAAGTCCACAAACAGTCCAAAAGTTCAAAAAGTTAATCTACTCATATAACTTCCCAATAACTTCAACCCTTCACAATTGCTTCAACCAAACTCCAAAAACTTCATTAATCTGTAGACATAAGCAAAAATAAATAAATAAATAACAAAACACAATCATCAAAATCATTATAATTTTTTTTAAAAAAACAATAATACAATAAAATAATATTCAAGAGTAAGAATTAAGTCTAACCTCCAGCACTTTAAAACCAAATTAACTTGGAGACAAATTAGTCCTCAACAATAGTTGCTTCTTATGTAGTAGATGATGCAAAAAATTCTGAAAAATAAAAAATATTTTTAAAATTATTCAAAATTACATAAAAACTAAAATCAATATTGAATAATTAATTTAAAATAAACACAAATCAAAAAAATTACCTGACTCAATTTCTTCAGATTGTTCAACATCATCCATACGTTCTCTAAAATTGATTGGAATTGAAGAAGACCGTAACCAATTTTGTGCACAAATTAGCGCCTCCACCATTTTCGGCGTCAAAGAACTCCTAAATGGATCAAGCACACGTCCACTGGTATTAAAAGCTTACTCAAAGGCCATTGTAGAAACTGGGACAACTAATACATCTTTTGCTACAAGAGAGAGAGCGTTATACTTATTGCCATTAATGTCACGCCCCACTTTTTATTACTAAAGGTCATTACCAAGTTCATTAACTTAATCCAATTTCAGAGATAACATGCGGAAATAAACTCATACATTCAATTCATAGCAATGAATATTATGCAAGTAAATGTTACATGATCATACTTAATAAATTGCGCTTGGGCTTACAACCTTTAAATAAACAAATGAAGGGTGTAACCCTCTTTCACATATGGCTTTCCGCCAACAACAAAGAGGCCCCGTGGCCCACAAACAAGAAGATCCAAATCTTGGAGCACATCCTGCTAAACACCTGAAAAAAATTTCAACAACATGGGATGAACATATAGTCCAGTAGGGATCTCAACATGATCCTCAACAATAACAACAGTACAGATAGCTATGATCATGAACACTCTTTCTCGTACTAGAATAATAATGTGACAGTTTAGACAATATATATATATATATATATAAACTTTTCTCAAAAACAACTATTTCATTCAACGCTATAAGCGATTCATCTTTCCCTTTTTCCTTTCATTAACCCCGTTCCCAATCTTTTATACATAAGCAATTACTTAGGAAATAAATTCACTAAGACCACTACTGTTCTCCAATTTCCACACATACCACAGATGTGCCTTTCTAGAACATATTTCTAAAATGTTTGATTCTCTTTACACTTCTAAAAGACAAGGGGATTAACACAAGATAATCCATTACAATTTCATG
Source organism: Camellia lanceoleosa (assembly GCA_025200525.1). Classification (NCBI taxonomy): domain Eukaryota; kingdom Viridiplantae; phylum Streptophyta; class Magnoliopsida; order Ericales; family Theaceae; genus Camellia; species Camellia lanceoleosa. The sequence goes on along the minus strand of CM045771.1, from coordinate 120,015,174 downwards.
ACACGAATGTCTACATTGCCTATGACACATAGTCTATGGCACAATTCACCTTTCCTTTGATGGCTCAGAACCTGGCCAAATACTTCAACAAGGGTTTCATCTCTTATTAACAATCTTTCCAATTCAACAGGGATAACAAATTAAGTTAAACCTCTCATAAAACACAACAAAAACACAAGTTGGTATTATATCAATCACAAAAACCACTTCCGTACTTCACAACTGATACACATTTTAGTGATGTATCATATTAACAAGGACAAGCATATATCACACTTCAATAGATAAGCATAAAAGCTATATCTGCAATTAGGTTCATCCCCTATCTTCCCATAATCATCATATCTTCCTATCTCCTCCCATACACAAGTAATGCATATAAACACGCGTCATATACACAAACAATCAATGGTGTAATGCATACACAACAATTCAACACAACCGTGTCATCATGACCAAGGACAAAACCTCTAGATGCGGTATGTTGTACATCTATTACTCAATTATCATGAGACCCCAAACCCTTCAACAAAACTAACATGGCGATTAAAGATACAACCTCCACATATGTGTGTTCAACACTCACATTACAATAATCTAACTCTCATACCTTTTGCCTTCACAAATTCAATTGACAATAAGGCCATAACTCATTTTAACCCATTACATTCTTTTCCAAGCCACTCCAATTTAATCATGCAAATTAAATTATAATCATTAAACTAGGGTTTTCCTCCTCTTTCTCAATATTGACCTCAATTATTAACAACAAACAACAATGATCACATTGAAGACCCAAAATACATAAGTATTGATCAAAACCCTCTATTAATTTATTAAATCAAATAAAATTAGGGTTTTCTCCTTTCAACAACAACATGCTAATTAACACCCCAATTAGCCTAAACCATAACTAATGATAATAAACCCAACTCGGTTCAACCTCATGATTTTTAATAAATCCAACATGATATACTTGTTTTTATGCAATACAAAAACTACCACATGTCTATCTATAGATGGAGTATTGAAAAGAAACAAGGAGAATCCCTACCTCAAAGGAGAACCCAAATGGAGAAGATTGACCCGAAATCCAAGTGCTCCAAATCCACAATTCTTGATTAAAATGTAGCCCTCACTCTCCTCTACCTTTTTAATAAAGGATCTAGGTTAGAAACTCACTCTAAGTAGATCAAACCCAGAGAGAAGGTGTGGAGAGAGAGAAAGCAGTTTTAGGGTTTTAGAATCAAGAGGAGATGAAAAGGTGGAAGAGAAGTTTTTTTACGCCCCTTTCTCGCGCGATCGCCCGCTCCGTCTCCTCCTCTCGGGCACTCGGCAACTCACGCTCGGCGGACAATCCCTTTCGGCGTCAAGGCCACACAAGAAATCTTGGATGGGTGTTTTAACATTAACACTTGGTTTCTAAACTAAAAAAAAACGCAAAATCACCACCCCAAAACATCCTATAACTCAAGAATAAAGAATTAAAGGACAACCACAACAATAATAAGACAATAGAATCTACGGAACATAAGTCCGAATATGATAATCAAATGGGAAAAGACCGGGGTCGCTATAATTAACCTTCCACAAATTCAAAATATCAAAGTTTGGAACTCTTGGGTCTACACAATCATCAACCAAATATTTTTCCAACTCTAACTTGTTCTCCACACTTTTTTCCGACTCCAAATGGTTAATATATTGAGAGGAAAAGAGTGTGATGAGATTTTCATCTTCCTCTTCATCTTTTCCGACTCCAAATGGTTAATATATTGAGAGGCAAAGAGTGTCATGGGATCTCCATCTTCCTCTTCATGAACTTCCATCACTTAAGGAACTTTACTTGCAAATGAAGGTGCAACATCGGCAACATTGTTCTTTTCAACATAATGATCAAATAAGCGCTCTACTCTTTCCTTCACCCTCGCCACTAAAATTTCTACCTTGTCATTTTCATACACTTTATTGAATGAAAACTTAAGATATGTCAACTTGTAGCGAAAGTCTAACGCAACGGCAACATATAACAAGAAATTAATATTATCAAGATTCTCCCAATATTTGTCATATTTCAATTTCATCTTATCAGCCATGTTACTCAACACTGCATCCTCACTTTTACTCAATTGAACTAATTTAGATTGTACCGATGCAAGTTGATGAAAAAAAATAAAATTATATGTCACATGCAAAGATCTTGAAAGTTGCAAAGTCACATGATAAAAAAGTCTTAAAAATTTCACAAAGACTCTAGTTACCTCCCAATCTCTTCTTTAGGATATGAAATGAATCTTTTTCCGTTCCCTTTGCCTCTTCCACCATCATTCTCATTTTCATTATCATTTTCCATGAAAAATAACTTGAATTCTAGGTCTTCCTCTTCTAAACACTCAAAAGCTTTTTGGAATTTCTCGGCTACCTCCAACATCAAATAGGTGGAATTCCATATTGTTGGAACATCAAGGCATAGAAAACTTTTACAAGTAATCTTTTTATGCTCCACACAATTTTTAAAAGTTTGTAGCCTAGCTGGAGATGACTTTACATATTTCATAGCTTTTTGAATCTTGGCAACTGAATGATTTTGTTCTTTTAAACCATCACAAACAATTAAAATCACTATGTGTGCACAACATCTCATATGCAAAAACTCATTTGCCAAGATAGTGGAAAGCTAATCTTTGGTTCTTCTCTTAAAAAATGCAATAGCACCATCATTAGAGCTTGCATTATCAACTGTAATAGTGAAAATCTTATCAATCCCCCAATCTTGCAAGCATTTGTCTAATTGTTTGCCAATTGTCTCACCCTTTTAATCAGGAACTATACAAAAACTAAGAATTCTTTTGTGCAAATTCCAATCATTATCAATCCAATGGCCGGTGACAAACATATAATTTAGATTTTGAATTGATGTCCAAGTGTCAGTGGTTAGACATACTCGTTGTTTCCTTAGAACTTTTTTCAATTTTTGCTTTTCATCAAGAAATAATTTCAGACAATCACGGGCAACAGTAGTGCGAGAAGGGACTGGAAACTTAGGTTCCATAACTATACAAAAATTTCTAAACCATCCTTCTCCACATGCCTAAAAGGTAATTCATCAATTCTACTCATCTTTGTTAGTGCTTCCCTACAAAGTTTTTCATCATATCCCACTGCTTTGAGAGATCCAATCTTTCGACCATCATGTTCCTTTTCCTCTCCTTCTTTTTTAACAAAAGGGAGATCTTTTTTTATTTTTTGTCCACTTCCCTAATAGGAGACTTCATACATTGATGCTTAAGGTGGTTCCACATATTACTAGTCCCATTTTGTTTTCCACGAGCACCATAATCCTTAACACAATAATTACAAGTAGCCCTAGGTTTATCAGGCTCACTATAGCGATCCCGGTTTTCCCTTCCTTTGTATATTGTATTCCAGACTTGGTTCCGTGGTTGTGCTGTTGTCTCATTCGCATTTCCATCCCCCACTCTTTGTATTTGAGTCTTGGGTTGTGTTGGGCAGGTTTGGAACAGGTTGGTTGTGCTTTAAAACCTAGAGTTGATGCCCAGAATTTGGCCTTCACGCTCGAGCAGGGCTTTTGACGCTTGAGCGGGCCCTTTGATTTTGCTTCTCCGCTCGAGAGGGAGTTTTGACGCTCGAGCGTGATTTTCCATCTCCCAGTATTTTTTTCTGTGCAGATCTTCGTACGCTCGAGCGGGCGTTTTGATGCTCGAGCGTAACCCTTTCATTTTGTTGCTCCGCTCGAGTGGGGAGTTTGACGCTTGAACGGGGACCATCGCCTGCAAAACTTCTGGAAGTGTGTAATTGATGCTCGAGCGGCGCTTTTGACGCTCGAGCGTGAGTCTGTGTCTGACGCTCGAGCGGAGCGACTTTTATATCAGTCCGAGTTTCACCTTTTTGGATCACTTTTTGATTTCCTTTCTCTCTCTTACTTTTCAAAAACCGCCATTGGAGAGCACCTCACTCTAAAACTCTACTTTCTCTCTAAGGTTTGATCTAGTAGGAGTGACCTCCTACCCTTTGGCCTTTGTAAAAAGTGTAGAGTTTGTCGAGGGCTACATTTTGATCCGAAAATTTCTTGGTTTGGAGCACTTTGGATTTCTTCATCTTCTTCCTTTGAGCTCCAAATTTGAGGTAGGGATACCTACTCATCCTTATGTGCTTTAACATAAATGTTGAGCTATTTCTATAGATGGTTTGATTTGGGAAGTTAGGGTTTGAGGTGTGTTATATTGAAAAGAGGGGTTTTGTCTTTTTGACTCATATATGTATATTTTGGGTCTTAAAAAGAGATTATTGATGTTGTTGATAATATTTGAGCATTTGGGTCAATATTGAGAAAAATGGAGAAAATGCCATGTTTGGGTATAGTTGGGTCATTAGTGTAATTAATGACATTTATCATGGAATAATGAAATTGGTACAATATGGGATGGAATGGTGGAGTTGGATTCATTAATCACTCACCTTTGAAAATATTGATAATTTTATCTGTTGATGCATTTATTATCTGTTTAGAAATAACTGCTTTGGGCTATCGATGGAGGATAGTCTTGATTGTTGTAGACAATGCATGATGATTAGGCAAACTAAAACTAATCAATTGAGTATGCCATCGAATATGACGGTTGGAATAATACATCAAACTTATGTATTGATTGATTATGTATATGATATGTGTTTATATACATTGTATTGTGTGGAAGGAGATAGGAGATGTACTCCACGGTTTAGGGGAAGATAGGGGATGGATTCCTAAACCGGATATTGTTTGGGAGGAGATAGGGGATGGACTCCATCGATACAGCAATTATGTGTATCTATTGAAGTATTGATACAGCAAATCTGTGTATCATATATGAAGTACGGAAGTGTTTATTTGAGATTAATACAGCAATTATGTGTATTTATTGTGAAGTATGAAGTGTTTAATTTGAGTTGTTATCTCAATTGAAATGGAAGTATTGTTGATATGAGATGTAATCTCATTTAAGTTGTTTGGCTAGGTTCTAGGCCATAGTTATGAATTGAGAAATTGGATAAGGAATGGAAAATGGAATGAAACATGGACACTTCTGTCATGTAATTGAAATAGGTTGTGAATTGATTTATGTGAGTTAACATTTATCAAATGCAAATGTTTTACTTATTGTTCATATTATGTTTAGCATATCTCTACTGGGCGTTGGCTCACCCTATATGGGACATCATTTTCAGGTACAGGTAGTATGCCACCTCCAAGGGCGTAGCTTGGAAGGCTTGAGGCTGTTGCACTCCTTTTGTTGTCTTTGTTGTATTACATGTATATCAAGCCAAGGGCTTATCTTATGTAGAGTTAGTACTCTCTTTTTGTAACCAAGTGTTGACTTAAAAAGTTGTAAGCCCGTAAGGCATTTACTTTTGTTGTCAACATGTAATACTTTTGGATTAATTACTCTGATGAATAGAAATATGTTTATTTCTCTTATGCTTATGGATGTCGCGAATGCATGATTTATGGGTTTATTTTGAGGGCGTTACACTCACAATCATCAAGTAAAGTGAAGTGTTCCCAAGCCTCAGATTTCTTTTTATCTAAATCAATACTAGGGTATGGTTGAGTTTTACTAGAATTTTTAGCAGGCATTGTGGTAGTAGTAGAACTAGCAATAGAGGTTGATTCGGCAGTTAGTGTAGGATTTCCACCAGCAGTTATACTTTCCTCATCCATTCCCTATTACAAAAATAAAAAATTTATATGAATGATAAGTAAATAAATAAAAATTATCAATGATAATAAGTATATATAAATAAAAATTATAAATAAAAGAGAGAACATATAGAACAGAGAGAGAGAGCATATAAATAAAAATTACCAATGATAATAAGTATAAATAAAAATTACAATTACTAAAGTGTTCCCAACTCTGTTCAATATGTATATAGTCTATAGAGCCTATGGAACAGAGAAAGAGCATATAGAACATATAGATACAAATTATAATAAGTATAAATAAAAATTAAAATTATCACTATTTATTCATTGATGTTATATATATATATATATAAATGTATATAGAGCATATACATCAGAGAGAGCAGCGAAAGAAACTATTAGACAGAGAGAGCATCGAGAGAGAGAGAGACTAACAGCGGTGGTGGTAAGCCGATTAGCATAGCAGGGGCGGTGAGGAAAGGAAAGGCTAATGGATCGGCAAGGGAAAGAGAAACCAACGGTGGCGGTGAGGAAAGGCTATCGGCGATGAGGCAATCAGTACAGCGGCAGCGGCCATGTGTGTGAATCGATGAAATGTTGTTATAGTGGCGATGAGGAAAGACTGTATGTATGAATGAGACGAAGTTGAAATGTGTGGGTGGGTGTCAATTAGGTTTTATGGAGAAATTATTGTGTGTGTGCGAGTATAAGGTCTATGTGTGTATAAGCATAACGTTTTTTTTTTTAAACATATGCAGGTTGGGTCGGGTTGACCTGCCGGTTGGGAAATTCCACCATCCACCTACGCCGACCCGTCAGTGCTGGGCCTCCCACCTACCCAACCCGCCCGCTAGAGTTGAAATTTTTGCGCGATTCGGTGCAGTTTTGGCAGTTACAGCGGTATTATGCACAGCCCTAGTTGGAGTTAGAGCATCTTCAGTAAAGATTGTCAAAGTAACTATTTAAAATTTTATTTTACTATTTTAACTAGTCATTTTTTTAATATACACTCCAATAAAACTATGTACTTTAGTTATCTTCTATTAAAATATTCTTATACTTTAGCTACCTTCTTTCTCAAAAAAAAAAAAAAAAAAAAAAAAAAAACTAACTTCTTTCAAATTATTATCTTTTTCCATTCTTTTAAATATAATTATATTTTTGTAAAAGTTAAATTTTTTTACTGTCGTATTTTTCAAACGGTCATATTTTTCTATAGTCATTATTTTTATTTATAAATTTTATGTATAAAAATTCTATTTTGGGTAACTTACAAACACAGCCTTGAGGTTTACTTAAATTACAAATTAGCCCATTTGGTTCTAGAAATTACATTATGCCTCTAAGATTTCTAATTTCATAACAAATAGGTCCTTTTATTAATAAATCAACAAGTTAATAAACAATTTTAATAATGTTAAAATTTTATTTTAATTAATAATTCAGATAATTTTATTATCGTATAGGTGAACAGTTAGAAATTTTACTTTTTCAATTAATTATGTTAAATAAAAAATTCTAACAGGGAGCTATTTGTAATTTTCCAAACTGCAAAGGACAATTCGTATTTTAAGCAAATCTCAGGAGGTGTATTTGTAATTTACACTTAAATTTTTAAGTCATTGCATGAGAAAGAGCCGAGAGATTTCAGATTAAGAAAACAAATAGAACGGAGAAAGAGTGCCATAGAAAGAGAAACAAAAGTTTGAATTAAAAAAGGATGAAAAAAATAAACAAAAACTAGTGCACAGTACCTCGTCTTTCCTAGCGAGGTACTGTAGCAAAATGTTAGTTTAGCTTCACATTAGCTAGGCAACTGGAGAAGAAATTTAATCCTTTGGCTTGCTACTGTAGAGTTTTTGGTGAAATAAAGAGGCTGCTGGAGATGCTCTTAGATGAAACTACTATTTATATTTCTAAAAATTATTCTTAACGTTTGCCTTAATGGTATATGTTCAAAAAAATTTTAAAATTTTAAAAAAATATTTTATATTATAGATTTTTTTGGAGTATATACAATTCTTTATATATATCTTAAGTGGTCATTTGACGTGTGATTATTTTAGTTAAAAACTCACTTAAAAAGTTAAAAATCAAAAATGTTTCAATTCATACAAAAAAAAGTTAAAGATTCATTTTCATTTATTTTACAAAGCCAAATATTTCTTCTTATTCACTTCTTTTTTTGCATATTTTTTTTATATGTAAGAAGTCAAAACGTCCTTTCCAACAATATTGATTTTTTTTATTTTATATTTTTGTCAACAAGTCACTTTCCAAATAGGGCTCTAAGGGCACACGTTAATAAAATCCATTCTAAAAGGGTACAGGTAGGGCTGCAAACTACCTGAACTATTTATGAATAATTCAAGCTCGACTCAGTTAAAGCTCATTTGAGTTCGTTTTGTTTACTAAATGAACAACTTCGAATTTAATTTTTAGGTTTGTTCATTAATCGAGCTGAGCTCAAGTAGTTGTAAGTTCAGCTTGATAAGGCTGGTGAAAAATATATATATATATTATGACGGTAGTCCTTGTACTTTGATCTTTGTGCCATTTTATTCTATGTTATTTCAATTGGCTCGATTTTGATTTTAAATTTATGACTTTATCTCAATTTGATCTAATTGGTTACAACTCTTAGTATTTTTTTTTTTAAATAAAAAATATACACATAAGTGTTATGTGATATATTTTTAAGAGCAAAATTATAAACTTACTTAACTTAGTAAATTAACCTCAACCAATTTGGGTTTTCTACTGAGAAATTCGTAAAATAGCATATTCCAATTTTCATCATTGAGTATTTAGAAGAAAGCGCCTAAGTCCTATGGCAAGTCAAAATGAGATGTCTATAACAACTCACAATCAAAAGCGTACCTTAGACCCACGAGAGTGCCTTACTTTTATAGCCAGTAATGCCCTCGTCCTTAGAAGCCTTACTTCATAGGATTCTATCATTTACAAGGATATCAATTATCGAAGACTCTTCCTATTTAGATTCAGATCAACTCTCTCAAAAGTCCAATCTTACCCAAACAGAGAGTTTGTCATCATCTAGAACTCTACTCCCTCATTCATGTATCTCATATTCAAATGTGGTTTGACCACACCTCGGCCAATCAAAATAACCCACAAGGCACCTCGACAAACCACCTAGGCCACGTGGACAACTCAAAATTATGTCCCCACAACTGCCCCGTGGGTTCTATTACCTCGGTAACCTAAGATGATGGAATCTATATCGTCTAATCTTCCAATATATAGGCTAAACAACATGTTAGAGATACTCAACCAACCGATATCATGATTCATCGGCTTCATGAAACAAGGACTCAAATGTCCACTCATCAAAAACAAAAAACAAGAATCAAGAATCAATATGATCCTTCATATCCTCCTTGTCATATGTTGGCCATCTATTCCTACTAAATTCTCACAGATGGTGCTAAATTGTAGGTGTTGATTTTTGACCTCACAACCAAACTAGATCTCCTTACCAAGATCTAAGAAACTTAGCCGTAGAGTACACGAAAGAATAGAAGAGCCCAACACTTGCACACAAGGAGACAACAAACACCAAGATAACTTGTCCACCCAAAGACACTCCGATGATCAAATCAATTAACTCATCTTACAAGATATCAATTTGAGTAAACAACTCACAATCAAAAGCATACTTTAGACCTACGGGGGTGTCTTACTTTTATAGCCAACCCTCATCCCCTAGTAGTCTTACTTTATAAAACTCTATCATTTACAATGATATCAATTATCTAAGATCAACTCTCTCAAGAGTTTAACATTATCCTAATCGAGACGTAATCTATCATCATCTAGGACTCTAGTCTCTCATTTGAACATCTCAGATTCAAATGTGGTTTGACCACATCTCGGCCATTCGAAATCACCTACATGACACCTCAGCTAAGTACCTAGACCACGTGGACAACTCAAAATTATGTGTCTACAACTAATTTTGGAGTATTACATAAATAAAGTCTCACAGTACTCTAGAACTATTGAATAATTACTCATTGTATATGGAACATTACTGACATTCAAGAGTTGGCAAGCAGGCTAAAATTAATGATATAGATGGTTAATAAAGGAGGAATTTTATTTAGGGGGACTTATGTGTAGGTTCTATTAAGTAGACAAATGGTCTAATAGGTCTCATGATAATTAATGACATTTTTTATCATACACTATCAAAAATGTCACAAATTGTTAATTTTCACTGACAATTTAAAAAATGCCACAAAAAATGTCACTAATTATAAGTTTTAGCGACAGTTCAAAAAAATCATCACAAAAAAAATATCACTAATTTTTAACTTTATTTGTCACAGAAAACATCACTAATTGTAAGTTTTAGAGACAATTCATAAAAATCATGACAAAAAAAAGTCACTAATTGTTAATTTTTAGCGACATATGTAAAAAAATTATCACAAAAAATTATTTTTAGTGACGATTATATTAAGACTTATTTTCAATAAGACTTTGTGGGAATTAAGTAAAACTATTAGGACTTATTAGTAGTTTACCCTATTATTTACATAAAATACTCGTGTTTCACCCGTGCTATGCACAGGCTGTGTTTACAATTATTTATATACATAAATATCACTACAACAAAATGTACTTTTGGCAATCACTTTTGGCGACTAAGAAAATTTAGTCGCCAAAAGTTGTGGAATTGGCGACCAAAAATAATATTAGTCGGCAAAAGTCAAATATTTAGCTACTAAATTTTTTTGGTCAAGGAATATTAATTATTGGCGACTAAAAAAAATTAATCGCTAAAAATATCACATTTGGCGGCTAAAAAAATTTTTAGTAGCCGTATAGCTACTTTTGGCTACTAAAATTGTTTAGTAGCCGAATGAAAGGTAAAAAATTATTTTTTATATTTGGTGACCAAAAGTTTGGTCGCCAAAAGTATGATTTCAGTGACAAAAGAATATTTTAGTAGCCATATAGTTAGTTTTAGCTACTAAAAATTATTTAGTAGCCGAATGAAAAGAACAAAAAATTATTTTTTTTATCTTTGGTGACCAAAAGTTTGGTCGCCAAAAATATATTTTCAGCGACAAAAGAATATTTTAGTCACCAAAAAACTAAAATATTTGGGGGGAGATATCAAATTTTGGAGGGATTAAAAAAGTAATTAGCGACTAGGAATTGTTATTAATTTTATATATATTTTTTGTTTTCAACCCAAACCATAACAAACCAACAACTCTCTCTCTCTCTCTCTCTCTCTCTCTCTCTCTCTCTGTTTCGCAAAAACATGACTCTGTTTTCCTGTGCTGGTGAGCAAACTAATATTTTTGATTTATACTCACCAAATGTATGTAAAAATGTCATAAAGAGGTTTTGAGGACTGGTTTGTAAGATTGACTCATTATGGAATTTGGTAAATATTGTGGCGAAGACCATTTGTGCAATTTAGTAGATTAATAGTTTACATGTTGGTTTTTGTGGCCTTGCTAAATTTTCTAGGATTTTCAAGATTTTGTGTCACCTATGTGAATGCAAAGTGGGGCTGCTTCTTTAAGAAGTGGTAAGACCGAATTCTTTAAAAACACTCACTAAACCAGGCTAGTGTTCCAGGGCCATACCGGACACACCAGTGAGAACAAGAACAATGGTTGGACTAACTCCTGTGTGAGGTCTATTATCTCGGTTTACACAAACGAAAGAACTGTTCAAGATATCACGTTCATTGGTTAGCCAGTAAATCCGATAGGCTTTCACTATGAAAGGTTCAAGGCCAACAGCTACCTTTTCTGATATAGGGGTAGTCTGAGTGCTCTCTCTCCTAGTCTTTGTTGTAAACATTGTTCGTTTTATTTATTCAGTCAATTTTTATTCATGTGGGAGATTGTTGGAAAAAAATAATTTTTTTGTGACTTTAATGTGAAATTAAAGTAGGTCCCAACCATTCGTTGAGGTGAGATTAAATAGGTTTAGATTCTTTATAACAAGATCTTTACACCACAAAAAGAATGATAAAAAACTATTAAGATTTGAATGAGAAATTAACTCATTAGGTTGGCCTCATGAAAGAGGTATTGGGAAAGGTGGTTGCAGGATTATACACAATATACATGTGTATAAAACCTGGTAACTCTTTTGTATTCATGATGGATTAAAGCCATCAATTTTGCAATTTATGTCTAGGGAGTTTTGCAAAATTAAAACTTGCATTTGTTGCAAGAGCCTTTTCCTTTCTCCCTCCATGTATATAAAAAGAAACCCTCTCCTTCATTCTTTGACACCAAAAAGTTTGCTCTTCCTTTGTGTTCAATGTTTCCTCTAGAAATTTTTATTCTTCCTGTGTGAGAGATTACTACCATTGTCAGTTCACTAAAACTAACAAAAGGTGCTTCTGCGTTAGCCTGTTTAAACCGTCGTATCCTGAGAGACAAAAGTTGAAGTACCTCCAGCACCCACGATGAGGCGGCTAATCTGTTTTAAGGAGACTGTAATACCACATAGGTTTCAATTTGTTTTCTTTATCATTTTATCGTATTATGTATTTCTATGAAATATGGTTGTAATATTCAACATATTTTTCTTACTCTGTAACGTAATTGATGAATCATGAATCTATATTTATCTTGTTTAATTTACATAATTTGTCCAACAATTTGTACCCAAAAAAAATAAAAAAATCCAATAACTATATCTCATAACTTGAAATTTACACTTCCCTTTTTGACAAAATTCATATCTGGATTTGTATTTTCGACACCTTTCAAATAAGATGAATATTAAATATAAATTTTCAAATTTTTTTAAAGTTTTTGATTAATCAAAAGAGCGAAATGACTTTTCCTTTTCTTTTTTTTTTGTGAAAATAAATGTTCAAAATTGACTTTGACAATTTTATATGGATAGATCTTGAAAAAATATATGGGATCAAAATAAAAATAAAAAAATCGTCCAAACTGACTATTGAACGCAAAGTTGTGATCTATTGAAGTTTTAGCACCATAAATAAAATAAAAAAATTCCACCTTCATATAACAATATGTTAAAATTATTTTAATTTATGTATACCAATATGTTTGCTTGTGCAAAATTTTAAAACTATTTATTTTCATATATGAACCTATATGTACAAATTATTTTAACAATCACATCTAAATATTAGCACATGAATCTCAAACAAATAGCCCCGCAACACCTAGGCAAAAACAGAACCACAAGAAAATAAAAACTCACAGATGTCCGATATTAAGAATCAAGTCTCATCTGTTATATAATGTATGTAACTTCTCTTATCTCTATTCCTTTACTGATTATTATACAAAATCAAAACTCACGACATAGTGAAATACAACTAGGTTAATTTCAATTTTTTTTTAATTAGTAAAATAAAAATTTTATTGATAAGAATCTAATATTCAAAATATACTTAGACATATATCAATAAAGAAAAGGCCAGTACGTGATAGAGCTACAAACGAATCGAGTTGCATTGAGCTTTATTGAGCTCGAGTTTGGCTCATTTACTTATTGTGCACGTTTATTGAGCTCGAACTCAGCTCGATAAGGAACTGGGCTCGAGCTCGGCTCGGCTCGTTAATATTAATGAAACTCAAGCTCGGCTCGGCTCAATAATTTTTTAAAATATCATTTTATATTATTTAAATAAAAAAATATTTTTTATATTATATAATATATAAACAATATATTTATTATATAATTTAAACGAAAATAAACGAGCCGAGCTTATGCGAGCTCGAGCTTGGCTCGTTTACTAAACGAACCAAGCCGAGCCGAGCCCTTAGCGAGCTGAGCCGAACTTGTTCATGAACAATTCGGTTCATTTGCAACCCTAGTATGTGAAGCATCATACTGACCTATCCTAACTATATTGACACAGAAAAGTAATAGGGTTGCACAGCTAATTTGATTTAGAGCATAGAGGTAATCTTAATGGGCTCTACAACATGTGAATCCCCATTAGTCCCCAGAGTCATTCTCCAAAGCTCCACCTCGAACCTTTCCATAGCAGCCACAGGCAAACATATAGGCACCACAATCCCATCCTCTCCATCACCATTCCTAAAAGATGTGCCACCAACAGGACCACCATATACAGGCTTTCCCCACTCAAAATGAACCTCTCCAAAACCGGCACATGTGGTGTCGGAAACAATGAAATTCCATGATCTTGAATATGGAGGTCGTCCCTTGACCACCAAAAAATCTGCCACTGACCTTATGTATTTTTCGGTCACAAGAGCCTCAGCTTTTTTAACCAATTCTGCTGCATATTTTAGTGGATTTTTACACTGTATTTCAGCGTTTGAAACTACCGCTGGAGAGACAGATGAATTGCCATAGCAACCAGGAGGCAAGTTTAGGCCAGGCTTGCCTCACACATCGACCATGAATGTCACCCAAACGTTCACATTGGGATCAATTTGGAGTGCAATTGTGCGACACCTGTTGGTGTAAAATTGGTAAATATGATGAGCCACATAAATAAATGAACAATATATCCACCCCTAGAACAAACCATACTAAAAAAGGCAAGTATATTCCAAGTTGACTTAGACATCACCCATTGTACGCCAAAGATAGCAATATCTCAAGTAATATTACATAATAAAGTTATTTGTAAAGGTGTTTGTGCTTCATCTTTTTCCACAAAGAAAGGAGGATGGATTTCAATATTGAGTCAGAGAGGTAGAAGAGGACGATGGAGAAAGGAAGCTAATACAAGATTTTTCACAATTTTTGTCGATGATCTACCCAGATCTATGAACTCGAAGATGTTAGTTGACATATTCAGGAAGTTTGGAGTGGTGAAGGATGTCTACATCCCTCTAAAGAGAAGGAAAGTGAGGAACACTAGATTTGCTTTTGTCTGGTATGATTGTGAAGTGGCAGCAGAAGTAGCAGTGCAGAAAGCTCATGGGATATGAGTAGAGGATAAGCAATTGGTAGTGAAGCATGCAAACTATGGCAAGAAAGCTATGGAAGTCAAAGCCCAATATCACCCTCAAACAAAAGGTTTTCTACATGGTGAAAGGAGTGAATGCAGTGTGTGGAAGCCAACAGCAGGTGTTCGGACGTATGCAGAGGTCATTAAGAACACTAATGATATGGAAAGGGGAATTGTGTCAGTCCAAGCAGAGGAGACAGGAAATCGGTGGCTTTATGAAAGTGTGGTGGTCCGTCTTAAAGTTTAATATGCCAATGTAAAACTTAAAAATGAATTACAGAAGAGGGGCATGGAGAATGTTCTAGTGAGGGATGGAGGGGGTAGGGACATGTTGTTAACATTCAAATCTAAAGAATGTAGGGAAGCTAGTTTGGGAGTTGTGAAGAAGTGGTTAGAGGATTGGTGTGAGGAAATTGTGGTGTGGAATCCTGATCTTCACAGAGTGTGTGAACGAAAGGTGTGGGTATGCTGCTATGGGATCCCATGGAATCTATGGAATAGAACAACCTTAAATAGAATTGGTAATATTTGGGGGCAGGTTATTTGTATTGAAGGTGATGTTTGCAACCCAGAATCGTTTGAATATGCAAGAATTCAAATTCTAACAAAGTGTATGAAGCCAATCAATGAAGTCATTAATCTGGAGTGCAAAGGATCCTCCCATACTGTGAGAGTGTGGGAACAATTATCTGGGTTACCAAATATATTGGCAGGGAGGAGTGACTGTTCTATGGAGTATGGTAGGGAAGGAGTTTGCAACTCAAATAATGATGAGAAGGTTGTTGTAGGGGTAATGGCAAGTGATGTGGCTGTAGAAGATGATGACTGGGATGGTGAGTCAGCTCGGGAGCTGGTCCATACTAAGGATGTGTGTGTAGGGGATGGGTTAGGTAGCGTGAGGTGTAGTGATGAGGTAGAGATGGAGTTATCAAGGCAATCTGAAATAGTGGTGGCAGAATCTGCTGGTAATGAGCTCGAGAGGAAAGCAGATAGTATCATGAAAGTAGCTGGGAGCATAGGCAACGGTTGTGAGTTGGTAGGTCAAAAAAGCAACGAGCAGGTTATCACGTATGGTGTTGTCAGAAGCTTGAGTAGCTCTAGTCTGCTTAAACCGAGGGTCCATCTAGAGGTGGAGCTGGGTCAGAGCAATGAGGTGGGCCTATGTAATGGGCTTGTGGATATAAGGGCAGGGGTGGAGATGCACACCCAGGGCTTCAAGGTTGGTCTTCAATGTGGGCTTCAAAATGTAGTGAGTTCTGTAATGATATGGTCAAACCTATCACAAACACAGCGTAACGACTTAAGCTCAAGGAAGAAGCACCAGAAGAATAAAGGGAGGAAGAGAGTAGTTAGTAAATCTAGTGGGAAGAAAATCAAAGAGATGAAGCAGGGTTATCTTCAGCTTCCAAAAACATATAGTCACAAAAGAGTATCCTCTAGTAAACTGGGTCTGAAAGAAGTTTTATGGAGAGCAGCAGGTGCGGCAGCATCTGGTTCAAAATCAACTGCTAGTGGAGTAGCTAGAAGCAGATCTCTGCTTAAAGAGGCTCAGGAAACTATTCAGATGGGAAAGTTGCTGGGAATAAATTTCAAAGCCAAAGAAGAGGAAGCGTTGGCCAAAATTATGGACCTTGAGGCAAAGAATAGAGCAAGAATGGGAGGGGATTTAGTTCCTGCAGCTTAAAATAGCTTTTGGGGGTCAAAGTTCAATGTATATAGAAATGATGAAGCTACTAACATGGAATGTGAGAGGTTTGGGAAGAAAGGAAAAAAAGAGCAAAATAAAGAGGATGTTGAAAAATAAGGGTATTGATATTGTTCTTTTTCAGGAAACAAAGAAGGCTTCTATGTCAGAAAAGGAAATCAAAGAGCTTTGGGCCAGGGATAGAATGGATTTTATAACTGTGGATGCAGATGGCTCTGCTGGTGGCCTATTATGCATTTGGGATCCAGGAGTATTTCATGTGTCAAGTTGCTGCTATAATAGAAGGTTTATCCTTCTCTCTAGGGCCTTATTCTTCTCTTTTGATTGTGTCTTGATCAATGTGTATGCACCAAATGAAGTGGGCCTAAGAGGTAAACTGGGGGAGTGCCTTCTGAAGTTAAGGGAGGAGTATTCTAATCCCTGGTATATAAGGGGGGATTTTAATGAAATTAGAAATATTGGTGAGAGGAAAGGCTGTTCTAGGAGGGATAAGGAGATGAAGGATTTGAATGGTTTTATTGATAAAAGTGAGTTGAATGATTTGCCCTTATTAGGCAGGAGGTTCACATGGTGTAATGCCAGGGAAGGGGAGAAATGGAGCAGAATCGACAGGGTTATGGTGGATCCAAGATGGGTGGTATCTTTTAATTTGAAGTTGTGGAGGCTTCCTAGAGTGATGTCTGATCATAGTCCTTTACTGTTGATGGAAGATAAGAGAGATTGGGGCCCCAAACCCTTTAGGTTTGTTAATGCTTGGACTTTACATCCAAAATTCCTACCTTTTGTGGAAAAGTGGTGGAGAGAGCATCAGGTGGAGGGATGGGCTGGGTTTAGGGTATTCCAGAAGCTAAAAGAGTTGAAAATAGCACTTAAATAGTGGAACAGTGAAGTTTTTGGCAATGTAAATACTAAGATGAAGAAGGTAGAGGATGAACTGCATATGTTTGATTTGTTAGCAGAGGAAAGAGAGCTTGAAGAGGCAAAAAAAACAAGAAGAAGAGAGGCTATAATTGAAGCTGGCAAATTATCTAGAATGGTGGAATGGTTGTGGTTTCAAAAATCAAGGCTCAACTGGAATTTCTATGGTGATACAAACACAAGATATTTTCATGTGTTAGTGAAGTGTAGGCAAGGGAGTAATGAAATAAATTCTCTAGCTGTTGGGGATGTGGTGTTTGATGATCCATGTAAAGTTAAGCAAGAGGTCCAAGCCCATTTTCAGAATCAATTTTCTGAGGATTGACAGCATAGGCCTATGTTGGAAGAACCATTTAAGTCAGTAAGGGAAAGTCCTTTTTTTGATCAGTTAGAAGCAGAATTTTCTGAGGCAGAGGTCTGGGGTGCTGTTAAGGGTTGTGATGGGAATAGGGCTCCAAGTCCAGATGGGTTTAACTTGGCTTGCATTCAAAAATTATGGAAGGTAATGAAGTCTGATGTGTTGAATTTTTTGTCTGAATTTCATAAGAACTGTAAGTTGGTTAAAGGAATCAACAGCTGTTTCATCACTTTGGTACCTAAAAAGAAGAATCTAGTGGGGTTGGCTGACTACAGACCTATCAGTTTGGTTGGGTCATTGTATAAAATCCTTACTAAGGTGTTGTCCTCAAGGCTAAAGGTAGTGATTCCCCAGATTATTAGTGAAAACCAATCAGCTTTTATTGGAGGTAGGAACATTTTGGATGGTGTTTTGGTGGCCAATGAGTTGGTTGATAATTGGAAGAAGTCTAGAAAGAAAGGCTTGATCACTAAGTTAGATTTTGAGAAAGCTTATGACTCATTGAAATGGGAGTTCCTGCTGTCCATGATGGTTAATTTTGGGTTTGGAGGAAAATGGGTGGAGTGGATTAAGGTTTGTATTTCCTCAACTAGATTATCGGTGCTTGTCAATGGCTCTCTAACTGATGAATTTAGTCCACAGAGAGGGCTTAGACAAAGGGATTCCTTGTCCCCATTTCTGTTTATCTTAGCTGTAGAGTGTTTAAGTATTTTGATGTCTAGAGCTTTGGATCTGGGACTGATAAAGGGGGTGAAGATTGGCTCTAATGCGTTAGTCCTTACTCACCTTCAGTTTGCAGATGATTCTTTGTTACTATGTGAAGCTGATGAACTGCCGGTAAGTAATGTTAAGAAGATACTGAGGTGCTTTGAGATGATATCAAGTCTGAAGATAAACTACCACAAAAGTGTAGTTAGTGGTGTGGGTATTCCGCATAAGGAAATGTTTGTGTATGCATCAGTTCTGAACTGTGCAGTTAAATCTTTGCCATTTCAGTACCTTGGTCTACCGCTAGGAGCTAACCCAAGTAGGAAAGCAACTTGGCGACCTGTATTAGACAAATTTAGAAGTAAACTAGCTGGTTGGAAAAGGAAACCTTTGTCATTTGCTGGGAGACTCACTCTCATTAAATTTGTCCTCTCTACTCTGCCTCTTTATTACCTGTCATTGTTTAAGTTGCCTTAGGGGGTTGCCAGAGATTTGGACAAGCTTCAAGCATCTTTTCTCTGGGGGGATCTGATTTGAAGAGGAAGGTCCACTTAGTAAAATGGAAGGAAGTAGCTAAACCTGTTGAGCTAGGGGGTTAGGAAAGTTAAGGAGGTTAACAAATGCATTTTGTTGAAATGGTGATGGAGGTTTGGAGTGGAAAATAAAGCTTTGTGGAGAAGAGTCTTATGTAGTAAATATAGGATTGAGAAGGGGAATTGGAGCCCTCAAGGATGGATCTAGAGGGGGCGGAGGAGGGCAATCGCACCCCCAAAAATTTGAAAAATATCATATATTATACTAGAAATTTTAAAATAATTTAAAATTATAGGAGTTCGCATCCCCAAATTTTTTTTAGATGATTTCAAAATTATATAGAGTAGCCCTCCCAATTTTTTAAACTACCTATTTTAAATTTCATGTATATGTATTTTTTAAATTAGGTCAAGATGAAAGCAAAATTTTAGAAACTTTAATGGGTCAAAGTGTAAAATATGAAACTTTTACAAATATATAAACTATAAGGCTTGCTGGAGAAGTTTGTTCAAACGAAGCACTAAGATTAAAAAAAGAAAAGAAAACAACTGATCTGAGAAACTTGTTGCGATTTAAAAGAGAGGAGAGGAGCGAAGAGATGAGGGAAGAAACGAAGAAGCTTTGTTGTCGGACTTCGTCAGAGCTGGTCAACGTGGACGGTGGAACCGTGGACTCTCACTGGTAAGTTATCTAATATCCCTTCAGCTTCAATGTGATTATTCTGTTTTTAGACTGAATATTATGATTGATTGTGATTTTAGACTGAATAATGCAATTATTTTGCCATTAATTTGTTATTGGTTGTTATTGGTCACCCATAAGCCTGCAGACAACTAGAAATCTTCAACCCAAGTTTCAGTTTTGGTATCCCAAACTTGACAACCCAAATCCCCAACTTCCTACATCACATAACCCACAATTACACCCCTACTGTCAATAGATTTTGCTCCTCTCTCCAAACACTCTTTTATTTTACTATGCCAATCGACAAAATAAATACACATACACTCTTTCAACACACACATCAGAACCCACCACCTCTAACATTATCTGGGTTAGTAATTGATTTTGAATTTTTTTTAAAATAAATAATAATTTAATGACAATATGGGGCCAATGCAAGCTGGTTGTTTTTTTGGGTGAAATTGTGGCAGAGAGGCTGGCATAGGGTGGAAAAGCCAGGAGTTGCGATGAATATTTGATAATTGTTATTGGTACAATTGTTAACTAAATATTGTGAATTTTTTTTTTAATACTATGATTTATTGTAATTGGTAGGTACTGTGTTGTGTGATTTCTTGATAATTAAATAGGCTTTTAGGTTATGATTTGTTGATTTCCTCTAAGAATTTGGATAAAAATCTAAATGTTATTTTGTGCTGCCATATATTTTATGACTTTTAGGAATAGGATGGAAGATGGTTTTCTGGCTAGTTACTTGATTACGTACATTGAAAAAGACAATGCTCGAGGGTTTGATGTAGACTCTATTATTCATGCTTTTGATATTATGAAAGAGCGTCGAGCTCAATTGAAGATGCCTAATTTTAGTAAATAAATGCATGTAGAAATAGTTACTACTTTTTGTAAGTGAATATGGGCAAAAAAAATATTCTCAATTGTATGATCGTCTTTTGGTACTCAACTATGTTGACAAGGAATATATAATTCAATATTTTATCGTAACATTATTGATTTTTTTTCATGTTAGTAGAAATTGGTATTGAACTTCAAATTTTATTGGTTAGAGGTTAAACGTACTTTGGCCCCCTCAAAGTCATAATCTTGGATCCGTCCCTGGGAGCCCTCAGGTAAGCTCTAATGTCAGGTGTTCTAAAATGTGGAAGGATATACTGTTACAGTCCGAACAAAGTAGCAGTCTGGTGGCTTTTTTTCTGGACAATTGCAGTGTGAAAGTGGGTAATGGTCATAGAATTAAGTTTTGGATAGATAAGTGGTGTGACAACTTATGTCTTAAAGATGTATTCCCATTATTGTACAGGCTGGTAGTTGATAAGTCAATGACTCTATTTACTATGATGGTCAGGAAGGTGGAATCTGGTGAGTGGGTTTTTCAGTTTCGAAGGGCTTTGTATGACCGGGAAAGAGTGGAGGAAATCAAGTAGACAAGTCAGATTGAGGCAGGCCCTGATATTAGGTTCTACTCAGATGATTCACTTGTTTGGAAAGCTTCGAAATCTAGGTAGTATTCAGTTCAATCTATGTATAAATACTTGGTTGATGGTGCAAGTAGTTTCAGCCCAATAAGCAAAAGGATTTGGGTAAAACATGTTCCACCTAGAGTTCAATTTTTTGGATGGCTCGCATGGAAGAGAAAATTAAAAACGGCAAAGTTTCTGCTCAAGATTGGTGTTCTGCCTTCTAGTGCATCTATTGTGTGCTGCCTATGCAAATCTGGGGACGAGTCAATTATCCACATGCTTCTATTATGCCCAGTGGCTTAGAGAGTGTGGTCTAAAATGCTTGGATGGTGGAAGGTTCAAGGTGCATTGCCAGCCTCAGTGGAGGCCATTCTTGACTGGTGGGCTAGGGTGGGCCTAAGCTAAAAGGAAAGGATGATATGGAATGCCCTCCCGTTAGTTGTAATGTGGTCCTTATGGAATCATCACAATGAGTGCTTATTTTAGGATGTTGTCCCAAGTGTGGAAGGGGTAACGGATCTGATTAACTTTAAAATGGCTGTGTGGTTTAAGGAAGTGTTTAAGGATCATATGTTTTCAGTGCATGATTTCATGTTTATTCTAGAGCACATCAGATTCTGCTTGGGAGGTGGCAAGAGTGTGTGAAGGTCTGTGGAGGCCTATAAGTGTAGGCTTCCTTCTGCTGATTAGTGGTCTGAGCAATGGGTGTGTGTTTCGGGGATAGATGGTGATTAGAGTTGGTGGAGCTGCTATACTTGGTTTGGGTTGGAATGGTGGTATGCTACTAGTCGGGTTGGAGTTTGGTTAGAAGGTGGCTTGGTGTTATACTATCTTGGTCATGCTGGAGTTCATTATTAATCTGAGACAAATTGTGAGGTGCTTGGGAGGGACTATTGGTCATATGTAGTGAATTGTAGCTCTACCCCTTTGTGTGATTTTCTGCAGTGTGTGTACTGGTGTGTGTTCTGAAGCTCTGCATCTGTGAGTTGTTATGCTGATATTATCTGTTCTGCAGTTTTGCTTTCAACTCTAGTGTTGGTTGGGTTGGTTTAGCTTGGGTGAAGCTCTCCACCTCTGTCTTGAAGTTCTGCGGAGTGAGTGTTAAAGTGTGTTGCTTTGCATCTGATCTGCAGTTTGCTCTCCATTCTGCCTCTGTTGCCTAGCTATTCTTTTCTCTGCTCTTTTGTGTGTTTTCTATTTCTTTTTCTTGCTGCTGGTCTTCCTGGTTTGTTGGTCTATCACCAACTAGCGCTTGGAGTTTAGTGTTAGCTCCAAGCTCTTCTTTATTGATGTATTGTATCATACTTCGTATGCTTCCATCAATAAAGATTTCTTTTGCCGATCAGAAAATAAATAAATAAATAAATGAACAAATTACACTGCTAGTATATGTATTCTGGTCTTTATATCATTTTTGGTCTCTATGATTTTAGTTTGATCAATTTTGGTCTTGAATCTTTTTTATTTTCTCTCAAATTTCTCCATTGATACCAATTGTTTGTATTTTTTTTTATGACAAATGCACATATTAAAGACATTTGTCATATTTTTAGAAATAAAATTATAAAAGAGAAATTACCACACAGTGGTGATTACACAAAATTATTACAAATTCATGAAAAAATTTATAATTTTAATTATTAATATTAATAAACTTTATCGCTGATTTGTAATTACATTTTAAAATACCCACTGAGTTGTTATTTTTCCAATTATAAACTTAATCAATTGAGTGACCTAATCTCAATGAATCCGTTTGGAGTGTTGGTTTTTTTATTAAAATAGCTAAAAAGTCAAAACACTCAATCACAATCACACTCTATTTTTCTGTTGTTTTTTTCGTAAAAAGTCAAAAACCCAACTAAAAGAGCTATTTCGTGGACAACATAGAAAATTTTGTCAAAAATGTAACGGCGTTATCAATTGCAATAAATTGATGTAAACTCTAAAATTGAAAGTTAAAATTGAGTCTACCGATGTAATCTTCCCAAATAAATTACAACTTCTTTGCACGCAAATATATTAAAAATGAAAATGATGCAAGAACATTACCTCCATAGAAACACAGTGAGAACTTGCAGAGTAGAAGATGAGTGAAAAAGGTGTGGTGGATGAAGATGGTTGAAAATGGTAGTCATCTGTTTGGTACCAAAAAAGAAAGATTGGAGTGTGTCATTGTTGTCGGACATGTCCATGGGCGTGGTGCTTTGGTGGTCCCCCGAGTCTTCATACTGGTGATGTAGTGCGCATGTTATCTGTGGAGGTTCCCTTGCCTTAAGGAGCTCTCTCTGCCAGACTGCCACACGGGTCGTGGTGGGGAAGAAGATGAACCTTTTGCCATGTCTGCGGTTGCTTTCAGGAATTGGACAAG
Source organism: Camellia lanceoleosa (assembly GCA_025200525.1). NCBI lineage: Eukaryota > Viridiplantae > Streptophyta > Magnoliopsida > Ericales > Theaceae > Camellia > Camellia lanceoleosa. The sequence continues at coordinate 119,991,743 of CM045771.1, read as the reverse complement.
GCCAAGTTCATCGCTCACTGCGTGGTTCAGTCGGATCGCAAGTACGAATCCCTCACATGACAAACGTGTTATCTACATCCATGAATGCATGCATTTCAGAAAGACATCAAGGAAAACTTACACCCATAGGCATTATAATTATTTAAGGGGCTAAATGTGAAATGGGTCAGGTCCAAGCCTTGGGCTGGCCCAATCCGACAAAGTCCAAATCCAAGTGGGTCAGATGAGTATATGGACAGACCAGTTCAGCCCAACTTCATGATCAACAGTCCATCCAAGTCCTCAAGCACTTAGGCCCAACCCGCAGTGGAAAGGCTAGCCCAGCCATAGTGCTGGTCTGGGTCGAGCTGCGAAATGGAATCTATGGGCCGAATAGATAATGGTCCAGCCCATCTCCATGAATCATCCTGAAAAAGGCCGAGCCGAGGCACATCAGTACCGAACTGAAGTACATGAGTACCGAGCTGGAGAAACCTCACAAGGAAACGTAGGAGCTGTGAGTGCAAGCATGTGCAGGTTGCCACCTCAGCTGGTCCCCCACACCTAGAATCACAAAAGTTGTTAAACCAAAAGAATGTGGTTTGTTATCAGCATGCCTACAATGAGAATATGCAATCAATGACAACTACCAAGTGGTCCCCCACCTGGAGCAATGTTGAAAGGACACTTGACAGCATCTACACTCCATGAAACCACCTTGAGAAGCAAGTAAGAAACACTACATATACAACATGAACTTCACATTGAAGGTAACTGAACTATTCCAAGCTAAACCACACTTACATACAAATTCAACCCTATTTACACTCCTTCTCCGATCGCTAATTCCCACACCGGAGGGGTTATCCGGCCAACCCTGGCCGGGCAATTCTAACGGTTCTTCTTGTGGCAGGACTCCCGGTCCTTGGATAGTCCAACTGAGTGCGGAGCCCCGATCCGCTTTCATCTAGTGCGGAATCTGGTACGCACAATTGGTGCAGTGAACGTGGATCACTTTTATCTCTAAGCTCTGCATTCAGTTCCGGCAATGGGGATTGAGGACATTCCGCCATCAGCACATACTCCACAGACGGAGAAGACGAAGGACAAAGGTTTGGCACTCCCGACAGTTCTGGAGGAGCAAACTGGAAACAATAATCGAACCCCCAAATCCGTCGAGCATCGACTGCCTTTCATCGGAGGTTCTTCTCACCATTTCCTTCTGGAAAAGGATTATAGAGATCGAATTATAGATTCCATGGGAATGGAGATACAGGAATTGAAAGCTCAACTTAAGAAGGTGTTGAGTGATCCGACAGAAAAGAAGATGGAAGTAGAGCCCTCTCGTTTGCAACGAAGGAGCTTGTCTAGAGAACTACCAGTGAAGAAATTCCCTAGGAATGACTCCGGGCAACGAAGCCAACCTACCCCAGCACAGAGTGAAGCGACGAGTAGCCACACCCGTGGGTCACGCTGGAGGAGGGCCAAGAGGCAGAAGACAGATAGTCAACAAACTGAATACCCTCCTCAGGACCTTCACACTTGGCTGATTGGCAATAGGCAGAACGAGCAACATCGAGATCATCTGGATTGTACTGTTCACCAGAGAGAACATCGAGCACTGGACAGGCTCGTCTCTTCGCCATTCTCTCCGGAGATTGAGACCATGAGACCTCCAAAGAAGTTCACTCCACCAAAGTTCACTTCCTACGATGGGAAATCGGACCCTCTGACACATATCAGCCATTTTAGATAGATGATGTCCCTATGGAGCCGAGATGAGGCACTGATGTGCAAAGTCTTCCCATCCAGCTTGGGAGAAACCGAACTCCGATGGTTCGATCGACTCCCCGCTAGATCAATTCATAGCTAGAAGCAGCTCTCTGAAGAGTTCCTAGCCAGGTTCATCTCCAATACTAAGATCCTAAAAGAGCCGGATACACTGTTCGGCCTCAGAAAGGAGCAAGAGGAAACGCTCGCAATTATGCTAGGAGATACTGGGAAGAGTATAACGATCTGGAAGAAAACGTGTGCAGCGAGCAGATGGCCGTCATGTCCTTCAAACATGGTCTGCGCCCGGAAAGTAAGTTGAGGCAATCACTTACCAAGCGCCCGGCCACAGCTTTGAAAGACTTGCGCGCCAGGATTAAACAGTATGCTCGTCTCGAAGACGATCAGATCGCCATTGAGGTAGTGTCAGCAGAACAAGCAGCCCGGCAGAAGAAGAAAACGGATCAAGGAGAACACCGAGGGATTGCAGTGAATGAGGTGGATAAGTCCAAATCCCACGAAGCTGTTGTGACTGTGTTCAAAGAGCCAATCTATCGAATCCTGGAAAAGATCAAGAGAGAACCCTTCTTTGTTTGACCGCCGAAAATGTTGGGAGATCCAGCTCAGTGCAATCAGAAGCTCAGGTGCACCTACCACCAAGACAGGAGACACATGACTCAGAACTGCAGGGCATTGAAGCAACACTTGGAAGACTTGGTGGCAGCTGGGCACCTAAGGGAATACATTGATCAGGGTAAGGAAGTGGCCGAGCTGGGGAACCCACCTCTAGAAGCAAAATATTGAGCATCCACCCCGGCTGATAATAAATGTGATCCATGGGACAATGCTCAGAATCAAGAGGCATCAAGGAAGAGATCGCTAAGGTCATAAATTCAAATAATCATGTCAATGGAGCCGCATCAAAAAGGTGCGCACTGCACCTAAATCCCCCGTAATCGCTTTCATTTCATTTACTAGCAAAGATTTAGAAGGCATACAGCACCCACATACTGATGCATTGATTATAATCATGGGATTGGGAAACGATTTGATGTGAAACGAGTCCTAGTAGATCGCAAAGGCAGCAGACATATCAGATATGATTTGTTCAAAAAGCTCGGCCTCTCCGAACAGCATCTCACCCCAACGGCAGCCCCGTTGGTCAGTTTCAATTCATAACCGGAATGGCCGCTCGGCAGAATAGTATTGCCAGTCGTAGCGGGGACAAAAACCCTCAAGATAGAGTTCTTGGTTATTAATACACCATCCCCTTATAACGCCATATTGGGCCGCCCGTGGATTCATCGAATGGAAGCAGTCCCTTCAACCTATCACCAGCTCATCCGTTTCCCAACGAAACACGGAGTAGAGCAGATCTCAGGGGATCAAGTTGCGTCCAAACATTGCTTCATGGCAGCATTAAAGGCAAAGCAGCTCTGCAATCGGGTACAGACGGTAGAAGTGGCCGGACAGCCAGTCTTGGAAGATGTGAGGGGAACTCCAGAGGAAAAGATGGTAGAGGATTTGGAGAAAGTCTTGGTAAGAGAAGACGACCCGGAAAAGTACTTCCTTATCGGTACCTCGCTAGGCGCTGATGAGAAACTTCAGCTGCTGGAACTGCTGAGGGAAAATATGGAGGTATTCGCGTGGTCAGCATATGATACTCCAGGGTTGGACCCAGAATTTGCTTGCCACAAGCTCAACATCAATCCTTCAGCTCGGCCCATCGTACAGAAAAGTCGGAGATCCTCAGTTGAGCACACCGAAGCAGTAATTGCCGAAGTCGAAAAACTCCTGGCCTCGGGAGCAATCAGAGAAGTTCAGTACCCGCAATGGCTGTCTAACACAGTTGTAGTCAAGAAGAAGAATGGAAAATGGAGAGTTTGTGTCGATTTCACTTGCTTGAACAAAGCCTGCCCTAAAGATAGTTTTTCGCTGCCTCGCATTGATCAACTAGTAGACTTAACAGCAGGGCATGAGTGCATGAGCTTTCTGAACGCTTATAGTGGTTATCATCAAATACCACTGTTCGGTCCGGATCTAGAAAAGACAGCGTTTATCACTCCGAGAGGGAGTTATTGCTACAGAGTAATGCCGTTCGGCCTCAAGAACGCCGGGACGACCTACCAGCGAATGATCACCCAGATGTTCAAAGACCAACTGGGGAAAACCATGGAAGCCTATATAGACGATATGGTAGTAAAAAGCAAGTTCACTACAAACCACCTCACAAATTTGAGAGAAGTTTTTAGCATCCTGAAAAATCACCAGCTTCGCCTCAATGCCTCGAAATACACCTTCGGGGTAGGAACAAGGAAGTTCTTGGGATACATGGTCACTCACAGAGGAATTGAAGCGAATCCGGATCAAATCAGGGCAATTTAGGATCTCGAAGTGCCAACAAAGTCTAAGGAACTGCAGAAACTAGCCGGAATGGCGGCCACACTGAATCGGTTTATTAGCAAATCCTCAGATCGGATGAACCCTTTCTTCCAGCTCTTGAGGAAAAAGGCAGCATTTGAATGGAGTAGCGAATGTACCGAAGCACTGCAGAGTCTCAAAAGATATCTCAATACACCCTCTCTACTGTCCACTCCAGAACCGGGAGAGGAGCTGTACCTCTATCTAGCAGTCTCAGATCACGCCGTGAGCGCAGTATTAATTCGAGAAGTTGACAAGGAACAAAGACCAGTATATTATGTTAGCAAGACTTTATCAGATACCGAGACACGGTATCTACCACTGGAAAAGTTAGCTTACGCGCTGCTTATCGCCTCAAGAAAGTTGCAACATTACTTCTAGGGGCATACCATTAACGCCCCATCAATTCCTCAGATCTGTATTCAGCCGAGCCGATTTCTCTGGCCGAACGGCAAAGTGGGCTGTAGAACTTGGTGAGTTTGACATTCGGTATCAACCCAAGATAGCAATCAAGGCTCAGGTCTTGGCGGATTTTGTCGCAGAATTTACTCCCACCCAGAGTACCGAACCGGGAAATCTGAGTTCGGCACAGGTGCCATGCGCCACCGAACAAGGAAAACCTACCGCTTCGGAAGCATGGAAACTCTTTATTGGAAATATCTGGCAACTCTACGTCGATGGTTCGTCCAATAACCGAGGCTCGAAGGTAGGTGTAGTTCTTATTTCTCCAGAAGGATTTATCTGGGAACAGGCTCTTAAGCTCGGCTTGAAGGCTTCAAACAACGAGGCCGAGTAGCACGGCGTTATTGGTCGCTTTATGAAGGCCAACACTTCAAAGGTATCAGCTTCTTGTTTTCAGCGACTCACAACTAGTGGTAAACCAACTTTTTGGGGTCTATGAAACTCGAGATGAAAGAATGGCTATGTACGCAGGCAAGGCCAGAGACCTACTCAGAAAATTTCAATCCATACGAATGGAACGAATCAGTCAGGACAAAAATAGCCACGCAGCTCATTAGTGGACACAAAGGATGCCAGAAGAGTTTGGGTAGAGTTTGTACCAGAACCAAGTATTGCATCTCCAGTCCTCTGCAACAACTTAGAGCCAAGCTGGATGGATCCAATATTGGTCTTTTTGAAATCTGGTAAACTCCTCAAGACGTAAGGAAGCTAACAAGATCGTGCATAAATCACCAACTCGATCTCACCGTCGGGAAGTCAGACAGATGTTCTTACCTTGGCCCCTACCTCCTGTGGGTGCATCCAAATCTCGTCGAGAATGTTCTCTACGAAATTCATGATGGGATTTGTGGATGCCACGTTGGCGGAAGGTCATTGGTGCACCGAGCCCTAACTCACGGGTACTGGTGGCCACGAATGCAACAAGATGCACAGCAGTACGTACAAAGGTGCGACAAATGTCAGAGGTTTGCTCCACTCATTCATCAGCCAGCCAAAACTCTCACTCCACTCACCAGCCTATGGCCCTTTGCGCAATGGGGCCTGGATATTGTTGGACCATTGGCGCGAGGCACTGGGAACAGGCGATTCTTCATTGCTGCAACCGACTATTTCACCAAGTAGGTTGAAGTTGAGGCACTGGCAAACATCAAAGAGGTAGACACAAAGCGGTTTGTTTTGAGAAATGTGGTAGTGCGTTTCAGCATTCCGCGGGTACTGATTGCGGACAACGGGACACAGTTCGATGGTAAGATCTTCAGAAAATTTTGTGCCAACCTCAGAATTGTGTATAGGAACTCTTCTCCAGGGTATTCGCAGAGTAATGGTCAGGCAGAAGCGTCGAACAAAACCATCATCAACGGAGTGAAAAAGCGGCTTGAACATGCCAAAGGCAAATGGGTTGAAGAGTTACCTCACATATTATGGGCCTACCGAACTACAGCACGACACCCCACAGGAGAAACACCTTACTCTTTGACCTATGGAATGGAGGCCATCATCTCACTTGAAGTAGGTCTCCCAACCCTTCGGTCTAAATTATTTGAAAGCTCCAGTAATGAGAAAGCTATCGTGCAAGCACTGGATATGGCAGAGGGCCGAAGAGAGGCAACGTTGATCAGACTCGAAGCATATCAGCAGCAGCTCATCAGAAGTTTCGACCAAAAAGTTTTCCCAAGGCGATTTATACCAGGAGAATTGGTTTTGAGGAAAGTCATGGATCACAAACGGGTGCCTGGTAAGGGCAAACTTGGGCTGAACTGGGAAGGTCCCTATAAAATCACAGCCGTTGTTGGAAATAGAGCTTACTACCTAGAGGATCTGAATGGCAAAGCAATACCTCGGCCCTGGAACGTAGCAAACCTCAAGAAATAGTATCAATAGAATCATCCCCTAACTTCTCTATCGGGATGTAAAGGCACTTATTTGTTGACCAAATGCAAATGTTTTCCCACTCCTTTCAGGTTTATCCAATTCTTGTAATTAGCTTTGATGTTTATCAAATGGAATAAGCTTTGGCTCCCACTAAACGGAATTAACTTTGGTTCTTACCAAACGGAATTAGCTTTGGTTCTTACCAAATGGAATTAGCTTTGGTCTCTACCAAATGGAATCAGCTTTGATGTGTATCAAATGGAATTAGCTTTGGTCTTTACCAAACGGAATTAGCTTTGATGTTTGTCAAACGGAATTAACTTTGGTTTTAACCCAAATGGCTCAGTTTCAAAACGACTGAATGGAATTTAAATTTGGTTAGCACTCAAACATGCTAAGTGGTATAGCTTGGTGGAAAAATGTTTGGCAACTAAATTGGAATTTGGCCAAGTGGAATTGCTTGGTGGAAACCGCACTAATGTATCTTAAGTAAACATCTCTATTTAGCCAAGTGGAATTGTTTGGTGGAAACCGCACTAATGTATCTTAAGTAAAATATCTCTATTTAGCCAAGTGGAATTGCTTGGTGGAAACTACACTGACATATCTTAAGCACACATCTTTGCACCTACAGAACTTCTTAAGTATCAGCACATCAACACTTCAGTATTGATTCAAACAAGTAGAGTTGGAACAAACTCAACTAAGCTACGTCAAAAGCAAACTTCTAGCGTCAGCCTTACTCAGCTCCAGCTGGGGGCAAACAATTATTTTTTAAAACCTACCTGGACTTGAGTAAGACATCTCTCTTTGCATTTCTCTCATTCAAATGCACCTGTACTATCAAAGTTAAGACAGACTCAAGTAGTTCTATACAAGGGACAACTCTTCAGTACCGATCTTACTTAGCTCCAGGTGAGGGCAAACAATTATTTTCTTTCGAAACCAACCTGGACCTAAGTAAGACCCACTTACGAACTCAAAGCACAGCCATACCACATATCCGTTAGCCACGCCGATCACTAGTTCGGCCCCGAGGTCCCAATAGTGCTCAGCCGGGGGCAAATAGTTCAGTGCCACAACGAGCATCAATCCGGCCCCAAGGCCCCAACAAAGACTCTACGGGGCAAGCAAAGAATCGACAGAGCATCTATCTAAGGATCAGATAGAGTCGCATCGAGCACCTATTCGATTCAAGGTCCCAACAGAGCTCTACGGGGCAAGCAAAGATAGAATACATTCAGACATAAAAGCCAAACAGCATCAAATTGCAAGATCAAAGAGAAAACTATATCATCCAGCAAAGGGCACAGAAGGCCTCACAACCAGTAGCAAAAAAGAAAAGGAAAAATTGTCTTCGCCAAAATAGAAAAGCAAAAAGTTCAAATCCTTTCAACATCAATTTTCATCAACAGTGGGCAACTCAGAAGCAGCATCAGCAATTTTGTCCAGGCCATCTGTGGGAGGAAAAGTAGAGGAAGCTCCAACTTCCTGAGAAGTAGGAGCCACTTTAACCATATCTCTCGTGGCTTCGGTCTCTAGGGTTTCAACCCCTTCAACGTCCACCATTTCAGTGGCAACATTCATACTCTGGGTCTTGCTTACAGAATCATCTTCTGGGGAAACATCGTATGGCAGAACAGCAGGGGTAGGAGTAGTCTTCAAACCCAAGAATTTCGAAGGAACAGGGACATCATGATACAGAGAAGAGCCTTCAGGAACCATCGTAGGGGCTAAGGCACTCGTCCAACCCTTCACAAAGAGCTTGTCTCGCAGCACTAGAACCTCCTCCTTGTACGCCACCCCAGCTTCATCCTTATCCTGTTGCGGTGCTTGGCCTCCAACAAGATGCTCGGCACCATCACAGAATAACGGCCTCCGCCGCCACCTTCCCTCGAGTTGAGCTCGTGTCTCAATGGCAACCTCCTTCGATTGTTCACCAGGTTTACAATCTTGTTCAAACGAAAGGCTTCCTCTACCGATTCAAGCGCCATTCCTTCTCGACTCCAAGTTTACCGTCGGTCTCTACGCTCATTGCAGCCTCCAAAGACGGCCTTTCCACTTTCTTCAAAGACGGTAATGGACAAGTGCATTCTCTGGATACACTGCAAAAAACGACAAGGAACTTAGAAAAAAAGGAAGACAGCAACGCAACAGTGAAGTTAAGTAAAGCAAAGAAAACACTTACAGCAATCATCATTTGAAGGGTCCCCTTCAAGATAGGAATGTCACGAGGCCCATTATGGTCGGCCATATCAACCGGCATCAACAAAAACTTGGTCAAATTAAAGGCAAAATCTTATGAAGCGACAACTGAATCAGAGGTGGAAATGGGCCTGCCCTCATACGATATTGGTGGCTCCTATTTCTCAAAAGCATCATCCTCAGCAGGATCCTGGGAAACTTCCCCCACCACTGCTTTGCCGGTTTCCCTTCTCCTCTTTTTTGCTCGTGCAGCGACTGAAGCTGAGGGCTCGGCAGCAATCACAAGGGTCCCAGAGGCTCCAACTTCAATCTTTACCTCCATGAGGCTCTTCACCTCGGTCTTCTCCAGAGGGGTTTGCAAAGTGCCGGAGGCTCCGAAGGCCTCGGCCTCCAAATCCACCAACACCCTTCTCTTTGCCACAGACCCACTCCCTGCGAAACTGGGGACAGGGGAAGGCACTCTCTCAGAAAATGCATCTTGACTCCTGCGACGTCTCGAGACCAGAGGGGTGAGAGACGTGTCGGTCTCGGTATCAAAGTCCAGAAGGGCAACAGCGAGCCTTGCCTTCTTTGGAATAACAGAACGGTAAGTTGACTAGTAGTCTAATAACTCAGGTGCAGATCTCTTTTTATACCTCAAGGCAGCTTTGATGGCTTCAGCATTCTCTCGATTCGGCCTTCGTTGGAAACGGGAGGACTCTGCAAAAAGAAAGCAACCCATTAGAGCAGTATTCAAAATAGAGTAAAGAACACCTAAGGCAATAAAAGGAGATTGAAACTCAGTTCCGGCGGGGAACTCCCAATTTCCACCAACTTGTAGGAAATCGTCATTGTGTTTATCCGAATCAGGTAATACAGTAATGAAGTGACAATCAGCCGAGCAAACACGCAGGTAGTATGTACTATGGTCTCTGTTATAAGAAAGGGTGTAACATCCCCAAGATATCCGATATGTCAAGGTTCAAGCCCAGTCGTCTATTGAGGGCAGATACGCCGTAAACAACACGGAAAAGGTTCACAGATACTTGCATTGGGGTTAACTGAACTTGATGCAGAAAACGGCGCACTAACAGGTCAAGAGGAAACCAAACCTCTCCCTCGACTATTGGTGCGATAGGAAAGGCAACGGTGTTCCTCGTACCCATACGTTTGGCGTCTACTTTCGCCAGTGAAAGGGTAACGTCATGAGGAATATTGTAATCCAGACGTAACATAGCCATGGCCTCAGGGGTATCAACCAAGGAACGGAACTTCCCCATTCGACCGACCTAATGGGATAGAAGTAGGATTCAGATGACAGAGTATGGGACACGAATACTAAGTGGGCCAAACAAGACGATTAAAACAGAAAGGGAAAAGAGAAGAAGAGTCATGAGAGGACTTACAGAGATCACAACGGTGATAGCGAAGTAGGATCAACGGCGAAGAAGCCCAAGCAGAGCACCAGCGAGATCGGTCTAGAGGAATGGGAAAAAGCTCTTTCTCTCTCTTTGGAACTCACTAGAGGAATGAGAAAAGTAAATCAAGGGATTTGAATTGATAGCCTGAGCATTTATTACACCAGTCGGCGCGCAGGCACACGAATCACGACCTTCGGTATGGAGTCGACGCATTATCTTTGCACACCTATCACACATCGCCACGTGTCATATGAAAGGACGCATGCAAGAATTGTGAGTCAGGATTGAACCGTCACCAAGACTGAACTGGGGGAGAACCAAAACGACGCGACGCTTGGAAAGCAGAACAATAGCTCCCCTCAAGGAGAACCTTAGTGCAAGCTAGGGGGCAAATGAAGGGGCTAAATGTGAAATGGGTCAGGTCCAAGCCTTGGGCCAGCCCAATCCGAGAAAATCCAAATCCAAGTGGGTCAGATGAGTATATGGACAGACCAGTTGAGCCCAACTTCATGATCAACAGTCCACCCAAGTCCTCAAGCACTTGAGCCCAACCCGCAGTGGAAAGGCTAGCCCAGCCATAGTGCTGGTCTGGGCCGAGCTGGGAAATGGAATCTATGGGCCAAACAAATAATGGTCCAGCCCATTTCCATGAATGATCCTGAAAAAGGCCGAGCCAAGGCACATCAGTACCGAACTGAAATACATGAGTACTGAACTGGAGAAACCTCACAAAGAAACGTGGGAGCTGTGAGTGCAAGCATGTGCAGGTTGCCACCTCAGCTGGTCCCCCACACCTAGAATCACAAAAGTTGTTAAACCAAAGGAATGTGGTTTGTTATTAGCATGCCTACAATGAGAATATGCAATCAATGACAACTACCAAGTGGTCCCCCACCTGGAGCAATGCTGAAAGGACACCTGGCAGCATCTACACTCCATGAAACCACCTTGAGAAGCAAGTAAGAAACACTATATATACAACATGAACTTCACATTGAAGGTAACTGAACTATTCCAAGCTAAACCACACTTACATACAAATTCAACCCTATTTACACTCCTTCTTCGATCGCTAATTCCCACACCGGAGGGGTTATCCGGCCAATCCCGGTCGGGCAGCTCTAACGGTGTTTCTTGTGGCAGGAGTCCCGGTCCTTAGATAGTCCAACTGAGTGCGGAGCCCCGATCCACTTTCATCTAGTGCGGAATCCGGTACGCACAATTATAATTACAATAATTTATCTTTAATTTTCACATTATATTAATTCAGTTGAATTGATAATACTTTTTCAAAAATTGAAATCAAGGAACAAAACAGATCATTCACTATCTTAAAAGTGATTGAAAAGTTGTATGAATCAATTTTTATTTTGATTTCTATCCAATTTTTTAACAGATGTTATCAGGTGGACAATATTAAGACAAAGTGATTTTTTTTTAAAATAAATAAAAAAAAAATTGATACAATATAAAAATACAAAAACCGAATTTATATAACAGACAAATTATAGGGACCAAGGTATAATTTGTCCTAAAATTAATATTAATTCTTTTAGAAATATAAAAATCAAACATAAAAATAAATACATAGTACATACAAATAGACGTAATTTTACAAAATTTATTAATAAGTCTCACTTTAAGAAAAAAAAATCTTAATCGTTCATCTATATATATATATTCATTTTGTGCATTTCTAGCCTAATTCAATTTAACAAATGCAATGAGAACACAAGCTTGGGTAACCAAAAGTTTTTTGTCGAAACACTCAAACGGCATTAGAAAATTATGGTCGAATGGCATCACACCAACGGGCCGGGTATGTCCCCACCCCACAGTGCATATGGTTGGGTGGACCACTATTTTTTTGGGGGGGAGGGGGGGTGGGGTTTCTTTATATTTAGGCTTATTTTGATAAGTTATAATTTTAGTAAAAGAGTTTAAAAAATTGAGAATTTTAATATAGTGGGACAGACAAAAATAATTATAAAAATATATAAAGTGCAAATGGTTGTGTGATGGAATGCAAGTGAAGGGTTGTGAAAGTGCAAGTGCGACTTGCACCCTTCTATGTTTGTGTAAAAATAAGAAAATAAAAAATTCTGGCACTAAAATGTAATTCCCTCAAAAAATTACTAGAAAAATAATTATTTTTAACATTTTTTTATAATTTTTTTCATAAAAAATTAAAAAGCCTCACAAGAATCAATTCCCAAAATATGCCTTACTTAGTATGGTATTGGTGAAAAATGAAAGAAAGAAAGAAAAATAATTTTATTTTAATTTATTTAGTATGAAAGTAGTGATATTATAATAAGTTATTTTCTTATATAATTCATGTTATTATGGTAACTTGGGTTTTAACTTTTTGCCAAAAAAATACAAGAACATAAGAAAGCCTAAATTTATTTGTAAAAGTATTTATTTATAATTAAAATTCTAAATTTATCTCTCTATCGTTTCCTTTCAAAATTTTCATCCTAATCAAATATATATGAAGAAATATATTTTTTATTTTTTATTTTTTTTCTTCATTTCTCTTCCAACCACTATTTCCACTATTTATTTCTTTTTAATGAAAGGACCTCAAGAGAAACATTTTTTTTGGGAAAAATTGATTTAAGGTCCCTACCTAACTTTTAATATGAGGGGAGATCCACAATATTATTTTTTGATGCCTAAGGCCCCTCTTTGTTGTTTTAGTTTATGAAATACCTATTTTACCCTTGTTTATAATAAACAGTTTTCAAGTTTGGAAACTGAAGATTACGTTGCTATTTTTGTAGAAGATTACTTGGTGACGAACTTGGTAACGGAGATTTTGATGATGCAGATATTCGGGGAGATTTTTTAGGGATTTTGTAATCGTGTAGAAGTTGATTTTCGTTGATCGTGTAGGAGTTGTTTTTCGTTGCCCGTGTAGAAGTTGAAGTCGTGTTGAAGCTCGGAATTTCAGTGGAGTTGAATCAAGTAAGTTTAATAATCAGTGTAAGTTTTTTATTTTTCATTTGATTTGTATGTAAAGACTTTGCTTTCAGAGAAGTTTTTGTAGTGTATTTTGAATTATGTTTTTGTTTTCAATTTTGATCAATGTCAGAGAAAAGCTAGCTTAGTGTAGTTTTGTTTGATTTTTGAAGTTAATTTTTCATTCTTTGTTATTTAACAATAGAGTTGATTTTGATTTTTGGAGTTGATTTTTCGTTCTCTGTTATATGTTTATTAATGATAAGTTTTGTTCTTTGTGTTTGGAGACTAGCTCTATTTTTCTGCTCTTTCTTAAGTTTTGTTCTCTGGTTTTTTTGCACTTTTCATTTATTCTACAGTTTTTTTTTTCTTTTTCTGCACTTTTGTTTGTAATCCAAAGACAATTGTATGTTTGTTATTATAATCTAACGAAAATCACAGATAAAATTGTAAGCTTCTAATCCAGTGAAAATCACAGAGAAGATTATAATTTCATAACAAATCTTCAATGTGATTTTTGTCAGTGATTGTGTTTAATAGTTAGCATTAATTTTGTCTGTAATTTTCTCTGAAAATTTAACTTCTAGAGAAAATCATAATCTTCTCTGCGATTTTCACTGGACTCATTAATTTTCTCTGTGATTTTCTATGGACTCATTAATTTTCTTTATAATTTTGTTTTTGTTATCTTGAATGTGAATATAAGTTGGTAAATTTCTCTAGATTTTGATTTGAGTGCAATACTGCACAATCATACAGAGAAAATTGTAAGCTTGTAGTCCAGTGAAAATCACAGAGAAGCTTATAATTTCATAATAGATCTTCTGTGTGATTTTTGTCTATGATTGTGTTTAATAGTTAGCATTAAATTTCTCTGTAATTTTCTCTGGATTCATTAATTTTTATATGATTTTGTTTTTGTTATCTTGAAGGTGAATAAAAGTTTATAAATGTCTCTGGACTTTTATTTGAGTCCAAAGAAAATTATAAGCTTGTTATTATAATCCAGAGAAAATTATAATTATTAGAAATTTCTCTGGACTTTTATGTTGTTTTTGTGAAGTGTTTTTATGTTGAACAAATTATTTTTCTTGTTTTTTCTTTCAGTTTCGATGGACAATGCAGTGTTATTGCTGTGCAAATATGGGAATGATACTATTGTCATTAATGTTTCATGCTAATTGAATTTTGAGGAATTGGTTGGCATTTTGTGTAAAACATGGGAGAATTTGAAACCTGAGACTGTGTATTTCATATTCTATTGTAGGCCATCCGAATTGTATGGTTCGAAATAATATTGATTTCCTGAATATGTTGAGGGTTGTTTGTGCATGTGGTGTTGATATAGTTGATGTTTTAGTTACTAGATGTAGTACTTCTGATGAAGAGGATGAAGTGGGGTCTAATTGGGTAGATATTGTGGATCGTGAATGTAATAAGCTAGTGGATATTGAAAGGAATTCACTCTCTAAGTTTTGTTCTCACCAAGAAAAGGTGTTATTGTTAGCTGGTTGGCGAAATAATATTACAAGTGTTGGACAAAAATTTGAGGGTGGTGTGGTTGAGTTCCGTACTTTTTTATGCAAGTATGCTATTAAGGTTGGTTTTCAGTTTACGTATGTTAAAAATGACAAGCTGAGGGTTACGGCAGAATGTGCATATAAGGAATCAAGGGGATGTATGTGGCGTGTACATGCTTCAGTTGAAAAAACAAATGGGTTTTTTTACATAAGAACTTTGAACAATGAACATACGTGTGGTGTGGTGTGGCGGTTCGTACTAGTAAACATGCTAGGATGACTTCCAGCTTAGTTTCTAGGCTGATACTGGAAGAGGTAAGTGCAAAATCTTTAACTCGTCCAGTGGATGTTGTCAAAGAAATGAAAGACAAGTATGGGGTCTCAATCAGTTATAACTATGGTTAGTTGGGGGTTGAAAAAGCAAAATGTAGTACATACGGGGATTCTTGTTTGTCATTCGATCAATTACGGTGGTATTTTGATGAGGCATTGAAGAACAATCCAGGTAGTCATTTCGAGTTAGATTTTGAAGATAACAAGCGTTTCAAAAGAGTGTTTGTGGCTTTTCATACATGCATTGATAGTTTCAAATATTGTTGGTCATTGCTTTTTCTTGATGAAACATTTTTGAAAGGACGATACAAAGGAGTTATGCTTCCTGCGACGGGAAAAAATGGAAATGGAGGCAATTGTAAATATATCTAATTTTATCTAAGTATGTGAATTTTCTATACATGTAGGAATTGAGTGAATGTGATTTTTCTCTAACACTTTGAATTTTCTCTGATTTTGGCCACTGTGTGGATTTTCTTTGGCTGTGGCCACTGTGAGAATTTTCTCTGAATTTTGGTCAGTGTGTGAATTTTCTCTGGATGTTGTCATTGTGCGAATTTTATCTGTAGTTGGTCACTAAGTAAATTTTCTCTGGATATTGTCACTAAGTGAATTTTGCCTGGATGTTGCCAATGTGTGAATTTTATCTGTAGTTGGTCGCTAAGTGAATTTTCTCTGGATATTCTGATTGTGTGAATTTTCTCTGTAGTTGGTCACTAAGTCAATTTTCTCTGGATGTTGCCAATGTGTGAATTTTCTAAAATTATATTAATATATTAATAATGAACGGCTCTTTCATTCAACTTCTTATATTACAAAACACTAAATGTTAATAACAACATGTTAACAATAAAAAAGGCCTTCAGCTTGCTACTTTCCAAGTTAACATAGATTTCAAGCTTACATGTTCAGTAAGACACACTTTTAAAAAGGAGGCTAAATAATTTACATTACACCTAAAGGAAAAAATAAAACAAACAAAATCCGCACTAAAACCTCCAAAGATCAAGCCACTAGCCTTCCAAGCTAAGTCCTCTAAAAATGATGTTCATATAGGCAAAATATACCTAAAAGAAAAATAAATAAACCCTAAATACTATATTGACTAAAAAGTTTAATAACTATTGAAGTATAACCTCTTTTTGATTCTTTAATTTTTACACAAATTATATCACTACAACAAATATAAACATACCATGAGATATGTTCAATACATGCTTCCATATCTCAGATCACACATAATGCATCTCTATCTATCTTCAGTTCATCCTATCTCTCCAATCTAATTCCCCCCATCTCATCCCCTCCCCTATTTCCATCCCTAATCCCCCCCAACATCTAACTAACCAATATATATATAACAAAATATATATATAATACAATATACAACATCTCATATCAATACATAATACAATATATACTACAGACCAATCCATAAACCATTTCTTCTTCCCATCACCAAATCATATTTAATAAATTAAAATTAATTAACAATTATAAATTTAATTTAATAAATCAATAATTACAATTACAATTTATAATTTCCAATTTTCTATCAATTTCACCCTTGTTTCTATTTTCAACATTCTTTATTGATTAAATCCAAATTTTTAAAATTTGTAAATTTAACAAAACCCCAACTTGTAAAAATTACACAATATCAAAAAGTTTCCTCAAAAAATTCAACAACAAAAAAATCAAAAGACAAAAATATAAAATAAAAAAAAGAAAAAGGAGTAGGACCTCCCTACCTCAGGAGATGAAAACCAACTCCAAAAAATCAAAAATGCTCCAAACCAAAATAACCAAAATTCAAATAGACGCCGATTTGCGGAGACACAACTTTGAACAAGACAAACTAACTAACAACTTACTCCAGATAGATTCATACTTAGAGAGAAGTTAAGGTTTTTGTTTGAAGTTTTGAAAAAAGTAAAGTAAAAGAAAAAGAGAAAAAAATGAAAGTAATTTAATTTAAAAAGCCCGGTCCCACGGGGTGGCCCTGAGACCGGCCCACTCGGACAAGACACGCCGTAGACAATCCGACACATAAAACAGTTTGTGTCCGCCGAGCTCCAAGACATCCACACAAACCAGCGACGCTGAAGAATGCACTTCGCCGAGCGCCCCAAGCTTCCTCCACTCTCTAACCTCACCATATCAAAAATATCAAGATAACGACGGCGCCGAAAAAAACCAGACTCGCTTAAACCACTTTTGCCAAGTTTGCGAAGTGTGCGAAATTTTGCCGAAAGGGTTCTCGCCCGCCGCGCAAAATTTCTCCGAACAACAAAAACAAAACATCCGCCAAAACATAAAGCAATGGCATTTCCGGGCGCAGTTTACTCGCGCAACGGCAACTAGTAGCTTAGTTAAAAGCTTAACAAACTCGTGACAAAACACCCAAACACATCTCAAAAAAAAAGCAAGAAAAAAAAAGAATAACGAATATAATCATATCAATATCATCCACGGACACATGTCCGGACCACTATACAACAAGGGGTAAACCCGGGATCGCTATATAGAGTTGGGCACTAAGTGAATTTTGTCTGGAAGTTGCCATTGTGTGAATACTCTCTGGATGTTGGCAGTGTCAAATTTCTCTGGTTGTTTATTGTTCTAATTTTCTCTACATGTGTATATCTAATATGCTTGTTCCTATTTGTTTTGTAGGTTTTTTTCCTATAGCTTTTGCTGTTGTTGATGCTGAGAATAAAGACAATTGGTGTTGGTTCCTTGAACATTTATGTGAAGTATTGGGATCAAAGAGGGTGATAAGTTTCATATCAGATCGACGTTGCGGTATTGTGGAAGGAATTGCTAGGTTTTTCCCTAACTGCTTTCATGGATTTTGTCCTGAACATCTAAAGAGAAATTTGAGGGATAAGTTGTCATGTAGAAACACAAATTTGGTTAGGAAGACGATTGTGTCCAAGTTTTCAGAATGTGTATATGCACCAACAAATGCATCATTTTATTTCAAGTTAAATGAATTAAAAAGTGAGGGAGGAGATGTTGTGAGCGTTTTCTTGAGAAGTTTACCATATGAAAATTGGAGTGATGCATATTTTGAAAGGAAACGTTATGGTGAGATGTATTCAAATGTTGCTGAGTCATTCAATTTATGGATACGAGAAGCTCGACACTTACCAATAACAAATTTGGTGGACATGATATGGTTGCAAATCATGAATATGAGGTCTGATAGGAGGCTGCTCTTTAGTAAATGGAATAAAGTTCTCTGTCCTCATAGGGATAGTGTATTGGAGAAGTCTTTCTTAGATGGGAGGACATGGAATGTGAGTTTATCATATGATAATGTCTTTGAAGTGCATTGTTTTCCTTCGGTTCTGGTTGATCTTGGGTTGAGAACTTGTTCATGTTGAAAATGGGAAATAAATGGGTATCCATGTCAACATGCTGTTGCTGCAATTTTTAGGAGTGGAAAGAATTTGAATTCATTTGTTGAACTATTTTTTCATGCTAATATGTATCGTCAAGCATATTCATTTTCGATTGGCCCAGTTCCAACTGTTGAAAAACCTGTATGTAGCATTGATGATGCTATGATTTTACCTCCATTGAGTAAGAGACCAGCTGGGAGGCCAAAGAAGAACAGAATTGCTTCTACTGGAAAGTTTAAAAAGGTGATTAAGTGTAGTCGTTGTGAGAGTATTGGTCGCCATAATAAGAGGACATGCAAGGAACCGTTGTTAAATAGTTGAGGATAATACATTTTACGGATTGAATAATACATTTGATGATTACTTTTGTGTATTTTATTTTTTGAAATGTATTTTTTAGACACTGTATATAATAATACCAATCAAATTCATCCAGAGAAATTTTTCAATAGCAATGAAAGTATGCATTGTGTTTGTTGATACATACTATAGGCAGTGGGTTTGTAATACCAGTCAAATTCATCCAGAGAAATTTGCCAATAGTAGAGAAAAGTACTGTGTGCATTGTGTTTTTTGAATTTGATAATTGTTTTGTACTAACACAGTTCATTACAGATTGCATGATCATACAGGCACCCTCTTTGGCACGATACGAGTTAAATTTCTCTGTGAATTTCTAGTAACTTCATACCAGTCAAATTCATCCATAGAAGTTTGCCAATAGAAGAGAAATTTACTATGGGCATTATGTTTGTTGAAATGTGCATTGTGTTTTGTGAGGTCCAATTCATCCAGAGAAATTTGCCAATAGCATTGAAAATTACAGTGTGCATTGTGTTTGTTGAAACATACTATGGGCAGTCTGTTTATAATACTAGTCAATTTCATCTAGAGAAATTTTCCACTAGCAAAGAAAATTATCTGGGCATTGTGTTTTGAAGCTTCAAATGCATCCACTGAAATTTGCCAATAGCAAAGAAAATTATTGTGCATTTTGTGTTTTTTGAATTTGATGATTGTTTTGTACCAACACAAAGCATTACAGATTAGATGATCATATAGGCATCTCCTTGGGACAATACGAGTTAAATTTCTCTGTGAATTTCTGGTAACATCATACCAGAGAAATTTCTGCAGACAATTTTCTCTGTGTGGATTGTGTTGACAATCACAATAAAAAAAAATATATATATATATATATTTAACCATTGATAGGTATGAAATTTACATTAGTCAAAAAATGATATATACATATATATCAAGCATCATCATTCCTTCAATGTATGAAAAAACAAATTGAATGGTGTACATTGTTTTCCTTTCACTAGTTTCACTATTACACTTTTGGTTCTTCTTCTGGAGGTATTTGAATTGGTTCTATCCATGAACGGCCAACTTCGGTCACAAACCTCTCTGTGATTTCTTCCCTCATCAACCTTATGTCTTGTTTGGACAATTTCGAGCTGATAGGTTCAGGCTTGCTATATTGTCTCATTATATAACATACAAAGAGGCCACAATCCAGACTACATACAAATTATAGGTATAGTTAGTTTTAAGAAACATTCAAATCAGATTATCCTATTTATAGATGTTGTATAAAACTTATGAATCACTGTCTTGTTGTGGAACATTGTTGACATACTCAAAGTCGTAATTTGTGTTTTGTGAGTTTATCAATTTGAAAGAGGGTTGTGATTCTGCCTCTCTTTCAAGGCAAGCTTTCAAAAAATTCTCTGCATAATCTTACTGCAAAAAAATAAAAACAGAGAAATTTACAGACAAATCAATGGGATTCTATGAAAATTATCATTACATAAACATTATGATGGATCAGAGAAATTTGCACTTGTTACCAATTGTTTTGCATCTTTGATATATTTGTCTTCTGCATCATCCCTCCTTGGCCTTAGTGACTTGTAGAACCTCCATAAATTGCCTTGTTTGTCCAGGACAAGCAAGGTCTAGTGATTTCCATGTGTTGACTTCTCATTACCCCCAGTATTTATTAGAAAATGAAGGAACCTGTAATTCCTCCATGTTGTTTCAATATCTTGTCAAATAATGAGACTTGGAAAGTTTGATTTTCCGTTATCTTGATGAAATTCTGTGGTCAGAGAAAATCAAAAAATGGTTATGTTGTGAGAAAGTTGAAATGAAAGGAATTTAAGAAATATACACACAGAGAAATTTTAAATGCACACAACTAGCCAGAGAAAATTAGACTAGTAACACAACTGGCTTCAAGAAGTATCTTAACAAGAGAAAGTAGTAAGTAAATTCCAGAGAAAATCAAATAAAAGAGTAGTAACATACTAAGCTCATGGATGTTAAAAAAAATGAAGTTTGTTGTTTTCTCTCTCCTTTGGTCAACAAAAAGGATCTCTCCATAGCCATCAATAACCTAAAAAATATCATTTATAATTATAATATTGGTTTATAAAAGCTGATGGAATATTGCAGAGAAACTTTGATGAAAGACTTACATTGTTGGCAATTTGTTTTTGCTTTATTAGGTTTCCAATGTCTTCGAAAGTAATGAGATTCAGCTCATTTGTCCAGATTAAAGCCCTACAAGATGACAAAGAAGGGATTTAATAGTTGTTAATGCAATATAAGTTAGTAAATTATTATTTGTTATCTTCTATTTTATTTGTTGTACTTACTCAAGTCCAAACACATTTGATATGTGCTGCAAGATGTTTTTTACATGATCTTTTATCAATCTTGAAACCGGTCGAGTTTGTGGAAAAACCCAAGATTTTCTGATGCTTGTTGGTTGAGGCAAGACATACACATCAGCATCAAGTACTTCTTTGTCTTTCGTGTTTTGCTCGGTTTGCTTTGCAGCTTGCTTCGAACCTCTAGTCACTTTCGTAACTTTGGGATATTGAAATTCTAGATCGTGCTACTTTTCTTTCCTTTCTTTTGCCTTTAAATTTTTTATCATTGATGTAGGATCTTTTTTGACTATAGACAGTGAAAATATCAGTAAAAGTGAAATTTCTCTGAAGTAACAGATGATATTTCAATATGTAAATTTATTTGATTCAATATTTTCCAGTTACCATAGACTTTTGTCTTTTGTTTTGGTTGTAATTTGTGTGCCATTTGTTCTTGTTGGGTTGTTGGTTGTTGTTCCACTTGCATTCTAACTATACACAGTGAAAATCAAACAAGCCCTAAAAATCGAATAAGAAAATAGACAGAAAAAATCAAATAAGTAGTAGAAATCAATAGAAATAAGCAACAGAAACTAATGTGTTCAGAGAAATTTAACTTCCAAAGAAAATTACCATTGACAGAGAAAATTATAATAAATAGAAATTTCTCTGAGTTATATTGACACAAGGACATAACTTTTTGTGGCTCAAGATTTTCACTGACCTTGTGGTTGAACTTGTGTTGGTGTTCGGTAAAGTTGTGTTGCTAGTTGGACGGATAGTTCTTGAATTTGTTCGTGCAATTTAGCAATTTCAGTTTTAAGCTCCGAAATTGAATACCTCAACTGTTGTATTGTTTTTGTATCATCTTCTTTTTTAACCTCCAACATTCTTAGTTTCATTTGGATTGTGTTGTCTCTTTCCTGAAATTCTGAGTTAAGTGATGTCAAGGTTCTTATTGCAATATCCTTTTCTGCATGTAATTCATTCCAATTTCTCTCTTCTTCTATTTTAGATTTAGAAAGTGCCTTTAGTCTTTGATGTAGATCAGCAATTTGGGCATCCTTTGATTTCTCAAATTCTTGAGGCTAATGTATTGTTAAGCCACAAATGCTATCATGATGTCGCTCCATTGACTCATTATGTTCTTCTTCATCACTTTCCTCATTGTTTTCTTCTTTCTATTTAGATTGAGTGCCTTCATCTTCTTCTTCACTGTCTTCTTCTTTCTGTTCATTTTCTTCTTTGTCTTCTACTTTTATTTCTTCACTTTCTTCTTTGGCTTCTGCTTCTCCACTGCTTGCTTGATCTTCTTGTCCATTGCTGGCTTCGAGTTCTTCTATGTTGCCTTCTACTTCTTCATTCCCTCTTTCTTCAGATGAATCTTCTAATGTCTCCTTGAATTTGACAATTGCCTTTTTTGATTCTTTCTTCTTCTTTTTACCAAGACAGAACTCCTCTGATGGGTTTTTAACTAGCTCCTTGTTATCTATCTGTAACAAGAGGCTCTTTTATTAGAGAAATGTTACAAATTTCACTGAGAGAAAAAATTCAAATAAGAAAAATAAAATTCATCTAAATGATACTAATAGGAAACAAACTTCAGAGAAAATTGTATGAGCCAGAGAAAATTATAGACAAAGAGTTAATTTTATGAGGTAGAGAAAATTATGAAACAAGCAACATAATTTAGATATCAGAGAAAATCAATCAAGGCATATAAGTTAATGTTTTACTATAATTGTGTCAAAGAAATTTGGATTCCAGAGAAAATTCATTAAAAGGGTAGAAATAAACAGTGTTAATCAAAGATGCAAGGCAGAAAAGTTATGGGCCAGAGAAAATTACACACAAGGAGAAACACTTTTATGGGCCAGAGAAAATTATGAAACAACCAACATAATTCAGATATTAGAGAAAATTAATCAGGGCATATAAGTTAATGTGTTACAATTGTGGTTAGAGAAATTTGGGTTGCAGAGAAAATTGATTACAATGGCAAAAATAAACCAGTGGTAACCAAAGAAGAAACATAAATTGATAATTTAGAGAAAATTGATCTCAATCAATCAAGGCACAAGGAGGGAAACAAACCAGTGGTCAGAGAAATTTTGGAATTTCACTGAGATTTCAGTTGCAATAGAAATCTAACCTGTCAAGGTACAAGAGAGTGGACTGGTGTCTTCTACAGCTATTTCGTCAAGGTTTGCAGATTTCACTTGGCACATCTTGGGAGGTCAGTTGTGTTGCTGTCTTCCGAGTCAATGATATTTGCATGTTCACATAGCCAATACTGTGATGAAAATTAAAGTAATTAAATTTTGCTAAACACACAAATTTGTAAATATGATAACTGCAAATTTGAATGGATATTATACTTACCAGCAATGCAATGACACATCCCGTAACTTTTTCTGAAGTTTTTTGCAATGCTATGATAGAATCAATCAATGTTAATGTGATTGCTTCTAGCCAATCATACTGTTTCATTGATTCAAGAGGTTCCACATACTTTATAAAAACCCACCCTATTGAATTCCCACTTGTTGCAAAAAATAGGGTGAGACACAAGTATAATGTAACAATGATTGCTACATCTTTGAAGTCAGTTGGTTGCTTGCCTTTCATTGCTTTGACCAAGGCATTTTTAAGAACAGGACCAGTGAGCCTTGTGTCCTTTTGGAATCTTCTCCTTAGAAATGCAAATTTTGACTTTTTAGAGCATCTTAATGACATGGCTCCTTTACCTCCTTGCAAACCAAAAATCAAGGTCATGTCATTGGTTGTAAAGGTCAAGTTCTTTTTACCAACTGTGAATGCTTTTGTTTTTTCATTGTAACATTGGATTATTGCAACTACATCATCATCAGATTTCCTAGATTTCCTTCGATCCATCCTTCCAGTGGTTAGAGCTTGGATCAAATACCAAAATGGGGTCTTTTGAAACTCTACAAATTGGTTTGAATTGAATTTAAGTGTTTGAAAAAAGGAGACAACAAATGAGAGGTTGGATCGATATTGAATGTTGTAGTGAGCTCTCTTTCATTGGAGTTTAACAGGTTTTTTTCCCTCTTAGCTTGAGTCTTTTGAAGTTGGAGTACTCATCTTGATGCTAGTTACTTCATCACCTTGGACTTATGTATTTTGGCAAGGAGTTTACTGTGTTTTGCTGTTGGTTTTTGATCTTAGATCATAAGAAGACTGAGAGAATTTATGTTTCTTGCTTGGTATTTCCAGTGTTTTGCTGCTATTTTTTATCTTAGATCATAAAAAGACTGAGAGAGTTTCTGTTTCTTACTTGGTGTTTTCGATGTTTTGCTGCTTTTACGTTTTGCCATTTCTAGACAATGATGAAAACATAAATATGTCAACATTAAATCCCAGAGAAAATTGAACATACTAGAAAAAATTGGATATGTCAGAGAAAATTACACATAAGAGAGAAAACCAAGGTGGCCAAGGAAAATTATAAATGTTAGACAAAATCAGACACTAAAAATTAAATATCAAAGCACTAATTGTTTTCCTGTGAAATACATCTAGCCACAGAAAATTTTCATTGCTAGAGAAATCAACAAAGCATCATAAACATGGCAGAGAAATTTTCAATAATTGTTAAAATTACATATAGAAGTAAAATATAGTCAGAGAAAATTAAAAAAAGAAACATATATCTAGCAAGCACAGAAAATGAATGACAGAGAAAAGTAAACATAGCAAGCTAAAGAAAATTTTCATTCCACAATTAGCAAGATAAAATAAACAAAGTAATGTAAACATGCCACTGAAAATTATACCACATTGAAACCAAAAATTGAACAAAATAAACATACCAGAGAAAATTACACATTTCGGAGAAAATTACACATTCTTGAGAAAATTTCCATTCCAAAGAAAATTTCAAGTCCATAATATTAAAATGCCAGAGAAATTTACATACACAACTAGAGAAAATTAAACATGATAGAGACACACAAGGGAGAAAAGTGATGTGACTAGAGAAAATTATAAATACCAGAAAAACTTAGACACAGACAAGAGAGTAGTAGACATTCTAGAGAAAAATACATATTTCAGAGAAATTTAAAAAGTAGAGAAATTTATAGACAAAATCACATAAACATGTTCAAGAATAAGATCAAAACACAGAGAAATAACTTTTTTTCAAAATAAATATGCCAGAGAAAATTCAAAGAAGAAACATACATTCCAGTCCATAATATTAAAATGCCAAAGAAATTTACATACACAACCAGAGAAAATTAAACATGATAGAGACACACAAGGGAGGAAAATGATGTGATCAGAGAAAATTATAAATACCAGAGAAACTTAGACAGAAATAAGAGAGTAATAGACATTCTAGAGAAAGATAAACATTCCAATTAAAAATACATATTACAGAGAAATTTACAGAACAGAGAAATTTATAGACAAAATCACATAAACATATTCAAAAATAAGATGAAAACACAGAGAAATAGCTTTTTTCAAAATAAACATGCCAGAGAAAATTGAAAGAAGAAACATACATCAAGCAAAAACCAAAGAAATTCAAACGCCAGAGAAATTTACCGATAAAATCACACAAACATGTTCAAGAATAAGTTCAAAACACACAGAAATAACTTTTTTCAAATTCATGTAGTTTTTTATTACGAAATTGAAACCCTAATTTATGGAAGGTTAATATAAAATGCAATTAACTATGTGTCCAGAGAAAATCTAGTTGTATTGTAGAAAAACTTACCAGAGTTAGGATGAAACTTTAATGACGAGCTAATATGCCCTGAGATGAAGATGCGACGTGACGAAGATAAACTGAGATGACGACGAACAGTAAAAACGGGGTCAGAGAAATTTGTGAGGAATGAATGGGAATGATTTTTGTAGAAGATAACGAAACTCTAATGTCGATGGTGAAGATGATATTGAAACTCTAGTTCTGCTGTTCTCTTGTTCGTAAAGATGGTTGGATGTTTGGAATGGAACTCAGTCGTCGGAATCAGTTTAAATCTGTGTTGATTTTGTGAAGGGTATTTTGGTTCACAAAATAATTAAAAATGCGCGCCATGTTGTTTAGGGACCTGATGCATATCACTCTTTTTTTTGGTGCCCTTTATCCTCTAAATTACTATTATTAGGGACCTTAAAAAAAATTCCCATTTTTTTTTCTAGTTTATCCAAATTATATATTTTGTAAGTCTGTATATGTACATTATTTATGAAAAATTAGTTATTTGAATAATTTGTTTTGTAAGTTTATATATACATATAAATTATTTATATAAAATTAAATTGATTTTAAAAAAAAAATTGGCCAATTGATAGAAAATCAATTATAAAAAAAAAAGAATAATTAAAGTTTAATCACGCTTACCACAAGTCCAATAATCACCAAAAAAACAAAACCCATATTAAGTAGAAATACATGTCTCAATAAGCAATAATTGACCACTCATCACTGGCAAGGGCGGACCTAGGGCTGGGCATAAGTGGCTGCAGCCCAGTCCAAAATTTAAAAAATCTGTAGAAATTTTTTTTCCCAGCCCACCCCCGCCCCAAATAAGGGCCAATAGTTTTTTTGTTTGTTTTTTAGATGAGCTGCCAATAGCAGCTCAATACTTACCCAAAAAAATAGATAGGCAGCCCAATAGATTTGTATTTGTTTAATTAACAAATCTTCCAAAACAATCCTTACATCTTCCAATAGATAGGCAGTGGCCCTCTCCGTCGTCACCAGCAGCTCTACTTTCCTAACATTTTTGGTAAGTGTAATTAACCAATTATTTTATTTCGTTGGTTGAGAATGGATTTGATTAACAATGACTTTGAAATTTTGTCTTTATGCAACAAATATTATATTGCTTTTAGTTTTTTTATGATGCTGCCTTGTTCAATGTTCTATATTGCTCTTATTTTTTGAACTTTGAAAGAGTTTTTTTGGACATATATAAAAAAAAAATGAAAGCTTAAATAAAAATTATTGAGGATGTATCTAGAAACCCTAATATTTAAAATTATTACGAATATACTCTGGTTTAATATTAAATAGGGCTAAATTGTTTTTTTAATTTTTTTTAGGTTATAAATAATGGAACCTCCACACTCAAAAAAAAGAAAAACCATTTTTTTCATTCTATCAATCAAAACAAAAATCTAGTAGTACAACATCCAATGTTGTTGAAACCTCATTTTCTGATGTGTAGCCGCCTTCCATGCCTCAAGCAAATAAACCAAGCGAATTTGATTCAACTAATATTGAACAGGATCCTGGTTTACGCTTGCAAATTTGTGAATATCTAGTTAATCAACGGGATGAGGTTAGACGAACTTATGTGAACTTGGGGCCTTATCAACCTAAACTTGAGTATCTTAGGTCCTCATTTGGAAAGCAGAATCGCCGATTTCAACATATTTGGTTTAAATAATTTCTTAGCTAGAGTATTCTCCTTCAAAGAATAAAGCATATTGTTTTTCATGCTTTTTGAAAATTGATCTAGATTCTGTAATCGATGAATTCGAATCTTTCATGACTCGTCAAGCACAACTTAGTTAGATTGTTTCTAATCAATAAATTTAGATACTAATCTAGATTATATTATTAAATTCTCTTTTTTCTTATGTGATTATATTTAAAATATATTGTATAATTTTACCTTAATATTAGCCCACCCCATTGACGAATTCTGGGTCCACCCTTGATCACTGGGATGGGTTACTGAGCTGGTTAAATTGATTTAATAATATAGTCGCCATATCAATTAATCATATATATTTGTTTTTTCAAAAGATATACAATTATTTTCAAACTCAAAATTATGGTATTTTTTTGAAAATAAATATAATGAAACTATGATTATCAGATTTATTTATTTTTTTTGGTGTAAAAGATGAAAGACAGCCTACCCATCTCTCTACTACATGGACGAAGCCACGGTAGACCACAGGTTCTGTAGTACTTAAATTTAAGGAAAAATTACATGAACTTTTCAAAAAATAATTGTAGATTCATGAAAAAATTATAATTATAATTATTAATATTTATAAAGTTTGGTACTTATTTATAATTAGTTGTTCAAACTAACACTGATTTGATATTATTCTTAAATTTTACTCACATGTACCAACAACAAAGGGCATTCCGTGATCCCACCAGAGCCAGGGACATCATACAAAAACTCCTTAGCATAGGGACACGGTGGCCGGACGAAGTTGCCAAGCTGGTCGAGGCTGACATTTGCTTCAGCCTCGACCAGTAAAATGCCTTCGCCGGTGCAGTCCATTGTAAGTTCTTTGTTAGGCTCTTCGATAAGCCTTCCAGCGAGCGGGTAGTAAAGCTAAAGTGCTTTAGCCATTGCTTCTCTGATATGATGGTAATGATGTTCTGTTTCTTTGATTCTATTCTTGTAGAACATTATGATCCGAATATGACACCAGTGGCCTTGTTTGTAACAACCCTCACTTTGACTTAGTCTTGCTTGCATGCATTGCTCTTTTGTATGATTTTGCCTTGCCGAGGTTGTAATCTGTTATCTTGTTTTGCTTTGCTTTGTCTATTTGATGCTTGCTTGAATTCGCACCTTGTCTAGAGTATAGAGGTTGACTTAGCATAGTTTACCTTTGAGCCCTTGCATTTAAGAACAGTTTTGAACCTTAGCCGACCTCCACCTTTAACTTGGCATATTGGCGAGATGATTAACATCTGGGCGAGGTGTATCGCCGAGGCGAGGTGTGTATTATCTAGGCCGAGATGTTATCTTGAACAAGTGATCTTGTCACGAAGTGGTACAACCTAGACCGAGGTGTGGTACATCTAGGCCAAGGTGTACTTCGATTGGGTGTTGTCCTTCCTAGCCGAGATCATTAGTCAAGTCATTGTCCTTTGCTTGCCGAGGTCTTGTTATTGGCGATGTCATTACCGCGGAGTCCCTTGCCTAGCTTGTTGAACACACTTTGTCGGGGACTTGTCTTTTCCATCACCTTTTTGAGTTAAGCCAACCGGCGGCGCGCCGTGTGTCCGCGAAGGTTAAACCGGCAAGCTTAGAAGTGTATCATTTGTATCATATCTTGTGCTTGAAGAGAGAGAAGCTCTAGGAAGAGTTCTAGAGTGAGAAAGTAGAGTGCAAGCTTGATCCTTGGTGTTTGATCCGTTAGATTCGAGTATTGAGGTTAGAATCTTGATTAACTCTTGCTGTTTCTATTGATCATCTAACTACATTGCATGATTGATTATGTTTTGCATGCCATGCCTCGATTCCAAGTTGGTTTTAGAAAGAGAAAGCTAGTGTTCATAAGTTCTTGTGAAAAGCCTCATTTGATCCGAAAGTTTGCAACAAGTTACATGCATTTGTGTTTGTTCTTGCATGGTCTTCTTGTATGGGTATCCAGGTCCATGGTTTTAAATTCATAACATGAAATCTCAGGTCTTATAATCATAAGTTATGATCCTCGTATTCATCTCCTTCTTGATCTTCATGTTCATGTTCTTCATGTTCTTGAGGAAAACCCAGTTTTTCCCGGCTCCATCTCTTTGAAAGTGGCCGAGGTGTTGGACCTCGGCCAAGACTGTTAGTGCCCAACACTGCCTCGAGATGAGGGTTTTGATTTGACTTAGCTTTAGTGGATACCGAGATCATTTGTGTGCATGTGAAGTCTGTTTAAAAGTGCATTCAATGGACTTGCCATGTGTTTGTAGGACTTGGACTTACCTTGACGCTTTGACCCTCAAGAACTATGTGAGTGGTATTTTAATAAAGATATGTTATAGTGTTTTGATAAAAGCCTTATTTTGCCTTGTTTTGGAAAGTATTGTAGGCATGAATGTTATCCTATTTTGTATACCAAGTGTTATATCTTGTTTTGATGACATTCTTGGAAGTCCGACGTGCCAGGTGCGAGGACTTTAAGCATTTGTGGCACTAGTCCGTATGTGCTAGGGGACTATAAGCATTTGTAGCGTAGTTTGGAAGTCCGACGCGTGCGGGTGCGGGGACTATAAGCATTTGTGGCACAAGTCCTTAGTGTCCGGGGACTATAATGGCTTGACACCATTGTTTTGAGATCTCTCTTGTCTTGTCTTGCTTTGCCATCAGCGTGGGCTTGTTTGTCCGAGATGTCATCACTTGTATTATATTGATGTTAGTAAGCATCTCTTGAAGCTTTGAAAGACCGATAGATGAACTTGATTTGTTTCATGTATTATTTGTTTAAAAGATCTCGGATATCATTCATGTAAACCCTTTATTACTTATGCCATTCATCAGTATCCAAGCTCACCCTCTCTATATATATGTAGGTGATGTGATGCCTAGTTGTGCTTAGCCGGCATGTTTTGCCGATGTGTTTTTGGATTCATGTTTTGCAAACATCTTGAAGATTATGCTTCTTGGTTATTTTATTGTATTTTGTGTTTGATGGTGAAAGCCTTTTGATCAAGATGTAATTTGTGTACGTCATTATTTTGTATTAAAGCTACTATAAGATGTTTGCCATCTCATTTAACTCAAGCACGGCTCTTATGGACTACTTTACTTTTGATTATTGCTTCGCATTTGTAAGCCCCATATGTTTACTCTGATTTGTGTGTGTTTTCTTGTAAGTGGCCTTTGGTAATCCGGTCTTGGCCATCATGGCACCATTCTACTAGGGGCGGAATGGGAATTGGTATCGAGCACAAGTTTCATGTAGCACGTTATTCACACACTTGAGTCCTCTGAGCATAGGAATTTCCCTTAGCCTTGATACAAGGATTGCATCATATTGCTTGTTACTTGACAATGTGTGCATCATCTCGGCATAACTACTTGTTGCTAGCATACATGCTTTGTTGTGCATTTTGTTTTAAAGTCACATTTTGCATACTCATAGCACTATGAGGAGAGGAGACCACTGGCGAGATCGATCCAAGACAGATTGGACCGATTAGAAAGGCTAGTAGAAGGGTTAACTCGGGAGTTGAGACAAGTGAGACAACAGAATGCTAGTGCTACAACTACCCGGGCCGAACAGACTAATGGCCACGACGCAGATCCGCCTCCACCTCCTACCTCAAGTACCTCCACAAATTTTGTATGGAGAGGAACCCGACTTTGATTAAGGAGTTCAAGAAGATGAACCGCCGAGATTCCAAGGGGCATAGAGCCGATGAAAGCGAAGCATGGGTCCTAGGAATGGAGAAGCTATTTGAGATCTTATTCACGTTAGACGATGGCCGAAGATGGTGGATCTGACGAGAAGAAAATCTCGATTTAACTTGGGCCAAATTTTTGGAGCTATTTTATAACAAGCACTTTCCCATTAGTGTACGAGACCGTAAGACCACGGAGTTCGGACTTTGATACAAGGAACAAAAGCGATGGACCGAACTTTTCACGCATTTAATTGGCGGCACGCGCCTCATATGATCATGATGAGTATAGGAAAGCGGGAAGTTTGAAAGCGGTTAGATAGAGTCAACATGCACAACATGCCGACTTATGCGGGAGTTTTGGACAAGGCTATCTCGCGAAGCTAATCTGAACGGTATCAAAATACGAGGAGAATCGAGAGAAAGAGAACTATGATAACCGCCGAGTTCCGTTCAACTCCAAGAAGAAAACAAATGTGACTCAAGCAACTCGAACCGGGAAGGTAGTACCAAGCCGATGTGTGCAAGTTGTGGGAGGCCGAGCTTGTTTTGAATGTGGAGAAATGGGTCACCGTGTGAAGGATTGTCCAAGTCAAGAACCGATGATGGTAAGAAAAGTGGGAGCACCTGCCGCAGGGAAAGCAACGCGAAGGACTACGACGGCGAAGCGAGAGTTTTTGCGTTGGTGCGGAGACACAGTATCGTATACTCCCAATCTGCTCTCAAGATGCATACATATTGATAGATTCGGTTCTACGCATTCATTCCAAGTTTGCCGAGAAATTGAATAGACAACAAGAACCTCTTGATTATGTGTTATATGTACGCTCCATCTGGGAGAACCATGATTGTTGCATCTATCTATAAGGCGTGTGTTATTGTGATTGAGGGTGTAGAACTATTAATTGATTTGTCGCCGTTAAACATGACCCACTTTGGCCATATTAGGAATGGATTGGTTAGTAAAGAATTATGCATCAATTAATTGTGTTTCAAGAGTGTCACATTGAGACCGAGGTTATTTTCCGAGGTAAAGGGAGTACCCCACCATACTTGATTTAAATCCATTAAGGCACGTAAGCTAATTGAAAGGTGCCATGGCTACTTGTGTAGTATATTGAGTGATCGGAATGGAAATGTTGATTTAGCCGACATCTTGTTAGTGAATTCCCGACATCTTTCCGAATGATTTGCTCGCCACTTAGTCGATAGAGAAATAGAGTTCTTGTGGACATTGTGTGATCTCCAAGACACCCTATAGAATGGCCCCCGAGCTTAAGGAACTAAAGGTACAACTACAGAATTATTAGATAAAGGTTTTGTTAGGCGAGCACTTCAGTGGGGGCGCCCGGTCTTGTTTGTTAAGAAAAAGGATGGTACACTCGCCTTTGCATTGACTACGAGAACTTAACAAGGTAACTATTAAGAACAAGTATCCGTTGCCTAGGATTGATGATTTGCTAGATCAACTACAAGGAGCAAGAGTCTTTTCCAAGATTGACCTTAGGCTCGGCTACCACCGATTGAAGGTTAAAGCGAAGATATTGAGAAGATCGCCTTCGAACAAGATATGGCCACTATGAGTTTCTAGTAATGCCATTTGGAGTGACTAATGCAAAGAAAGATTCATGGACTTAATGAATAGAGTCTTCAAGCCGTACCTAGATGAATTTGTGGTTGTTTTTTGATGACATATTGATCTACTCCAAGAGAGCATGAGAGTCATCTCGAGACTTGCTCTACATACCTTGAGGATGCTAAGTTGAGTAAGTGTGAGTTTTCTTTCCAATATTTCATTTTTGGGACATGTGATTAATGAAGAAGGTATCTCTGTTGATTCCAAGCAAGATTGAAGTAAATTACCAATGTGTCCGAGGTTCGCTTTTCTAGGTTTGGCGGTTATTACAGAAGTTTGTAAAAGACTTTTCAAGGATTGGTGCATTTGACTTGATTAACTCGTAAGGGAGTGACATATGAATGGACCAAAGATAGAGAATCGCCTTCCAGAGTTGAAGACGAGGTTAGTTCTGAACCGGTTCTTGTACTCCCATCAAGTAATGAAGAATTTGATTCTGATGATGCTTCACATAAGGGTTTGGGTTGTGTATTAATGCAAGGGGCAAGGTCATAGCATATGCATCTCGCCGATTAAAACCTCATGAGAAGAATTATCCCACCCATGATTTGGAGCTAGCGGTAGTGGTGTTTGCTTTAAAGATTTGGCGTCATTACTTGTATGGAGCTTCTTGCCAAGTTTTCACGGATCATAAGAGTTTGAAGTACTTATTCACCAAGTATGAACTAAATTTGAGGCAAAGAAGATTTGGAATTGTTGAAGGACTACGACATCGATTCAAGACCACCGCAAAGCCAACTCAGAGTCGATGCATTAGGGAAGTCATTGGGAAGTTTGGCGTGTTTAGCCATAATCTCAGAGCCGACCATCATTGAAGAAGTAAAAGCAAAGCAAATGGAGGATAAATTCAGCAGATAAATGGCGAGATTATCACCAGCCGAGGTCGGGTTACACCTTTGATAATGGAGTGCTTAAGTTTGGAGGAAGGTTATACGCCCGGCCCCCACGAGTTGAAAAGAAAGATTTTACAAGAGTCCCATGGTTCCATTGCTGAATTCATCCAGAAACACTAAGATGTATCACGATGTAAGACCTTTTGGTGGCCAAACATGAAGAGAGATAGCCGAGTTTGTATCCCAATGCCTACAATGTCAACAAGTGAAAGCGAACATCGAGACAAAGAGGACTTCTTCAACCTTTGTCAATTCTCGAATGGAAATGGGAACACATCTCCATGGATTTTGTGATTGGTTTGCCGAGAAGGAATGGATTCGATTTGGGTCATAATCGATTAACTAAGTCAAGACATTTCTTGCTGTCCGGACTACATTCAATCTTGTAGCTGTATTGTATATGAATGAAATTGTGAGACTTCATGGAGTGCGGTGTCCATTGTTTCGCATCGAGATCCGAAGTTTGTTTGTAGATTTTGGCGAGTTTACAAAGAGCCTTGGGAACCGAATTGAAGTTCAAAGACTTTTCACCCCAAACCGATGGGCAAAAGAAGGACAATTCAGACACTAGAAGATATGCTCAGCTATGTGTACTAGATTTCGGGGAAGTTGGGGAGCACATTTACCATTAGTGGAATTTGCTTACAACAACTTATCAAGCTAGCATTGGCATGGCACTGAAGCTTTGTATGGAAGGAAGTGTAGATCGCCGATATGTTGGACGAAGTAGGAGATAAAGTTTTGATCGGCCCCCGATTCAAGTGACAACCGAGAAGATTAAGCTTATCCGACAGAGGATCGGCCAGAAGTCGGGATCCTGTAGTCTGAAAAGAGCTATGCGACCCGAGAAGAAGAGAATTGGAGTTTGAAATTGGGGACCATGTATTCTGAAAATTTCGCCAACAAAAGGAATTTCAGTTGGGAAGAAAGGTAAGTTAGCACCTCGTTACATCGGGCCATTTGAAATTCTTGAGAAGATTAACACTTGCTCTACCACCGAAATTAAGTCAAGTGCACAATGTGTTTCACATCTCGATGTTGAGAAAGTATATTCGGATCCCTGCATGTGATTAGTCATTTTGGGATTGTGGTTGATGAAGAATTAAGCTATGAAGAGAAGCGATGAGAATTCTTGATGACAAGTGAAACAACTAAGGAACAAATCTATAGTGATGGTGAAAATTGAGTGGAAGGAACACTTGGCAAGGATGCCACGTGGGAAATGGAAGAAGAGATGAAAGTTCGATATCTGAATTGTTTTCAGATCAAGGTAACTTAAGTTTGGGGACCAAACTTCTTTAAGGGTAGGATGTAACAACCCTCACTTTGACTTAGTCTTGCTTGCATGCATTGCTCTTTTGTATGATTTTGTCTTCCGCCGAGGTTGTAATCGTTATCTTGTTTTGCTTTGCTTTGTCTATTTGATGCTTGCTTGAATTCGCACCTTGTCTAGAGTATAGCCGAGGTCAGCATAGTTTACCTTTGAGCCCTTGCATTTAAGTTTTGAACCTTAGCCGACCTCCACCTTTAACTTGGCATATTGGCGAGATGATTAACATCGGCCGAGGTGTATCGCCGAGGCGAGGTGTGTATTATCTAGGCCGAGATGTTATCTTGAACCCAAGTGATCTTGTCCTGGAAGTGGTACAACCTAGACCGAGGTGTGGTACATCTAGGCCAAGGACTTCGCTTGCTCGTTTGGTGTTGTCCTTCCTAGCCGAGATCATTAGTCAAGTCATTGTCCTTTGCTTGCCGAGGTCTTGTTATTGGCGATGTCATTACCATCGGAGTCCCTTGCCGCCTAGCTTGTTGAACACACTTTGTCGAGGACTTGTCTTTTCCATCGCCACCTTTTGAGTTAAGCCAACCGTGGCGCCCGCACGTGAAGCGAGAAGGTTAAACCAAGCTTAGAAGTGTATCATTTGTATCATATCTTGTGCTTGAAGAGAGAAGCTCTAGGAAGAGTTCTAGAGTGAGAAAGTAGAGTGCAAGCTTGATCCTTGGTGTTTGATCCGTTAGATTCGAGTATTGAGGTTAGAATCTTGATTAACTCTTGCTGTTTCTATTGATCATCTAACTACATTGCATGATTGATTATGTTTTGCATGCCATGCCTCGATTCCAAGTTGGTTTTAGAAAGAGAAAGCTAGTGTTCATAAGTTCTTGTGAAAAGCCTCATTTGATCCGAAAGTTTGCAACAAGTTACATGCATTTGTGTTTGTTCTTGCATGGTCTTCTTGTATGGGTATCCAGGTCCATGGTTTTAAATTCATAACATGAAATCTCAGGTCTTATAATCATAAGTTATGATCCTCGCATTCATCTCCTTCTTGATCTTCATGTTCATGTTCTTCATGTTCTTGAGCAGAGGGGAAAACCCAGTTTTTCCCGGCTCCATCTCTTTGAAAGTGGCCCGGGACAGCACCACGGCGAGGAGGTGTTGGACCTCGGCCAAGACTGTTAGTGCCCACTGTTCCCGAGATGAGGGTTTTGATTTGACTTAGCTTTAGTGGATGCCGAGATCATTTGTGTGCATGTGAAGTCTGTTTAAAAGTGCATTCAATGGACTTGCCATGTGTTTGTAGGACTTGGACTTACCTTGGACGCGACGCCCCAAGAACTATGTGAGTGGTATTTTAATAAAGATATGTTATAGTGTTTTGATAAAAGCCTTATTTTGCCTTGTTTTGGAAAGTATTGTAGGCATGAATGTTATCCCTATTTTGTATACCAAGTGTTATATCTTGTTTTGATGACATTCTTGGAAGTCCCGTTGGGTGCAGGGGACTTTAAGCATTTGTGGCACTAGTCCGTATGTGCTAGGGGACTATAAGCATTTGTAGCATGTAGTTTGGAAGTCAAATGCGTGCGGGGGACTATAAGCATTTGTGGCACAAGTCCTTAGTGTCCGGGGACTATAATGCAACGACACCATTGTTTTGAGATCTCTCTTGTCTTGTCTTGCTTTTGCCAGCGGCCATCAGCGTGGGCTTGTTTGTCCGAGATGTCATCACTTGTATTATATTGATGTTAGTAAGCATCTCTTGAAGCTTTGAAAGACCTGATAGATGAACTTGATTTGTTTCATGTATTATTTGTTTAAAAGATCTCGGATATCATTCATGTAAACCCTTTATTACTTATGCCATTCACTGAGTATCCAAGCTCACCCTCTCTATATATATGTAGGTGATGAGCAGGTCGGCGGTGATGCCTAGTTGTGCTTAGCCGGCATGTTTTGCCGATGTGTTTTTGGATTCATGTTTTCTTGAAGATTATGCTTCTTGGTTATTTTATTGTATTTTGTGTTTGATGGCTGAGAAGCCTTTTGATCAAGATGTAATTTGTGTACGTCATTATTTTGTATTAAAGCTACTATAAGATGTTTGCCATCTCATTTAACTCAAGCACGGCTCCTATGGACTACTTTACTTTTGATTATTGCTTCCGCATTTGTAAGCCCCATATGTTTACTCTGATTTGTGTGTGTTTTCTTGTAAGTGGCCTTTGGTAATCCCGAATTACTGGCCATCATGGCACCATTCTACTAGGGGCGGAATGGGGTCGTGACATTGTTGGTCGTCGATATCAGAGAGTTGCTTTAACTCTCGCGGCGTTGGTTTCACCGGAGTGAGTAATTCTGGTTTGCATCATCTCACAGAGAATGACAGAGGGCTTGGTGGTGGTGGTACCATTTTTGGTTTTGTGTGTGACAGACAGAAGAGAAGAGGATATGAAGCATTTATAGGGTTTTAGTTAGGTTGAGGTAGTCTTTCACTCTCTCATTGAAAGTTGGATTTTGATCATTTTAATGCATGAAACATAAATGGTTAATTTTGGCAGTAAATTCAGTAAATTGTAATGTAATTTTTAATTGGTTGATAACTTATTGTAAATGCAATTCACCTTATTTAGTTTTGATTGATTTTTTGAAAATTGAGGTTTTTTTAAATTTTTCGTGTTTTTTTATTTTATTTGTAGTGAATTCTTTTATACTGTGTTTGGTTAGGAGATTTAGAGAGGGATTTGGAAAGGGAAAGGAAAAATGTGTGAAACTATGTGAAATATAGGTATGTTTTATTCACATTTCACCTACCTTTTCCATTTCTCTTTCTAAAATCTCCCCAAATCCTCCAACCAA
Source organism: Camellia lanceoleosa (assembly GCA_025200525.1). Lineage (NCBI taxonomy): Eukaryota > Viridiplantae > Streptophyta > Magnoliopsida > Ericales > Theaceae > Camellia > Camellia lanceoleosa. The sequence continues at coordinate 119,953,948 of CM045771.1, read as the reverse complement.
ACACAGCATTAGTATTTTTTTTTTTTAAAATTATTTTCTAGATGCACCTAAAATATTTTTGAAAAAATATTTTAATAAATACACAAAATGCAAAAATGTACTGATTTTTTTTTTTTTTTTTTGTATTTGATGAATTTTTTAAGTTAGGTGTATCTAAAAATAAAAATAAAAAATTTTAAAATATTAAAATTTTTGACTAAAAACAAAAAAAATATGAAAAATAAAAAAATTCAATTTTATGAAAAATTAGCTCAATCTTCGAAAACCAAACAAGGTGATTAATCTATTTTTTTTACATAATTATACTAGTGCCTTTCTTAAATTTTAATTCACATTTTTTATAAATAACTTGTTAATCGTGTAAATAATAAGAAAATAAATGTTATTATCTCTTTCTCTCTTTTTTTATCAACAAAAAGTCATTCTTGCAATAAATGCTTTAAAATTTAAATTCAAATGTAATAATTACATATTCCCCAAAAAAAAGTTATAATTCCTATAAATAAACTAACAAAATAAGGTGAGGCAGTATATATTTTAGTAGTATAGAGATAACAAAAAATAAAAATAAAAATAAGGACAAATTACAAGCGTGTCCTGCTTCAAAAAATTATACTCTATAGTCTCGTAATGCTTTTGAAATAGCCAAAGCAAGTCAGCTCTCAGTGAGCTTTTCATTCTCAAAGGTATTGTGAGAAGGGAGATTTGCACCGGACAGTACGGCCGAGCTACAGTAACGCGGGTTATGACAGACCTCACGGTGCCGAGCTGTTTTCCCAATGCGCGCGGTACTCCGGCCTGTCGTGCACAACCGAGGTTAATTGGCCGACCAGGCGTGGACTAAGGCCTGGCCGAGCTGTGGGTTGATGGACATTCGGCTGGACACGCGTTGGCGTGGCACAACCGAGCTAATGGCAGTCCGGAATGAATTTTGGCCGAGAAAAGGACCAGCACGCTTCATCTTCAGTTAGCCCGGAAATAGTCTGGACCGGGATGATTGTCAGCGTGCGCCCGGCCGGCTAGCTCGGAAGCTCGGTCGTGTTGAATATGGTTGTGATTCTCTCCAAGGAATAGGCCGGTTGTAGTATCCCGGTCAGGTGTGCCACTTGGGCCAATGGCGTGATGGAGAGGAAATTTACTTCTGGCACGCGTCAATACCGTTTGGCAGTTTCACATGTACTATTTGGGGGTTTTGGCCTATGCACGCATAAGGTAGTGGGAGGCGAGCACTGCCACCTGTCCAGGAAAGGACAGCAGAGGTAGTGCGCGCATAATCCCTGAGGCTGCATGGCCAGCCTAGAAAAGGGGAGAATATGGACGTTGGAGGTATGCTATCTGAACCACTTTCTCTCTCTCTCTAAACAGTGCTTTTCTTCTTCCTCAAGTGACCTAACTTGATCGTCGGAGGGGTTTTCCGGCACCACCCTCGCCGTGCAGATCACCACCTCTTTGTTTGCAGGCAAGGCGACGTTGCACGAAGCTTGAGTCCAAGGAAGTACGGAAAGCAAAGGATATTTGTTCCCCGTACAATTGGCGCCGTCTGTGGGAATTCTTTGATTCAAAACCCTTGTTCCTCAGGCTTCATCGACCATTTCCATGGCCAACAACGACGAAGTTCCGTTGTCCGTCGTCGATGGCGTCACTCCAGAGTATGTCCGGAGGAGAGAAGGCCCCCCGAATGTTCCAACCATGGCGGGCCTGGAAACTTCTTCGCGAGGAGTGCGTGACAAGCGTGGGAGGAGTTCTGATCGCTCACAGAGTCCAGAGGGCCGCCAACGCAGGGGGGAGTCCCGTGAGGAATGCCTGGAGCACAAACTCAATGATCAAGACGCCCTCATTTGAAGGATGGCAGCAGAAATAGAGCTGCTGAAACGCCATGTTAGGGGCAAGGGTGTTGCTGGAGAGGGCAACCTCAGTGAGCATACCCCCTCCCCTCGTTCTAGCAGTCGCCACCAGAGGAGGACTCATTCAATCTCCATCACCAGGAACTACGGGGTTGGAGATTCAAACCAGCAAGAAGGCAGATCCTCCACTCGCGACAGCACCTACTGCCCCTTACACCCATCATCAACGCCGCGTTGCTCTGCCTCCTCTCGTTCCGGGGATCTCAGGGACGTGTTGGAGAAGAGAGCGCGCCATCGAGAGGCTCAGAGGGTACCAGCGCTCCAGAGGTTGAGTGCCCCAGTTCGTTGCAGTGAAGAAGTAGTGATGCCGGCGCCCAGAGTCAGGGCCCCTGCACTGGAGGACAAAGAGCTGGCAAGACTTACAGCCACGCCGCTGTCCCCAGAGATTGAGAGCACCCCACTCCCTGCCGGATTACACCAGCCAAAGTTCACTTTGTACGACGGCAAGACGGATCCGTACATGCATGTGAGTCATTATCGGCAGGTGATGGCTGGCCACCGGCAAAACGACGCCTTGTTGTGCCTCATATTCCCAGCAAGCTTGGAAGAGCTGGGCTTGAAGTGGTTCGAAAGGCTCCCGGAGGGGAGTATCGAGGGGTGGCAGCAACTAGCGGAAGCCTTCGTCACCAGATTCAAAACCAACACTCGAACACCAAAGGAGGTCGACCATCTCCTGGGCATCAAGATAGAGTCTGGAGATTCTTTGAAGGCATACAATGCGAAGTACTGGGAAACCTACAATGAGATCCTCGACTGCCCCACCAATCTGGCGATTACCCATTACAAGCGTGGTCTCCCAGTCAGGCATAGGCTGCGAGACTCGCTCACAATGAATCAACCGTCGACCATAGAGTTGCTCATGCGACGCATTAATGAGCACATCCGAGTCGAAGACAATGCAGCCGCTGCTACCGTGACAGCGAGTCCGGTAATAGAGAACAAGATGATGGCCATGCAAACCACCATGGAAGAGATATAGGGAGTTCGGCTTTTGAAAGAAGAAGACCGAGGAAAGGGGGCATAAAAATCGCAGTTTGTAAATGACCGATCCATTTCTAGAACATCAAGCTCTGCCAATCTAAAGTTTTGTTCTTGGTTCTATTTCTGTAACCCCTTTTTGCCATCGGCACAATGAAACAAGTAAACTATTTTCTTGAGAATCATTGTATGTTTGCCTCGCCAAGCGGATTCAGTGCAGACCTAGGGGCAACTAACGATCATTTTGATGGAAAGATCAAAATTCCTTGCCGGACGAATTTTGCTTAGCAAGAGGTTTGTTGATGGTTTTATCAACTCTGAAATTCCTTGTCGGATGGATTTTACTCGGCAAGAGGTTTGTTGATAGTTTTAATCAACTTTAGAGTTCCTTGCTGAGCTGATCTTGCTCGCCAAGAAGCAAGGCGCCGAGCGGACCTTGCTCGCTGACCTTGGTGTTCCTTGAAGAGCTGATCTTGCTCGCCAAGAAGCAAGTCGCCGAGCGGATCTAGCTCGCCGACCTTGGAGTTCCTTGCCGAGCTGATCTTGCTCGCCAAGAAGCAAGCGTGGCGGACCTTGCTCACGACCTTGGTGTTCCTTGCGAAATGATCTTGCTCGCCAAGCAAGGCGCCAGCGGACCTTGCTCGCCGACCTTGGTGTTCCTTGTCGAAATGATCTTGCTCGCCAAGCTAAGTCGCCGAGCGGACCTAGCTTCGCCGACCTTGGAGTTCATTGCCGTCGATCTTCTTGGCCAAGCAAGCGCCGAGCGGACCTTGCTTTCGCCGACTTGGTGTTCCTTGTCGAAATGATCTTGCTCGCCAAGCAAGTCGCCGAGCGGACCTTGCTCACGACCTTGGTGTTCCTTGTCGAAATGATCTTGCTCGCCAAGAAGCAAGCGCCGAGCGGACCTAGCTCACGACTTTGGTGTTCCTTGACGAGTGATCTTGTTCTCGAAGAATGAAGGCGAGCGCCGGACCTTGCTCGCTGACCTTGGTGTTCCTTGAAGAGCTGATCTTGCTCGCCATGAAGCAAGTCGCCGAGCGGATCTAGCTCGCCGACCTTGGAGTTCCTTGCCGAGCTGATCTTGCTCGCCAAGAAGCAAGGCGCCGAGCGGACCTTGCTCGCTGACCTTGGTGTTCCTTGACGAGCTGATCTTGCTCGCCGAGCTGATCTTGCTCGCCGAGCGGACCTAGCTCGCCGACTTTGGAGTTCCTTGCCGAGCTGAGCTTGCTCGCCAAGAACCAAGTCGCCGAGCGGACCTAGCTCGCCGACCTTGGTGTTCCTTGCCGAGCTGATCTTGCTCGCCAAGAAGCAAGTCGCCGAGCAGACCTAGCTCGACGACCTTGGAATTCCTTGCCGAGCTGATCTTGCTCGCCAAGAAGAAAGGCACCGAGCGAACCTTGCTCGCTGACCTTGGTGTTCCTTGACGAGCTGATCTTGCTCGCCAAGAAGCAAGTGCCGAGCGGACCTCGCTCGCTGACCTTGGTGTTCCTTGCCAAGCTGATCTTGCTCGCCAAGAAGCAAGGCGCCGAGCTGACCTTGCTCGCCGACCTTGGTGTTCCTTGCCGAGCTGATCTTGCTCGCCAAGAAGCAAATCGCCGAGCGGATCTAGCTCGCCGACCTTGGAGTTCCTTGCCGAGCTGATCTTGCTCACCAAGAAGCAAGGCGCCGAGCGGACCTTGCTCGCTGACCTTGGTGTTCCTTGACGAGCTGATCTTGCTCGCCAAGAAGCAAGTCGCCGAGCGGACCTAGCTCGCCGACTTTGGAGTTCCTTGCCGAGCTGAGCTTGCTCGCCAAGAAGCAAGGCGCCGAGCGGACCTTGCTCGCCGACCTTGGTGTTAATTGCCGAGCTGAGCTTGCTCGCCAAGAACCAAGTCACCGAGCGGACCTAGCTCGCCGACCTTGGAATTCCTTGCCGAGCTGATCTTGCTCACCAGGAAGAAAGGTGCCGAGTGAACTTTGCTCGCCGACCTTGGTGTTCCTTGCTGAGCTGATCTTGCTCGCCAAGAACCGAGTCGCCGAGCGGACCTTGCTCGCTGACCTTGGTGTTCCTTGACGAACTGATCTTGCTCGCCAAGAGGCAAGTCGCCGAGCGGACCTTGCTCGCCGACCTTGGTGTTCCTTGCCGAGCTGATCTTGTTCGCTAAGAAGGAAGTCGCGGAGCGGACCTTGCTTCTTTGAAGTTCCTTGCCGAGCTAATCTTGCTCGCCAAGAAGTAAATTGCCGAGCGGACCTTTCTCGGGCGACCTTGGAGTTCCTTGCCGAGCTGATCTTGCTCTCCAAGAAGCAAGTCGCGTAGCGGACCTTGCTGGCCTACGAATTCCTAAACTGAGCGAAGCGGATCACCGAGCAAAAATTCTGGCCCGGCCTCATAATGTAATTCCAGTCACGCTTACGCAGACAGAATTAAGGGGCAATTGAGAGGGGAGATTTGCACCGGGCAGTACGGCCGAGCTACAGTAACGCGGGTTATGACAGACCTCATGGTGAAATTTGTTTTTCCCAATGCGCTGCAGATTCGCACTGCACAACCGAGGTTAATTGGCTGACCAGGCGTGGACTAAGGCCTGGCCGAGCTATGGGTTGATGGACATTTGGCTGGACACGCGTTGGCGTGGCACAACTGAGCTAATGGCAGTCCGGAATGAATTTTGGCCGAGAAAAGGACCGGCACGCTTCATCTTCAGTTAGCCCGAAAATAGTCTTGATCGGGATGATTGTCGGCGTGCGCCCGGCCGGCTAGCTCGGAAGCTCGGTCGTGTTGAATATGGTTGTGATTCTCTCCAAGGAATAGGCCGGTTGTAGTATCCCGGTCAGGTGTGCCACTTGGGCCAATGGCGTGATGGAGAGGAAATCTACTTCTGGCACGCGTCAATACCGTTTGGCAGTTTCACATGTACTATTTGGGGGTTTTGGCCTATGCACGCGTAAGGTAGTGGGAGGCGAGCACTGCCACCTGTCCAGGGAAGGACAGCAGAGGTAGTGCGCGCATAATCCCTGAGGCTGCATAGCCAGCCTAGAAAAGGAGAGAAGATGGACGTTGGAGGTATGCTATCTGAACCACTTTCTCTCTCTCTCTAAACAGTGCTCTTCTTCTTCCTCAAGTGACCTAACTTGATCGTCGGAGGGGTTTTCCGGCACCACCCCCGCCGGGCAGATCACCACCTCTTTGTTTGCAGGCAAGGCGACGTTGCACGAAGCTTGAGTCCAAGGAAGTACGGAAAGCAAAGGATATTTGTTCCCCGTACATATTGCTTTCTATGTTTATAATAAAGTTAGGAGACTTTCACGAGATCCTCCTATGATGTGGTCTGATCTTCGTCTATGTTAGGGAGATCTCATTCGGTTATATGATGCAAATGACTTCTATGATTTAAGGGATGTGAAAGGACAGTATACAGTTCTCAAGTTATAGGGTTTTAAGGCTATTTTATTTTTCTCTTCTTTTTTTTTATATATAGTTACTGGCGATCAATGACTACTATTGATTTGGATTTACTTATACTTACCGACCATCGATTCCTTACGTCACCCTCATCGACGATGAATAAGATAAGTTTTCGACAAACAAAATGAATGGATCTACTCTGATATGATTTAGATTTACTAAGATCTGAGTAGATTCACATCAAATTTGGTCAGATCTAAACCCGAAATAGTTGCCGTAATACAATCATCTCTTTATATTTTTCTTTCTCTTTCGATCTCTCAATTTTTTTACTTTTTCTTTGCTATATACTTTTTTTTTCCTATTTTAATGGAGAAATTTTTTTAATTCTAAACAAATTTTTTTCAAATTTTAGTTACAGGTGGTAAAAATTATAAAATTTTCCAATTTTAATTTTTTGGGTGCTAAAATGAATCATGTTTTAAATTTATAAAATTTTACAATTTCATGACATGCTTTAAAACTGTAAAATTTTGTAATTTCATAACATGTTTTTCAGTTTGATTAATAAGGAGAAATATTTAATAGAATCATATTTTAAAACTACAACAATTTTACAATTTCAAATCTTACTTTTCAGTTTGATTAATATAAGAGATTATTTGCTTAAACCCTCAAAAATCAAAAAATAATTTATGTTTTTCCACACTGTTGCTGTTAATTGTTGTTTTATATATATATATATATATATATATTTTCGTTTATCAATATTTAGCACATTTTGTTATATTTTTTCGCTCTAATTTCTTCATTTATTCTTTTTTTTTTTTTGGGACAATATTCTGGACATTCCAATGAGTTTGCGACAATGTTATTGATGTTCTAGGCATTCCGACCATTTTTAGTGACGTTTAAAACATTCTAGTGATACTCCAGCGACTTCTCAATGATGTTGAATATTTTGATGAGCCTTCGGTGATCGTCTGACAAAAATTTAGTGGTGGTGAGATGTAGCAGCATCTTTAAATTGCAAGAAAAAAAAAATGATTTTTGGTAACAATTAAAAATATGTATAATTAATTGGTACAAATATTTTATTTTAAGACTTTATAAATTTTGAATTTTATGTATGAAACCTATTAATAAGTGCCCCAAAGGACAAATTATCCGTGTATCCTATTTCTAAAGGTTACACTCTATTTAGTCCCATAATTTTTTAATAGATCCGAAAGTCGTGTAACCATTGATGCTATTTTTAGAATCCCAAATCCAACTCACTTTATTTGGTTTGAGTTTTTTAAAAATACTTTTTAAAAATTTTTATTTTTTTATTTTTCGTATTTTTCTATTTTCACTAATTTTTTTTTAATATTTTAAGTGATTTTTTTAATTTTTAGACACATCTAACATAAATACACTTAAAATGTGTAATATTTGTGAAAATTTTTTTAAAAATTCACTAAATACCAAAAAATATAAAATATATATATATATATAAATTCAATACATTTTTCGTATTTTTGTATATTTATTAATTTTTTAAAATATTTTTTCACAAAATTTTACTATTTAGATACATCTAAGTAAGGTGCATCTAAAAAAATTTAAAAAAAAAAAACTGTTTAAAGTTTCTAAAATATTCATTAAAAACAAAAAATAAAAATAAAAAAATTCAATTTTAAAAAAATTGAACTCAAAAAACTAAAATCAAACGCACTTACTTTCTATGTTTATAATAAAGCCAAGAGAGTTTCACGAGATCCTCGCATGATGTGGTCCAATCTTCGTCTACGTCAGGTAGATCTGGTTCGATTATATAGTGCAAATGAGTTCTATGATTTAAAGGATGTGGAAGGAGTGTATACAGTCATCAAATTATGTGGTTTTAAAGCTTCGTTTTTCTTTTTCTGTTATGCTCATTAATGACCGACCATTATTGATGGAGGTTTACCGACAATCACAAATTATTGATTCCTTGCTGCCTTTATTGACGGAGAAAAAGATAAATTTTCAACGAACAAGATGATTAGATCTACTTAGTTCTTAGTAGATCTAAATCAAATCTGACCAGATCTAAACCAAAAATAATTATCATAGTACAAACTTCTCTCTATATTTTTCTCTCTCCTTCGATCTCTCAATTTTTTTATTTTTTATCTACAACACATTTCTTTTTTCCTATTTTAATGAAGAAAATTTTTAAATTCTGAATAAATTTTTTTTGAGTTTTAGTTACAAGCAGTGAAAATGATAAAATTTTTTAGTTTCAATTTTTTTTTTTTTTTTTGGTGCTGAAATGAATCATGCTTTAAAACTGTAAAATTTTACAGTATTATGAGTTCGATTAATAAGGAGAAATACTTAATAGAATCATATTTTGAAACTATAACAATTTTACAGTTTCAAATCTTGTTTTTCAATTTAATTAATATTAGAGATCATTTGTTTAATTTAAACCCTACAAAAATTTAAAAATAACTTATATTTTTTCTCATTGTTACTGTTAATTGTTATTACATTTTTTTCTTTCAATTTATCAATATTTACCATATTTTGTTATGTTTTTTCGTTCTAATTTCTTCATTTATTCTTTTTTTTAATAATATTTTGGACATTCTGGTGAATCTTTAGAAGTATTGACATCCAGACGACTTCCAGTGACGTTCAGAACATTCTAGTAACACTCTAGCGAATTTTCAGTGATCCTCCAATGATTTCTCGGTAATGTTAAATATTTCACCGAGCCTCTGGTGATCATCTAACGAAAATTAGGCAGTAATGAAATGTAACAGTGTCTTTAAATTTAAAAAATAAAATAAAATAAATTTTTTTTATAATAATTAAAAATATATAAGAATAATTGGTGCACATGTTTTGTTTTGAAACCAAATGAGTTTTGAATTGTGTGTAGGAGACCTATTGGTAAGTGCCAAAAAAAAAAAATAATAAAACAAGAGAGGTAAATTATATATGTTTCAGATCCAAAAAAACATAGTACTTTTTATTGCTGATTTGGTATTATCGACATTGCACATCAAGTAGTCCACGGCTCCACCGGTTTCCCAAATTCGACCGTTACGGAACCAAAAAAAATCAATTTGCAGATGCAAACAAGAGTAAAAACCAAATCAGACCTAAAAATTGAGTCATCTACTTGATCTTCTACCTAAGCGATGCAACAGCAATCATTTAACTCCAATCCACAACCCATGGAGTGTCCACGAGTTATTTGATAGACCCATGTATTATTTGTATGGGGAATAGACGATGAAAAAAAACTCTACAGAAAGTCTGTGTGTTCAAACTCTATAAGCTACCATCACTGAGCCATGGAAATTGGAATCAGGAAATCATGGGATAACTCTCTAGATGTCTTATGGAAATTTTGTGGTCTCTGTCTATCTGCTGTTCAGGAGCTATAGTCTCAATCTTGAAATTGAAATTTTCTTTTAGCAAATGTAGAAATTTACTCAAAATGTTTCGGATGTTACAAAATGAACTAGTGAAATTAGAGCATCTCCAATCCTTTGTTACTTTTTGTTATAAAAATTTTCCTCTTATCCCAAAATTTTCATTTACATCAAATTTGATGAAAAAAATATTTTTTTTCCTCGATTTGATAAACATTTGATGAAATGATTAGAGATATTTTTCAAGTACTTTATCATATAAAAAAGGGTTAAGGATTGGAGGTGTTCTTAGATAAATACTAGAGAGTTTTTATTCTTATTCTACCAATGACAATTACTATTGTGAAAGATATTTCATTGCAATGCAATTCATGAAAAACCAAATAAGCGATTCCCCCCTTCCCCATTTAAATTCAAAGTGATGGTTGATCGAATGATTATTTTGATAGATATATTGAGAAAAAAATGTTTGATAGCTTAAGTAATAACCTTATCATATAGTGATTTCAAAAATGAAAACTCGCCATGAACGATTATCTAAATGTAGATTTTTACTTATTTTTGTTGAACCAATAGTATTAATGTCTCAATTTTATTTTTATATGTAATTTAACAAGTTTATATTATTTTTGCTGACGCGATTGAAAATATATAAAATTATAGTGTACTACGTAAAAAATTTATTTTTATCTGTAATTTAACAAGTTTAAGTCTGGGTTGAATTTTTTTTTTTTTTTTTTTTTTTTTTTTTTTTTAGCCCCGCTTAAAAGTTTGATTTTTTATTTTTTTATTTTGTCAAAAAATTTAACGGAGGCTAAATTACTTCTGCCGATTCAATTGAAAACATATAAAATTACAGTGTGTTATATAAAAGTTAATTTTGAATGAGTTGTGTAGAATCTAAATGTGACAATAATATTGATGGTACTTGTTATAAACTCAAATCCTAGCTACACCACTGACCATGAGAAGGTTGTAATGGAGGGGTGAGGGTTCTGTATAGGGTGCATAAGAAATAACCACTGCAATTAATAACAATCTCTCAAATGCATCCAAAGTGAAGAAAAATGAAATTCAATTCAAACTCTCTCTCAAAATACCAGTCCAATATACCCTGAATTCCTTCTCAGAGACTGAAAGTTAACTGCACCCAATGACCAACCAGAATAAAAATGTGGGGAAAATAAATGCTCAAAATTATACTTTTCAATTATTTCTCAAGGAAAGTCTGACAAAAAGATGGACTAAAATATTTATAGACCTCCCAGCAGCTTCATCCACGTGCGTAATTTCTTTGGTACCAAAAAATGTTGATTTCAAGTAATATTTAAAATGCTCTAGTGTCCACCACCCACCATTTTCAAGTCATATAGTTTAGCATGATGATGGTATTTCCAACATCACTGTTACTTCTTTCTTTTCCTTTTTCTTTGGTGAAAAGGAAAGTTAATTGAAGCAAAGAGTCATTACAAGCAAAGATAAAGATAAATGAGGGAATTAATCCCTCTCATACACTAGACCAACTAGGTCAGCTACAAGAAAGGGCCTAATTGAGCTAGGTGGGTCTTCATAGATTTCCAGAACTTCTTGCTGATCAACTCCAATTTGTGCAAGTGCATCAGCGCTCTTGCTGGCTTCGCAAAAGATGTGCTTGATCATTCATCACATTCTGAGTCAAGAATTTCGTGTCTTCCACTAATGCTCTGTATGGTCAGTTTGGGTGAGCACCATTTTGAATCAGATTTACTGCTTCTTGACAGTCCGTCTCAATCTCAACACCTTGCATCCTTTCTCATGGATGATGGTTGTGCCACAGTATATGGCCCAGATTTCGGCTTCAAGACAGGTTGCCACATCCAGTTTTCCTGAGTAGCCTAGAATCCATGATTTCTTCTCATCCTTGAAGAGGCCTCTAAATCCTGCTTTACCCCCAATCACTTTTAGCACAACTATCAGCATTTAGCTTGATTTTCCCTGCACAAGGAGGCAGCCAATTAATTAGTTTATGACCTCTTTGATCAGTGCTAAGGGGGCATTGAAAAGCCTCATTGATCTCTTAGAGTATATTGGAACACTTGGTGCAAACTGTCGTTAGTGGATATAGGGCAGTTTACAAAAATAATTTTGTTTTTAGCTGCTTTCCAAATTTGCCAAAGAGTGACAGTGAACCAAGTAATCCAATTAATACCATTGCTATGTTTAGATTTATCACGAAGGTTAAGAATTAGCCAATTTTACACAGGTTTATCAATGCCATCCTTATACCACTGATCACTTTTGATTTTTGTCAACATCTCCTTTGAGTAAAAGCAGTCTCTAAAGAGGTGACTCAGGTTTTCCACTTGGGTATTGCATCTAGGGCAGTCATCAATAAAATCAAGACCTCGAGTAACTCTGAGTTGGTTGGTGAGAAGCCTGCCATGCATAACAAGCCAGAGGAAGCCCCTGAGCTTTTGAAGAGAGGGATTACTGCTGTGCCAAAGTTATGCCTCAATTTGAGGTTTATTATGGATTTATTTTTATGATCCGAACCGTTTATTTTGTAGGGTTCGTTGAGTACTTCATATCTACCAAAAATCATATTAATCGGATATCAATAACTATATGATCAAATTACATTTATCATAAAAAAATAAACAATAAGTTTTTCTTTTGAGAAATAGCATAAAAAATATGCAATGCGATCACATAGTTATTGATATCTGATGAATATAATTTTTGGTAGACATGAAATACTAATGAAGGGTTCATATCATATAAATAAACCCATAATAAACCTCAAATTGAGGCACAACAGTTACTATGCCCCCCCACCCCAATTTGGCACAGCAGTAACCCCATTCCCGAGCTTTTGAGGGATTTTATGTTTCCAAATGCAGGCCCAAGGAATTTGAGGAATCTCCCCAGTAGTGATGATGTCTTAGGCAGCTTTTGGGGGAGAAGTTACCAAGAGGAGAGCCAAGCCAATGGGGTTTGTCAGGAAGAGTGATGAATCTAGGTAAAAAGACCTTGGTGAATATCACCACTACTTGATCTCACAGATGGCGTCGCTTTCTAATATTAAGCCTGTTCCACCAAAGTTTGCCGAGTGACCACTTTCTATAAAAGAAGCCCAGCCTCTCTTCCACTATATTTCCCTCTTCTCTCCTTTCATTCAATATAACCAGGAGAAAAAAGACAAATGATTAATTGCATGCACACAACAAAGGGTCGCACTTATCTAAAATGAGAATATTACAAAACTGGCCAAAGAATTTGAAAAAGAAAAACAAGAGAACAAGGGCTCTATTTGGTTTGATTTTTCAAATACTGTTTTTAGATGGGTTTTCATTTGAACCTCATAAAGAACTGCAAAGGGAAAAGTGGGGTTAAAATGAAGGCGAATGTGTGGCATGTAGCATATACAGAAGTTGACAACAGTCCATTCAGAATAGACAAGGAAAGTAAAGGTTGTGATTTTTATAATATCACCCTTGTGTAGGTTTGAATAATTGATATTAGTGAAGCTTAGCATGATCAAGAGAAACCAATTGTTTGAAGCACATCGCATTTCACACAACATTATTCAAAATGAATATCCCTTAGGCAAAACCACCAACAGCATGAAAAATATAGCAATACTAGAAAGAAAAAAAAAAAATTATATATATATAGCAAGGACAAAATTCTTCCAGTAAAGAACAATACCAATTTAACTATGTCAGAATAAAATTATATCAAAGTCTAAGGGAGATAGGATCCCAAAAAATGAATCTTAAAACAAAACACCACCCATAGTAAACAAACAAAACTAGCCGGTTCAACGGCTGACATCGTGACACAGAATCATCCCCAAATTGAGCCCAGAGCCTATAGGAAATGAGTGGTAATTTGCAGTTTTGTCAACCCAGTATAACCATATCTCACAAGACATCACCTTTCAATTAAATAATTTATCAAATTTCCCAAAAACGCAGTCCAATATATGTTCCACATTTAGCACCATAGCAAACACTAATCACAGCTATGATAATTACTTTTTTCCATGCTCAATGATCAAACAAAAATAAAATGCATATAAACAGCACCAATTAATAGCTAACAAAAGGAACACCTATTGAATAAACAGAGCTGTATATCACAACAAATGCAGCTAAGCACAATTTTCAACTTATAGTTATGTAAACCCTACAATCCTAGATTAAAGAAAAATAAGAAAAAAGAAAAAGAACAGCACCAAACTGTAGCAACTGGGTTTTGGAATCTAAAAATAAAACAAAATCTAACAAGGATCCAAATTCATTCGACGAACTAATTCTAAAATAAGTAATAAATAACTTTTCTTTCTCTTTAGACATCTTTTCAGCGACTGTATCAACAAGTATCCATGGTCCAAAAATTCAATTATAGCACAAAGATGAAGAAAAAAAATAATAACTTTTTAAAACATTAGCAATGAAAAACTCTGTTCCTAGTGAATTAGCTATGGAATCGAGAAAAGACCCAGATCCAAACCCGAATCAATTCGAACAAAGAAGCCAAAAACTTCTTTGCTCAAATCTACAGCTACAGATCCAAATTTGAATAACATGCAATGAAATCCAAACCTAGAAATGAATGAATCCACTCGATCTCCAACCAATCCATGCAATCAGCAACTAATTCAAATCCAAACTGTCCAAGATCTGAAGAAAACATCCTCACATTCACCGCGGTCTCCGATTCAGTTGATGCAAGGCGGGATCCAATTCGCCACCACCAAACTCCGCCGCCGCCACCACCGGCGGCGAAGCAGTTCCCGACCTGCACCAAGCGAATTAGAGACCGCCGCAATAACATCACCTATAAACACAATACATGTACGTATATATATGTAGAGAGCGAAAGAGATCTAGAGAGAGAGAGACAGAAAGAGAGAGGAAACCCTATAGCGAGCTCTGAGTGAGTGAGAGAGAGAGAGAGAGAGAGAGAGAGCGAGCTATGGAGGCAGGCAGTGAGGGAAGGTACGGGAGAGACGAGGGGTTATTTATAGTGGAGACAGACGAACGTGATGGTGCCACGTAGGCCGAGTCACCGACTTTTGCTGTGACGATGCACAGTTTGCATTCAAGTAGGGGGAAGATGTGGTTAGGGACGTTGGAAAAGGTTTTCTATACGAACCGGTTACCATGTGACACTTTCATCGATCATAATAGGATAAATTATAAATACATACATTTTTAAAGCTTATTTTTAAAGCTTATTTAAATTATATTATATTGTTTAAAATTTTTAATTTTATAATAAATAAGTCATTTTATTAATAAATTATCAAGTTAATTAACAGTTTTTAATAATGTTAAAATTTTATTTCAATTAATAATTCAGATAATTTTATTATTGTATAGTTGAACAGTTAGAAATTTTATTTTTTCAATTAATTCTGTTAAATAAAAAATTCTGACAAGGAGATATTTGTAATTTTTTAAATCAAAAGAGACAATTCATATTTTAAGTAAATCTCAAAAGATATATTTGTAATTTATCCATCATAATATTATTTTTTTAATATTTAATAGAAGAGATTATTTAGAAAATATTAAATATATTTTTAAATTTTTTTATAAAAAGATAAGAAATAAATAAAAAGTACATTTTTTAGGTAATTTCCAAATAACCCTTAAATATAGTGAATCCAAATCAAATCAAAATAATAAAATGTATTACATGATATATATCTTAGGGTCTTTTGAAAAGTAAATTATAATTAACTTATCAAGTTATAATTAATTTCTCTCTCATAAAAAAATTAATTATAATTATTTTTTCAAAATAAGTATAGGAGTATACAAAAAATTATCGGGAAGCTAGTGTTTGTTTTTTGGACCTTGGACGAGGGGAAAATTACGGAAATGCCAAGGGAGGGTGGTGCGTGGGTGGGTGTACGCGTGGAGAGACAGTAACCGCACGTGCGCGCGTGATCATCTGGGAGTGTTAGCTGAATTACATGTTACACGTGTCAACAAAGATACGTAATTTTTGGCAAAAATAGAAGTGGAAATAACATTTCTAACTTAGGATTGTTTTCTGTTCCAAAAAAAATTAGAAAAAATTATTTATAAATCTTATTAGGGAGACTTATGTTACATATAGTTTTACTAAAAAATTTATGATTTCATAAGTCTTGTGTGAAGTTTATTGACACATTTACCCTCAATATTAGTTGTTAATATCATAAATAATAGTAAAATCATATATAGAAGATTGAATGTTACCATAAATTAAGTTTGCGAAACGTAATGTGACACTTACATAAACGTAACGTGACGTGACATCTACATAAACATAACGTGACACCTACATAAACGTAACGTAACGTAATGTGTCACGTTACGTTTCACAAACTTACTAGGTTTTTGATTTTTTAAATTGAATGTGAAAATGTTACTTGTTTTTTGATTTTTTAAATTGAATGTGAAAATGTTACTTGTTCGTATATTTTGAAATTCACATTCACATAAATATGTCTATGGTAACATTCAATTTCCTATATAAAAAATTGAATGTTACCATAGATTAAGTTTGCTAAACGTCACGTGACACTTACATAAATGTAACGTAACGTGACCATATCAGATGGGACATTACATAAACGTAACGTGACGTGACACCTACATAAATGTAACGCGTCATGTTACGTTTCGCAAACTTATTAGGTTTTTTATTTTAGTGTATAATAGTATATTAATACCATTTATTTACAACTTATAGAATCTTATGGAATACATTTCTATCTCAATAGGACTTAAAACTTTATAAGAAATTACACAGGACTTAACATAGCATAAGTGTCCGAAATACGACTTACAAATAAGTCTTCCAAAAAAATTAAGATTATTTTGAGAATTAATTATTTTATTTTATTTTTGAATTTTTTATAAAATGATATATAAAAAAAAATAAAGAAATAGTTAATTTTTTTAAATAATTTTTTAATTATTTTATGGGATATAAATTTTATTTTTATATTTTTTATCCTTTTTATGCAGAAAGAGTTGTACTCTCAAAAGATTTTCACTTTTTGATAATTTTTCCTTCACTTTTTATTGAGTAATGATTTTCCTAAAATAGACAGGAAAATGGTTAATTTTACATTTTTATTATCTAAATCATTATTACTTTTTCCCATTCGACCTCTAAATTATTAATTTGGTTTATTTGGTCACCAAAGTTTCTAATTTTAGTTCATGTAGTCTAATTTGAAATGATTGTATAAATCAATAGTAGTTTAAATTTGATTTGATAGGTAAAATATTTTAAAATTTGAGTAACTTAAATTTTACAATCAAGAACTCATTTATCTTACTATTTTGAGCCTTCGGTTGGGAAGTGAGTTGTCTTTTTGACTTTTTGATTATTTTAACCTGGACTATTTTAGCCTAGTTTGGGAAGGACTTTTTGGCTTTTTAACTTTTTTGATTTTTTTTGTGAGAGAGGATTGTAATGATTATGGGTTGGATTTGATGTTTTGTTTTTTGTGGCTAAAATAGCATATTTTGTTTTTTGTGGCTATTTTAGCCCCTAACCCACCCAAACCTTCTTGCCAAACACCACCTAAATAAACTACATCCCATAAGTAATTTTTTGTGTATTTGAATTGTAGGGTAAACTACCAATAGGTCTTAATAGTTAGACTTAATTCCCATCAAGTCCAATTGAAAATAAGTCTAGATAAAATTGTTGCTAAAAATATTTTTTTGTGACAATTTTTTACATACGTTGCTAAAAATTAATAATTAGTGACTTTTTTTTGTCATGATTTTTATAAATTGTCGTTAAAACTTACAATTCGTAATATTTTTTTATGACAAATTTTTTCCATAGGACCTATTAAACAATAAGTCTACTTATTATGACATACACGTAAGTACCCCTTGATTGTATAACTAAATTATTCAAATCTCAAAATAACTTTTTTGACCATCAAATTAGGTTTCAATTGTTACTAATTTGTGCTATCATTTTCAATTGCACTACATGAATTGAAATTAAAAACTTTAATAATCAAATACACAAAATTGATACTTTATGATTGAAAGAAAAAGGATGTGATAATTTAAAAGATAAAATTGAAACCCAGCCAAGGGAAACTAGCAAATAATCAGGAATAAACTAAAATAATTATAAAAGAACATTAAATAGTAAATCATTAGGAATAAATAAAAAAATATTTATAAACTATAAAAGTGTAAGTAGAATTTATGTTGTCACATTTTTTATTTGCATCATAACATAGATAACTTATATCTTTATATTCTTACAATTATTTATATTTATTCTCAATATTTTAAAATTTTAAAATAGATAAGATATTAAAAGAGGGATCAGTGTAATTACACTAAACTTATTAAGGCCAAGTTTGGCATCCTTAAAATAATTTATCTTTTTATCTTTTTTTCATCACATCACTTCTTTATTTTTCTGTACATCTTTTCGTAAAAAGACAAAAAGTGCACTCATTTAGATCATCTCAAACAACCCCAAACTTACTGTAAAAAATTTTAAAACTCAAAGATGATAGTGAAATTTGCCCTAAAGTTTTAACTAAGGTGTAAAATGAAAGATTTATTTTATTTTATTTTATTTTGTATACTATTTACTTTGATAAGAATAATTTTGTCTTTTTACTCTAAATGTGTTTGTGATACGAAGTCCACCTTGCTCCAGTGCGTCCAATGTAGTATTGCACATCCATTGTTCTCACCAATCAAATCAAAAAAGGTTAAAAAAATTGGGATTTCGTTAAAATTTGATTCCATTACCTGAAAAAACAAAAAGAATGTGATTCTCTACGTCAGTTCTTTTATAACATGCAATTTCATTTGACAACAAATTTATTAAAATTGTGTAAACTACGTGGAGTGCACTGCTTTGAATCATATTTTTTTATTTTTTATAAATAATAAAAAAATTGAAAGGAGTCCTCATGTCAGTAGTAGATTTACACAAACATTTTTTTGAAAGAAAAAAAAATAAAAATTTAAATTAATTTGATAAAAAAAATTAAATTAAAAATACTCATCATTTTTATAATTTAATTTGATCAAAAAAATTTCAAAATTTCCAACTCTGGCTTTTGGGAAAGTTAAAATAAAGTAGGGGCAAATTTGAGATGTTTTATAACTTGATTTTGAAATTTTATTTCTTAAGATAAAATAATTTTCAGCTTATTTATTAAATTTCTGTGATTTTTTAAACATGTGAAATGAACATAGTACACTTTAAACTTGAAGTTATCCAAAATTCAAAACTTCACAAATTAAAAGTCAAAGCATGGGGCCATTTGGACAAATTAGAGCACTTTATAAAGTCTAGTTTGTGAATTCTTCATGTGTCAATCGTTCTTATTTTTTATTTTCATTATTTACAAATAAAATAAATTTATTTTTTTGGTTTTTGTTTTGTTTGTTTGGACCATTCAACACCAACCTTCCAACTATAATAATAATATAGTCAGATACATGTTAGTTTAAATTTGTATTTATCAACATTAAAAAATAAAGAAACATTAAATTAAAAAATAAAGAAAAGGAAAAAAAAGAAAATTAATGAATCATGTTACCACAGTTTTGCGCCAACTAATGATGTCTTTTCATAACATAATGAAATGTTGAGCTACCAAATATGGCTAAAAATAAGCTTAGTCAAACTGAGTAGTGTATTATTTAAATTTAATTTATTTATATAATAAATTAATTTTGAACGAACTTTGAATGAGTCAAACATGAATCAAGTTCAAGTAATTTGTTTTTTATAGTGTATATAAACTTATTGATCAAGGTAATAGGTTGTTTCAACTTAACTTAAAAACTTAATAAGTTTAATATTATGTACGAGCACGGAAATAATCTTCTCCTATAATCTTGTTGATCAAGTTTGCACTCCTCCAAACATCGTTGCTTTGCCACCTGAAAACACAAATATGAGCTAGTCGGTAGGTGTATGTTGGAAACCTCTCCGGTGCCTAAGTCAGCAAATAGACAATGGACACAAAAACTCTGTGTATTCCAGAGTAAGAATTAGGATATCTGTACATAGGTCCTGCTATGAGCTTTTATAGTTTCTGCCTGGCACAATCCTAGTAGGATTTCAACTCTCTTTAGTAGAGTCCTCCTAAGAATCACAAAGATAATGCTTGTCTTTTTACACCCTCCTCACTGCTTAACCAAGTGAGATGGTTCCACTACGGTTTGGTAGCAAAACAACCGAGCTAACACTGTCACGCCTTACAACAGATTTAACCGCGCTCACTTAGCTCGGTTCTTCCTTGTCCTGTCATCCAGCTCAATTCTCTTCCACCTATATCTCGATTCAGAGCACTAAGACCAGGATACTGGCACATAACCTTGACCTAACTGACGGGATCAAAGACCAGGCTATGCAAGCCACTACCTCAGCCCATAGCTCGGTCCATTTCCCATCTGATCCTAGCTCGGCCCAAGTTCAAACATAAATTACCCTCTCAATTGCCTCTTAATTCCATCTACAACTCATGATTTGGGATTATTCTTCTCCATCCGAGCTAAACAAGTAATTCCACCGAGATTAAAATATTCAACTCCACCGAGCTGGGTTAGCTCGGTCTTCAGTTCTGTACCTGCCACAACCCGTCGCTTCACGTACCTAACATTATGTCCTGTCTGTGACACGTGGCACATGTCTATTGATTCTTCAAACTGCGACAGCCATCCCATTTTTATCAAAAAATGTTTGAAAACCGCCATTTTTGTGCCTATTCAAAACCCATTTTCTGAATCACACCCTCACTGTTCGTCTTCTCTCCCTCGCCTCATGAGTCTCCATATTCAAGACCATAGCATCTACAAAGCTCGTGTTCTAGCTGGCATCCTTACTGTTTTGGTCTTCATTCTCTCGTTTTAAATCTGTAAGTGGCTCAACCCCTTTCTTTTTTGTTTATTCCGCGAGTATATATAGTATAGAGAGATATATATACATATGTTTTTCAAAACGCATTCCTGTAGTTTCACATAAATGGCTAAAGACCACCAAGTCCCCTCAAACCACATACCCAGACCTCAAACATACTTTAGCTGGATTTTCAATCAATCTAGAATGCGAGCCTTTGATCCAAAATAATACCACGACCGAGTTAGGAACCTGTTTGTGATAGGTGTGCACTCGACCGAACTAGGAAACCTCGCTCAATAACCGAGCTAAAACCTTGAGCCCACCTTGGGTTACGACCGATCTAAGAACCTTCGTGCTCAGTAACCGAGCTAAAACGACTGAACTAAGAATGGGTTACAACCCATTTAGCCAATCTAGGGTTATGTTTATTTTGCCTTTTTGCTTAGCCCGGTCCAGTGATCTGGGCATAACACTTTCTATCTCCACTTTGCAGACTTGACTAGGTTGGCCAGGCACACCTTTACACTTTGCCCCATCGGCACTATTTCTCAACCGAGCCATCCAACGTCATCTCAACGCCGAGCTAGGCTACCGTGCTAACTTGTATACAAAATTTAAGTAAAATGGGTGAATACCAGTTCTTGGTAAACTCGTCTAGGACCATTGTCGAATTTCGTAAGGACTACAATATCCCTAACGATGTCTATCTCTCTTTAGTCGAACTAGATACCACGCCTTGGGAAAAACCGAGTTTCGTTCCTTTCACCATAATATCAATTGTAGAGGCCGGTCTCCGATTCCCTGTACAGCCACTCATATACGAGTTCCTCATGCAGACAAGATTATGCCCAACCCAACTCAGCACCAACACTTATAGAATAATAAATGGCATCGCCGAGTTAAACCGCCAGCTCGGTCTTAACCTCGGATTGGCCGAGCTTTTTCACCAATATTCGCTCAGCCAAAATGATGACGGTTGGGTATACTATTTAAGGGTACGAAGAGGCCGAGAGAAAATCATAAAAAATACACTAGATAAAGATTTAAACGACGACGATTTTTTTTGGGTTTCGGGCAATTTTAAAGATCAGGAAGCCCAGATATCTGGCTATAATATAAATTGGAATAAAGGGACTACTAGTAAGAATATCTCGGTTTAATTTTCTGTTTTTGTTTTGCTATTCCAGGCTATAATTTTACACCATGCTGACATAAGCATTCTGTCTTTCTTTTGTGCAAACTTAAACCAACTTAAATCACAGTACCCATACGCCAACCAAGACGCCCTTCATGCCGCGCTCTAATACTGTTATAGCGGTTAGGCCAAGCTGCTTAACTTCGAACCAACCTACCGGTATAGCAAAAGGACAAAGACCAGGGTGACTGATTTTCTCCTCGAACCATCACTGGAACCGGACCCAAACTTGTTCCAAATCAACCTTATTCCCCTCATTAAAGAACAAGAAATGGCCAAGCACCGTGCTGTTCATGCCTTGATCACCGAACAAACCACAACTTCTACTGCTGAGGTTCAAACCGAGGCACCTCAGGCCGGTTAGACTCACAAGGCTGTGGCGGCCCTCCCTACAACCCAAGCTTCATCATCTCGGCCGAATAAACAGCCACGTACACAACACCTGAGGGATGAGGATGAGCATCTAAAATCGAGCTTTAGGAAGCAACATAATCCCAAGGTCACGACCGACCTAGCCCTTCAAATCCTCCCACATCGTCAGTGTGGGCACTATCTACCACATTCAGGGGTCGCGCCATTACGACCTCTGACTCTGTCAACACCGAGAAGGATCACCTATTGGCCTTCAACTTAGCAAAAAGTGTCTGCCTACCCACCGATATAGAGCGGCATAAGGGTTTGACCGAGCTGAAGGCCATTCGCTCGGCATCTAAGTCAATGATACTGGTAAGCCCAAAAATCCCTATAACTTGAACAAATGACATTTGTTATCCTCTAACTGCGCTGAATTATGCAGGCCCTGCAAAAGAGCCAAGTGGCTCATAAACAAGTGCTTGAGCTACGAAAGATAGCGCGGTCAGCTGTTGCCAAAGTAGAATCCAAGGCAACTGAGCTAAAAAGCTCGAATGGTGGCCGAACTAAAAGTCAAAACGCGAGGGTGGCGGTCGATTATGGTAGAAGGCGACAAGCTTTAGCCAAGAAAAAATACCGCTATCTGCGAGAGCTGGCCAAGCTGGAAAAGAAAAAGAATGCCTAGCTGGAGGACCTAAAGAAAAAAATGCAGGATGTAAAGAACCGAGGCTTCAAGGAAGGGGAGGAGACTTATGTCCAACAGTGCGAAGCCGCTAAAGATATATTCTTTAAGTGCGGTTGGAAGGCTACTACTGAAAAGCTCAGTTACGGACATGACTTCAAAGTCTTCCTGAATCCCCCTCCCCACTTCATAACGGGATACATGGCGGACTACGTTAACTCGGTCCAACAAAAGTTTCTTCAAGAGGAGGAGGAAGATAAGGTCCCTACTCCACAAAATGCTTCCAACACTCAGCTTGGCCACCAGTCTGCCTCTCCGACTCCAGTGGACTCCAACCCACCTTTGCGCAGGGCAGTTAATGAGGCGTTTGTGACCGAGCCAAACCAGAGGGCTGATGCTGTTGCTGAGCTACCCTTGGGCAAAGTCCGGGTCGACATGGATACCGACCTAGATGACTTGTTTCTTGATATCTCTTTTTCTCTTTAAGAAATTGTAATCGGGCTACATGCCCCTCTTGTACTTCATTTCAAATGAATGAAATCAAACTTCTCATTTTCTTAGTCTCTTTGTTCAGTTTGTAGTGTACTTATTAATTGCACCAACTTTTTACAAATTTGGCCAGCCTAACTTAGCTCGGCCTATCCTTATCCTGGCCACCTTTGTTTGGTCAAGATAGCTTATCTTAGTCAGACAATAACTTTAGGTATTCAAGTAGACGTTGGTTTAAGCCAGCCAACTTTCTTCAGCCTAGATCCTTATCTCGGTTGAAGATTAAAAGATGTTTATTCAAACCTTCCAAACTTCCTTCTACCTAGATCCATATCTTAGCTGAAGAAAGAAAAAGTGTTGGTTAAACCTGACAACCTTCTTTAGCCTAGATCCTTATCTCGGCTGAAGAATAAAAGATATTTGGTCAAACCTGCCAAACTTCTTCAGCCTAGATCCTTATCTCGACTGAAGAGCAAAAGATGTTTTGGTCAAACCTGCCAAACTTCCTTCAGCCTAGATCCTTATCTCGACTAAAGAGCAAAAGATGTTTTGGTCAAACCTGCCAAACTTCCTTCAACCTAGATCCTTATCTCGGCTGAAGAAAGAAAAAGTATTAGTCAATCTTACCAACTTTCTTCAGCCTAGATCCTTATCTCGGCTGAAGAGAGCTAAATGTTGGTCAAACTTGTCAACCTTCTTCAGCATTAATCCTTATCTTGGCTGAAGAAGAGAACTGAATGTTGGTCAAACCTGCCAATCTTCTTCAGCCTTGATCCTTATCTCGACTGAAGAAGAGAACTAAATGTTGGTCAAACCTTCCAAACTTCTTCAGCCTAGATCCTTATCTCAACTAAAGAAGAGAACTAAATGTTGTCAATCCTGCCAATCTCCTTCATTGCCCCTAACTGACAATGACTAAGAACAACTTTTACAGTAGAAAGAATTATGCAGGAAAAACTACTTGCTTTATTTGAAAAAAGAAAAATTACAGATATTTGCTAAAAATAAAATAGTTTGAGATTGGTAGTGTTCCACGGCTTGGGAATAGCTTTGTAGTCTCCATCTTCCAAGTGATATGCCCATTTTCTTGCTAAACCGACCACTTTGTATGGTCCTTTCCAGTTAGGTCCTGACTTGCCGTCTCCAGGTACCAAAGTGTTGCTCATTACTTTGCGCAGTACCCAATCTCCAATCTTGAATTGCCTCGGATGCACTGTTTTGTTATATTTTCTGGATAACTCTTGCTGATATGACACAATGTGAACTAGTGCTCTTTCCCTTCTCTCTTCTACAAGGTCGAGTTCCAAGGTTATGGTTTCTTCATTCAAGTTTGGGTCAAAACTTTCACTTCTAATAGTAGGGAGGCTTACTTCCAATGGGATTACTGCCTCCATGCCATAGGCCAAGGAAAAAGGCGTTTCTCCAGTTAACCGCCGAGGTGTGGTACGGTAAGCCCATAAAACATAAGGAAGCTCCTCAGCCCACTTCTTTTTTGCTCTCTCTAACCTTTTCTTCGAAACTTCTGCCTGGCCATTCGTTTAAAGGTATGCTGGTGTAGAGTTGTAGAATTCTATCTTATATTCTTCGCAAAAGCCCTTGAAGATTTTTCCATCGAACTGAGTGTTATTATCAGATATTAGAGCCTTGGGCATGTCGAATCAAGTTATGATGTTCTGCCAGACAAACTTCTTAACGTCTTTTTCTTTTATCGATGTGAGTGCTTCTGCCTCCACCCACTTTGTGAAGTAGTCTATTACTGCAAGAAAGAACTTTCTGTTGCCGGGTGCAGTTGGAAGTGGTCCTACTATATCAAGGCCCCACATTGCAAAGGGCCACAGGCTAGTTAATGGTAGAAGCTCTCTGACTGGTTGATGTATTTGGTGTGTGAACTTCTGACATTTTTCGCACTTCTTAACATATTTCTCTGAATCTGCTTGCATGTATGGCCACCAATATCCTTGTGAAATTGCTCTGTAAGCCAATAATCTTCCCCCTTGGTAGCTTCTGCAGACACTTTCGTATATCTCAAACAAAAATGCCTCGACTTTGCTGGGATGGACATATTTCAGGTAGGGTCCTGTGAAGGATTTTTTGTACAATGCTAGTGATGGGGAGAGCCAAAATCGCTGTGATTTTGCTCTAATTTTGTTCGCTTCTTTCTTTTCTTCAGACAAGATAACATCTTTTAAGAATACTAGGATGAGATCCATCCAGGTTAGGCCTAGTTCGGCACAACATGCCTCGGCTGATTCGGGTTCTTCAATACTTGGTCTAGGTAGGAAATCGATCAGTAATAGATGTGGGATAAATGTATATGCCATTGAAGCAAAACCTACCAGCTCGTCTGCTTTACTATTTTCTTCTCGACCGATTTGCTCTATCCGAACTACTTCTAACTTCATGATCTCCTTTCTGACTAACTCTTGGTACTTAGCCATCCTATCATCTTTTGCCTTGTAGTCACTTGAAATCTGGTTGACTACCAGCTGGGAGTCACCGTATACCATCAGATCAGTGGCCTTCATGTCATATGCTGATTTTAAGCTTGTTAACAGTGCTTCATATTCCACCTCGTTGTTAGATGCTAGGAAGCCAAAGTTGACCACCTGTTCAATTGTTAGGCCATCCGATGTGATGAGGACTATGCCAAGTCTTGCACCGTGCCTGTTGGATGCTCTATCTACGAAGATTTTCCACATCTCTCCGATGAATAGTTTCCAGCAAGTAGAGCGATCGGATGATATCTTGGGATGAGGGGTGTTGTTGACATTTTCTTCCAGGTCGATATCCGCTGTTAGGGTTTGATTTTCACTATCTGACTGCCTCAAGTCTTTACTTTTTGGTGAGTCCCTACTGAAAATAGCATGGTCTGTTCCTTCTTCCCTATCCTCAAACCTATATGGCTTGCTATGTAGCTAGGCATTTCTGCTTTGGGGGCTGGGCAGTTCCCGTGACACTTTTCCCCATTCTTTCCATTACGTAGGTCAAATTGATTAGGTAGACATGATGACTTCCTGGCGTGAACTCGGCCACAAAGTTTGCTAAATCTTGGACTTTTATTGTGGTTCTTGGTTGAAACCTGATATCAAACTACCCTAACTCCATTGCCCATTTCAAGATTCGTCCAGAAAAATCCACCCTCTCAAACAAGGCCTTTAAGGGGAAAGCCGTTAGGACAACCATGGTGTGGGCATGGAAATAGTGTGACAACTTTCTTGAGGCCATTATCAAAGCTAAGGCCAACTTTTCCAACGGTAGGTACCTTGTTTCAGCACCTAGTAAGGTCTTACTAACATAAAAGATAGGCAGGTGTTGGATTCCCTCCGTTCTGACTAACACTGCGCTGACTACATGCTGTGAAACTGCCAAGTACAGAAAAAGCTCTTCTCCTAGTACCGGGGTTACTAACAATGAAGGAGAGGCCATGTATGCTTTCAAGCTTTCTAGGGCGCGGTCACACTAATCATCTCACTCAAACTTGGCCTTCAGTAGAATGGTCAACATCTGTCTGACGACTGACTTATGAGCCGGTTGAGCGCGGCTGCTAGGCCAGTGAGATGTTATACTTCTTTGACTGTGTTGGGCCTCTCAAGATCTTGGATGGCTTTAATCTGGGAGGGATCAGCTTCTATACCCCAATTGGTCACTAGAAAGCTTAGGAATTTGCCTAACCCTACGTTGAATGCGCATTTAGATGCGTTTAGTCGCAACTTGTGGGACTTCAAAATTTGAAACACTTCATCTAGCTCCCTGAGATGGTCCTTCTCAACTCTGCTTTTGACCACCATGTCATCTATGTAAGCCTCCATTATTCTTCCTAACAATTCAAACATTTTGGTGACCATTTGTTGGAATATAGCCCCTGCGTTCATTAGGCCAAAGGGCATGACCTTGTAACAGTAAAGTCCTCTGGGCGTTGTAAATGACGTGACCTCCTGGTCTGGTTCGTACATAACAATCTGATGGTAACCTCGATACGCATCAATGAAGCTAAGTCGGTTATGCCCTACTGTCAAGTCCACTAGTTGGTCTATCTGTGGTAAGGGAAAATTGTCTTTTAGGCATTCTTTGTTAACTGTTTTATAGTCCACGCAAACGCGCCATTTGCCATTCTTCTTTGGCACTACTACAGTGTTAGAGATCCACCTGGGGTAGTGTACTTCTCTGATGGCTCCTGCCTCCAGCAAGTTTTCCACTTCTTCTGCCACTATCTCTGCGTGGTGGAGTGCCGATCGATGAGTTCACTGAATAATTGGTCTAGCAGTTGAATGGACGTTAAGTTGATGGCAGATGAAATTTGGGTCAATGTCAGGCATGTCATATGGTGTCCAGGCAAACACTTCAATGTTAGAGGTTAAGAATTCCATGACCTCTATTCTCTCAACGCTGGACAAAGACAAGCCGAGCAAAAAGAACTTTTTTGGGTTCTTTTCATCTATCCTTACCTCTACCAAGTCTTCTACTGCCTTTTGTTCGGCTGCTTTGCCAACATCTGCAAATAATTCGTTTCTTTCTAGCTTCTCTACCATCTGTATAAACCCTTTTTGCAGCACGGCTTCCATTTAATATAACGAAGCACTATTTCGACATGATTTGGTCTCTTAATACTTCTTCAATCACTCCGGTTTCATTGGGGAACCGTAATTCCTGATGGTAGGTTGAAGCTACCGAACGCATGGCATGCGGCCATGCTCTTCCCAAGATTATGTTGTAAGTGGAAGGGACCTTCAATACCCAAAACTCCACCTGTTTTGTCATGGTTCTTGCCTTGAATGGCAGAATTATCTTGCCCACTGGCCATTCTGGCATTGAGTTGAAATCGACAAGGGGAGATGTTGCAAGCGCCAAGTCTTTGTCCTCCAGTTTTAATTGCTTGAAGGTCTCGTAGTACATTATCTCGCATGAGCTTCCTTGGTCAATTAGAATCCGTTTGATGTCGAAATTCTTGATACGCAAAGTGACCACTAGTGCGTCATTGTGTGGGCAATGTAACCTTGTTAGATCTCTATCTGAGAAGGATATGACGTTTGTAGCCTCCATTTTCCCCTTTTGATGATAGGCTGTGCACTTAGTACCTCCGTCAAGTGCTCAGCCTTTTTTATCATTCCTCTGAACTCATATACCCGCTCAGGTTCGACGATCCCATGTATAACGTTGATTATGCCTTGGGGTGGACCATCGATCGGCATCCTGCTCGGTTTGTTGGAGTCCTGGGGGGGCTGGCTGCGTTCTCCCTTCTATATACTGGTCCAGGTGACCAGCGGCTACTAACTCCTCCAAATGTTGCCTCAATGGTGTACAATTTTTAGTTCGGTGCCCCTTTTCATCATGGAAGATGCAATGGTACCTCTCATCGTAACCTCTTTGTGCTTCTCCTAACTTGGCTGGCCGCCAAGCGAAGGGTTCATCGCGTATCTCGCTAAGAATCCGGTAGATAGGTTTATTGAACACCGTGGTAATGGCAGTGCGGACTCTTAACTTCCTTGTTTGGGGGTCCTCTCTATTGGCTCGCCTGCCTCACCCATTCTTGCTTCGTTGTTCTATTATGTTGACTTTTGCTGCAATCTTTTTATCTAGCATCGCTGTTGTGCTAGATTTTGCTTTGGCGCGGGCGCTATCTTCTTCTACCCAGATATGTTGGTGCACTCTCTCCATTAGGGCCTCCATCGTGAAGGGTGGCATCATCGTCATTGAATCCCTCAACTTGTTATCGACCGGTAAACCTCGTTTATACTGTGCGATGTCAAGATTTGTAGGGCAATCCCCAATCTGGTTGAAAGTCTCCCAATATCGACTGTTGTAAGACCTCAATGTTTCCTTCTCGTCCATGTCAATGAAGAGTAGCTAGTCAATCTCCACTAGTGTCTTGGTATTCGTTCTGAATCTAGTAACAAACGCTTCTGCCAACTGCGCCTATGAGGCAATGCTGCCTTCTAGCAACCTTTCGAACCATGTTAGACCCAGGTCACCAAGGCTAGAAAGAAACAGGATACACATTAGAGCCTCGTTTCGCCAGTATACTGCCATAACCTAGCGAAAGTGGCTTAAGTGCATGTAGGGGTCTAATTTCCCCTCATAAGTGGTGAATTTGAGCTGGTGGAAGCCTGAGGGTAGCGATGCGTTCTCAATTGCCGGAACGAACTGCGAGCTCTATAACCTTGCTAACACTTTATCTACTGGTTCATAAGCAAGACGCAGCATTAGCATCCCTACCTCGATACTCCCATGCGTCCTAAGGACCAATCGCTGTAGGGCTGAAACTCTGCGAGGGTCACGAGCCCTAGTGTCCTTCTTCCATCGGGCTCTCTCCTCTAGCACTGTTCGCAGGTCTGCTGACCTAGGCATCTCCGTGTGCCTATATGTCCTTTGGTGCGTGTGCAAGGGCTGATAACTGCTTCCTTCCGTGTATGACCTTTTAGTCCTCGTTCTCTCAGACCTGGAGTAACGAGTCCTAGAAGTCCTTGATTGAGTGTCATCTATTCTGATGCTCTTACTTTCTGCTTGTGATGGTGTGACTTGTCTGTCATGATCTTCCGAGTGGTAAGAGAACGTGTTGCCTTTGTGCCCCTCTTCCATCGCCACCTATTTTTCCTTTATCTAGCACTTCATAGTCTTCATGTCTGCCGCCATCCTCTTTATTAATTCGTCTTGCTCTTTCACGCGATCCTCCAGAACTTGAGGATCTAACCTCTGCCTCTGCCTTTCAGGACTTTGAGAGCGGCAGGGATTGGTGTCCCATGTGTCCCTCTGGGAGTTCTGTCACTAATTCTGCCATGGGTGGGATAGAAGGTAAACCTTCGCGCTTCCCTCCCCCCTTCGGGGTTTGCCCATCAATAACAGATTACGGCAAATCTTCATTGTGCACCATTGGTTTCAACTAAAAAGGAAAACTTGATCAAAAGGTTTTGTTCTTTGTGCTTTCCCACAAACGGCGCCAATTGTACGAGCACAGAAATAATTTTCTCGTATAATCCTGTTTATCAAGTTTACACTCCTCCAAACGTCGTCGCTTTACCACCTGAAAACACAAACATGAGCTAGCTAGCGGGTGTGTGCCGAAAACCTCTCCGGTGCCTAAGTCAGCAAATAGATAATAGACACAAAAGCTCTGTGTATTCCAGAGTAAGAATTGAGATACCTATACATAGGTCCTGCTATGAGCTTTTATAGTTTCTGTCTGGCACAATCCTAGTAGGACTTCAACTCTCTTTAGTAGAGTCCTCCTAGGAATCACAAAGATAATGCTTATCTTTTTACACCCTTCTCACTGCTTAACCAAGTGAGATGGTTCCACCACGGTCTGGTAGCAAAACAACCGAGCTAACACTGTCACGCCTTACAACAAATTTAACTGCGCTCACTTAGCTCGGTTCTGCCTTGTCTTGTCATCCAGATCGGTTCTCTTCCACCTATATCTCGATTCAGAGCAGCAAGACCAGGCTACTGGCACACAGCCTTGAGCTAACTGACGGGATCAAGGACTGGGCTATGCAAGCCACTACCTCAGCCCATAGCTTGATCCATTTCCCATCTGGTCCTAGCTCAGCCCAAGTTCAAACATAAATTACCCTCTCATATTATATTTAAGTTTGATTTGTTTACCTAACAAATTAATCTCAAACGAGTCGAACCCAAATCAAACTCGAAGAATTTGGTTGGTTTAACATCTCCAGCCAACCCATGCCATTTGTATTGTGTATAGTTAGTGTCCAACTAAAGTATAATTTTTTGTTTTTAATAATGCTACATGTACATAAATAATAATAATAAATAAATGTTTTGAATTTAAAATGTAGGACTATTAATCAAATTCAGTATATATAGTAGCATATATGCATCTTGTTTGACCTTTTCAGAGAAAAAAATATACTGTATATTAATTTCACATTAATGCTCATTTAATTACCTTTGTTTATGCTTGCAATGACATGGGTAGTGACATCAAAAATTCCAGCACCGAATGCTAATATCTCCAATTCTTAATTTATTTATTTTTTTTAATCAAAGTTTTGATAAAAAAAAAAATATTTAAAAATTATTTTCAATCTATTCGTCAAATGTCCATCAAATCAAGAAGAAACAATTTTCTTTCCATCAAATTAGAATTTAACAGAAATTTAAAAAGAATGAATTATTATAGATATTTTTTTCATCAAGTTTGAGATGAAAATATAAATTTAAGATAAGAGGAGAATTTTTAAAAAGATTTTAATAAAAAATTGATGAAAGAGTTGGACTAATTCATATTAAGTCAAACCTTTTACTCAAATTTAAATGAAATTAGATGAAAATTTTGATAAAAAGTTGGAGATGCTCTTTAATCTATTCGTAATCATATCCACATCTCAAAATAAATAAGAATTTCTCAGTTAGTGCTGCTTCGACAAATTAAAAGTTAATAATTTAAACACTAAAGTTAAAAAGAATTTTTCTCATATGACTTTTTCATAATTATTTTTTTTAAAAATTATTTTTCGTTTTTGCCTCATAAATTATATAAAAAAATATCATAAAAATTTCTTTGACACATTCTTAAAATAAATAAATATCTCATAAACTGCGTCAATGGAGCTGATATCTTATACATATTGCGTGTTCGTCTTGGCATACTTACCAGCCACAAATGCTCCTTCTATTTTCTAGTGTATGACATATTAATCAAGATAGCCTCTTCTTGATTTTGTTGGTGGTCCAAAATAAGAGTCCTCATAATTAGACATTCTACATCTTTATATATAACTTTATGCAACTTTATTAGAATATATTAATTTAATTTAAATTTGGTTTCTTATCATCTCAATTTTCCTAAAACCTCAAACATAATCGGTCCATGTTGTGTTCCATCACTTGATTTGGTTCTATTTTCAAAACATTACCTTATGCCTAATGGGAAATCTTTTGACTTTTTCCTATGCTCTAAATAAATAAAATAAAATAAAACAAAACTCATCTGAATCTATTGATCATGGCATCCTCGCGTTGTGCCCTATCAACACTGAATAATTAAAACTCAAAACTTTAACTGAAGAAAAAATATAAAAATTTAATTTAGTTCAATTCAAATAAAATAATGCAAATATTCATGTACCGTAATCTTAGCCTTTCCTCACTCTTCCTTGTCATTCCTACTACCACTAATATCAATACTTGTCACTCTTCTGCCACTCCATACACCTCCCCTTTCCACCTAACAACCCCTTCTAAAACACTAGCTACCACCACCAGTATCAATACTTGTCACTCCTCTGCCACTCCAAACCCCTCCCCTTTTCACCTATTAACACCTTCTAAAACACTAGCTACCGCAACCATCCAAACCTTCCAATCCCTTCTCATCCCGATCCCAAATCCCTACTCTCGCTGTTATAAAACAAATTGAGTAAATTGTAATCCATGCTTGATTCAAATATGAGAGTGTGTTTGGCAATTGAGAAATATAGTTAAAAAGTCATTAAAAAGGTAAAAGAAAAAAAAAATCCAAAAGCCAAAACAAAAAAAACAACTAAAAAAAGTCAAAAATTCATTTTCATTCTGTCTACCTTTTTTTTACACGTTTTCTCGTAAAAAATTTTAAAATCTTTTTGAAACACTCTAATTTTTTTGATCTCATATTTTAATTAAAAAAAATACTAAAAACAACATTTTCTAAACCAACCCTAAAACGTGTGCGTAATCGCACCTATCGTAACCACACCAATCGCGTGCACCAATCACTTAGAAATTTTTTAAAGGGAGAAGAACAGTGTACACTTGGTTTTCTTTTTCGCTTTTTGCAATAGGTTTTGCATAACACTATTCTTTTCCCTTGTACATGATCAAGCAAAATTGTCAAAGAAAATCATTTCATTGGTTAAAAACAACAAGACTTGGTTCCTTAAAAGAGGTGCAACAAACATGACTAAATGCAGCAAACATGACTAAAATGGATATTGTTCAAACCTAGAATTTGAGCACCATTTGTAAAACCTAGACTTCAGGTTTGATTAGGACCCACCACCCTCTTCTTTTTCTAGGCACCAAAAAGACATTTGTCACTTGAAATTATTGAACTTGTGACAATGCACTGATTGGCATGAAGTAAGGAGAGCAAACAGTGAATTGAAAGAACTTTGCCTTGTCTAATGACTTCTTGATCCACATGGACTTGTAATAAAGTGAGAAGTTCAACTAAGACAGGTTTGGAAGTTGGACAACTTCTCATGCGTTTGATGGTTACTTTCTTACCTAAAAAAACTAGGTTATTAACTAAAAATAAACTTACAAAAAAAAATAATTTATTTAATTCAATCTTAATTTTTTGACTTTTTTAATAATTTTTAAGAGTTGATTAAAATGAGTTTTTTTTGACAGAAAATGAATTTTCTAAATGAGTTATGATTTTTTAAAACAAAATAGGCTTCGTTTTTTTAAGCCAATGAGCTAGCTTTTTAACTACAACTAAACGAAATTTTAATTTAAGGGTTAAACTTCTCTTCAATTAATTAGAATGCAGTTGAGAGGAAGAGCATGGTGCACTCCAATTAACTATAGAGAAGTTGCAGTCTAATTTAATTACTTTTATGTTATGAAAGTTTCTAAGTATACTTGTTTAATTTCTCTCTACACTCATCACATAAATTGGTCGGGTTGGGTGGTTGTCGAGGGTGGGAAGGACTGGAGTATTTGAGAAAAGTAAGAGATAAGCTGTCAACTGAACGGGAGGCATTGTAACGAAGGAGGATGGAAGAGTTGTGATGTGGGAGAGTGATGGTAGATGTGGTGGTGGGCTCACATGGGAGTGACAACAGCGGCTGAGTGGTGACTATGCGCTAGGGTTAAAGTTAATGATATGATTTGAAAATTTGAGAAGAACAAAGTATTTTGATATTATTTTATAAGTTCATTGTGTGAATTGAAAAATAAAAAATATATAAAAATTCGAGTTGTGTAACACAAATAAATAGTATGGACTAAGAAGATGTGAATTGTATGATTGGTGGTCGAAATGACCAAAACACCCTTTAATGCTCTTATGTGCACAATCTTGTTGCGTAATGCCCAAATGGCAAAAAACAAAAAACAAAAAAAAATTCTCAAACTGCAAACAGAACAAAGAAGATTGATTGCATTTTCCCCATCCAGTAATCCAACCGTATCCAATGGTTTGAGTGGTCCAATACGAAGATCTTTGTATCAGACACAATCAAAGTGAGAGAGACAATCAAAATAGTGATAACCAGAATAATGCTCAAAGACACACAGCACATTCAAGAATGGCAGGGCCACCCATCAAGACTGACACTGTCACCATACCTAAAGTCTAAAGAGGGTTGGTCTCTTTTCTCGTGGAAAAAACCTTCATGCCGCTTTGGAAGGAGGAGATATTTTTGACTTTTGGGGTCTCAAAATTACAAATGCATAGGAAGGATTGGTTACTGAAATTGGATTGAAAGGATTGAGAAAAGAGAGCATAACAAATGTCCCATGTTGGATTTCTACTCCCAAGGATGGGCCTTTTATGGTTAGATAGCTCCACAAGTCACTACTCTAAAGAGTAATGTTACAAAAATTATTTATTTTTATTATTTTATTTTGTCATTTGATGTGTTAATTTAATTGTCAATAATATATTTTATGTAGTGATATATCAACTTTGTGTTGACAAACAAGATAATAAGCATAATATGATATAAATATTTGATAAATGTAGGTATTCCAAATTGAGGATAGTCGTTAAATGTTCCAATTCCCTTCATTTGGATGAGATGTTCGTTTATTACATGTGATGAGTAAATTTGAGAATTACATGTTGCATTATATAGCAGCTTCTATTATTTCTCTTTTTACCAAATGAGAAAGGAAATTGAGTAGTGTCATATTTATCTGACAACAATGATTGAAATTCTTTTTCTTTTTTTTTTTTTCTTTTTTTTTTTTTTTTTTTTGAAAATTCTCAACAAAAAAAAAAGGATTCCGAGCATTTTTGTTCATCTAATTCGAGTTTCAAATTTTACCACTCAATTTATTGTCAATGCATATGCATTTATGAAATAAGCAGGCACCTCTAATATATCTTATATCAATCATTCATTCTATGTCAGATGATATTTACAAAATTTAAAATTTTAATATACAATAATAATATTCTATGTTTTTTACTTTTTCTGGTCAGGAATATTCCCTGTTTGCGACCAGCACATTCATATACCTAACCCGGCAGGTGAGTGAACCATATCAAAAATATTTAGAATTTTCTTTTTTTGGAATTCATATAATTCTCTTTAGATCTTAATTATTGATGTATGCATAGAACTCACTTATATATATATATATATAAAAATCACATCATCGATAATTAAAATTTAAAGAATGTTATACAGATTCTCAAAAAAAAAATGAGCCTCAATCATTATTGGAACAATATATAGCTTTGTCACGTATGGCCTTCTAGAAACAAAATGGCCAATCCTTTTACTGCTTTTCTCTAAAGATACCCCCCAAATCATATGAAAGTCACAGCCCTCACATTTATCTTTGTTTTTAATTTTTCATTTGAATTTTAAATTTATTAAGAAATTTGTAGAAACAAAACAGAGAAGAAAGAAAAAAAAATTCCATTTTTATTATTATTATTTTTTTTGCTTTAGCCTAAGATTCAAACACAGTCTAAACAGGACAAATGAACCTGCCGTCAAATTTGACCAAGTGGAAGCTCAAGAGAGAGAGAACCTAAAAAACTAAAAACTTAAAAAAGAAACAAAAAAAAGAAGATTTTATTGGGTAAATCACACGGGTGAGATTTGAATTTAACACATATTATTTTAATATTTAAAAAATAATAATATTATATGTATTAATTAATATATATATATATATATTAATATATCAATTAATATTATGACATCATTAATAATTTTATTTATTATATAAATTATAAATACTTAAAATTTCTAAAATTATGTCACATCACTAGTTGGTACATTAGTGTGTACACTAATTAGTACATATAACATTATTCTTAAAAAAATGATAGTATTACATGTATTAATTAGTATACTAATACACTAATTATGACATTATTATTGACCATACTCATTAATCACATTACAAATTTCAAAAATCTCTTAAATTATGTCACATCATTAATTAGTATACTAGTTAATATATCAATTGGTACATATAACATTATTCTTAAAAAAATTACATTCTCTATGTAATTAATAGTTTTATTTCACAAACTCTTTATTTATATAAAATGCAACAACTCTTAATATAAAAATAGAAAAAATTATATTAAAAAAATGATAAAGCAAAGAAAAGAAAAAAAAAATAGAAGTAAAACAAAACAAGAAAAGAGAAGATGTATAAATTTAATGTCTTTTCGATACCAACATTAATTCCGTCTAAATAAGATCAGTGTAATTTCCCAAATGTCAAGGATGATATATATTAAATCCAATCCTCAAGGGATGTATTTGTAATTTACCCTAAATAAAAATAAATAAATTACAAATACATCCTTTGAGATTTGATTAAAATACAACTCACTCCTTATAATTTTGAAAATTATATTTCACTTCCTGATGATTTTCATTAATAAATCATCAAGTCAATTAATAATTTTTAATGATATTAAAAATATATTTTAATTAATAATTTAAATAATTTTATTATTATATAAGAGAACAACTATGAATTTTATTTTATTTTTAATTAATTTAATTAAATAAAAAATTATATTAATGAGATATTTATAATTTTTCAAATCATAAAAAATAATTTATATTTTAAACCAATCTCAAGAGATGCATTTATAATTTAACCTTTTTATTTACATTATTTTATCCCCTAAAGATATGGCCTTGTTTGGTTTGTTTTTCAAAAAAAAAAATTGAAAAAAATTCTCTACAAACAAATTTTCAAGAGTAATTAAACCAAACAATTTTTTCCAAAAAAAAATCTCAAAATTTTGTTTGGTTACCTACTTTCTAAAATCACTCTTTCATACACATCAAATCAATCACTTTTTTTAAAACTCTTTCTCCAAAATAATTTTTCAAAACTATTTCTAAAAAAAATAAATTAAACAAATTTTTATATTTTTTATTTCAAAAATTACTTTGCAATCACAAATCAAACATTATGTTCGTTTCTCAAAAGTCCTGTCAAAGGATTTTACTAGAATTTCTTAACCACTCACACGCCAGTAGGGCCAGATTGCAGAAATGTTTAGGATCCATTTTTTGAGAGTTTCATTTATATATATATATATATATATGTGTGTAAATCTCACATTATAAACGATTGAGATCTATTTATATATGTGTAAATCTCACATTATAAATAATTGAGATGAGAATAAAGATGGTACAGATCATATATGTATAAAAATCTCTATCACAATTGGTCCAGATTGTATAGGACCAACCAATCGAGTAAACATTTAAGGGATGTTTGTAAGTTATTTTAATTTTTAACTATTTCAGTAAGTTAAAATTTTTATGTTTAAAAAGATAATAGAATTTTTTTGTAATTGAGTGTGATGTTTATAAAAGAAAAAGTAAAATGTGATTATGAATTTGATATAACATTTTGTCTTATTAATTATTTTGTCTTTTTGTAATTTTTAGTCTAAAAAAGACTAAAATTTTCTAGCCAGAAAAACTTATCCAATATAATGGAAGGATAAGATTTTCTTGTAAGATGTATGAGTGTAAATTTCAACTCCCCGATATGCTAATCTAACAACTAATCACTAATTTTGCTGATAAAAAACAAAAACAAAAAAACAAAAAGAGTATGAATGAGTCTGACAGGATCAAGGTAGGTTTAGGAGTGGAAGAAGCTATACCCATGAAAGGCTATTTTGGTCTCTATTTCCAAAACAACAACGAGAATATTTTGGTCTCTATTTCCATGCCTCAAATACACCATTATTTCCTATTTTTAGAATTTGAAATGATTTTTGATGATAGACAAATAATGGTGCCCTACCCATAACTACATGGAAGCAAACAAAACCATGAGTTGGTTTTGTGCTAATTTCAAGTCCATGAAAGCATGCACTGAATAATGTATAGAACATCAAGAACCTAAAACCTCTGTAGATTACCACAATACCCAAAAATGGAGCGATTAAGACTACCTAAATGTTTTTCTTTACACTATGTTTAGATCCTAAATTTATCAAGAAAAAGCAAAACAAAATGGAAATTAAAGAAATATATTTAACTTCTTTCCACTTTATTTCTTTATAGAACCTTATGCATAGTCACTCGAAGCAAAAATCAATGTTCACCTACTTGTGTGCAAGTGTATGGATCCAAAATTCATGATACAATAGTTTAGCATGGAATGAATCGACTACATATTGAACAAATGTAATCAGAACTAACCTGGCCACAGCTTCTTATGTCTCTTTCCTTGAGCCCCAACATGGCTCATCCAAGGATGATTATTATCCACAGCAACACACGAAACAAAGCTACAACCGAATGTCACACCTGACCTATATTCAGTAGACCAATAACATGACAATCTTATGATATTGACCAAACATGTTTCAAAACAACCAATGAAGCAGATGATCAACTGTTCACAGCCAGTCCATCTGAATGAGCGCTCAA
This sequence comes from Camellia lanceoleosa, assembly GCA_025200525.1. Classification (NCBI taxonomy): domain Eukaryota; kingdom Viridiplantae; phylum Streptophyta; class Magnoliopsida; order Ericales; family Theaceae; genus Camellia; species Camellia lanceoleosa. Next base: position 119,915,062 of record CM045771.1, on the reverse strand, counting down.
ATTTAATCATCATATACTTTATTATAAGAAGAATTAAACATATTCTATAACAGACAAAAGGCAGCAATACTGACCTGTCATGTGGTGTGACCACTTCAAGTAAACACGATACACCTCAAGAAACCTTATCATTACAAACTCCCACAGTAGTATTCACAGCAATATAATGATAGATAATCCAAAAAGAAAACATAATTGATTAACAATATAGTATTTGCCTATTTCGAACAAAGAAAAACCTTAAGAACTTGACAGCACTTGAGAAAAAGGAAATCAAGTTCAGTTAGACCGTTACTATACAAGCGATAAAGAAAATTTAAGAAACAAACAGAACTCATGGTTGTATATGATATTCCAAAAACTAGGTGACTTTAGAAAGTAAAACCAAGCAAGCTTGCTGTCCACTCCAAGAATCTCAAGGCTGTGGGAGTCAACATACAAGCAATTTTTGGCAGCATAGGGTATGCAAGTGTGCCAAGTATAAACCAATTGAAGCTTAAAAGAGCAACTGCATCGGATGCAGGTTTATTCTTAATGGTACAGAAGAATTGTACAACGCTCTTCAACGACATGGCAACCACAGTAAAGAGAGCTACTACAAGCGGCATGCAAGGGTCTTCAGCCTCCCAGATAATCATTCCTACTAACAGAGACAAAACCGCACTGAAAAAGCTCTGTGAAAGTGCTACCTCTCTTCGTTTACCAAGGACTTCATTCATGTCCAGATTTCTAGAGAGAATAATACCAGGCGGAACAGCATTGCTAGGCCCACTGACTTTCACTTCTGTTCTCATGAAATCGAGCGAGCCAGCTTTGTGTTTTCTCTCTTCCTCCCAAGCGTCTTTGTGGATCAGGAGGTCTTCAAGGATAACACCACTCCCATCAAAACTAGATTTCCATGATGGCATCCCATAGGAACCGTACCTATCAGCAACTTCATTGTTGCAGTCATTGCCTTTGCCTGCATCAACTTGACTTCGAAAACTCCGAAGTCTTTTACCCTGTATCTCCTTCAGCCGAAGATTTTCTTCAATCACGTCCTGCAACTGTTGGAGAGTACGCAAAGTTCAATCGAGTACAAGACTGAATATACAGAATAATGAAATAGTAACGGTAAGAAAAATGCAACAGAAGTTGATGGTCAAGCATCTGAAGTTAAATTTTCATTTGCAATAATTTAAGGCCATTTTGAGGTTATTGGCATTCTTCATATTTTGATTAAACTCACGGAACATGGATCTGAAGGTTATCACAAACTCAATTTTATGATTTAATTTTTTTTATATTTTTCCTTGTTAAGTTAAGAATATAGATTAAGTCACAGCCCCTGTTTACAAAGAAACATATATGAAGAATTTTTTTTCTTAAACAATAAATACCTAGATTTAGAATTTCATCAAAGCAACATTTGTTTCAAGTACAGTGATTTTAAAATATGTGGATTTCAAATCCCTTCATTATCAACGTCAGAAGAACAATATATAAATGCACTCTTGAGGGAGTTGGTCATAGTAGAAAATTAAAGGTTGTTTCTGATCAAAAGAGAAATTACACAAATTAGCAAGTATGACCAATATAGCATCAAAGTTGCAAAATGATCAGAACTTCGGTACCTCACTCTCTAATAGTTCAATTTTGACAATAGCCTGATCATGATCATCTTCAAGTTCTGTTAACATTGCCTCCATCATTCTACATTCTTTAATGGCCATTTGCAGACGTTCTTCAAGTTCCTTCCTGTTCCACACAAGATTCTCCAGCTCAATCTGCAGCTCATGAAGATGCATTTGCAGCTGCATATCATAAACACTATCCCATATCAATAATTTGTCTAGAGACATTAGGAACTTTAAAGCATCAGTAATTGACAAAATTATATCAAACAAAAAGAAATGCCACAATATGAAGAGGAAATGGACAAAAAGCGAGAGGAGAAATAATCCTTAGTAGCCATTCATCTAAATCTCAAGCCAGCTGACCACCTTGACTATTTAAAATCTCTTTCTTAGTCTATCTCAAATTCCTATGAAATTTTGGAATGTCATGTGTGCACCTAGAATGACTTCATCAAAGAAATTTTTGGGATAGTAGAATATCAAAATGTGTATAAAAAAACAAAAAATAAAAAAGATGAAAAAGATGCATAATCCTTTGGTTATGTTCCTCAGACGCATAATCTTTCTGTATGATTATTGGGAAAAGACTTTGGTAGGGATGAATTAATGCTCAAATTGGGCATCAAATAGCATGTATTGATGTGAACATCAGAAATTTCAGCAATAGTATCGTACAATAGGCAAGGAAAACTGACCAGCCTCTCCCTCTGTAGTGCAGTCAAAACTCTTACAGGAAGACATATAAGAGCGAAGGTCCAAAACATAAGGCTCCACAGTATATTTAAATGAACGCTGATAGAAGTTCTCAGCACCTCAACCCAGGTGTAAACAACAATGCAGAAGCTTCTCATGGCAAAGATACACGATAGTTTAACCAATGAGAATGGCTTTGTCATCAAGATTATTATAGTACCCACTAATTCATGAAACAATGCCATCATATCCATCGGTACACAGCAAACTAGTGCATCCCCGCAAACTAAATGTACATTCGCACAAACTACATATCCACCAGTTGAACAAAGGTTTGATTGTTAAGTGTACGTCTCCTATATCCTGCACAAAAGGGATATTGCAGTTGGAGAAGATAACTTCCTTCCATGAGAAACAGTTTCATTACATGTAAGAGAAGTGTAGGCAACACTGAAATTCAAAACAGTCAACAGACAACAAAATACATCAATCTTAATGCAGGATGCTAATTGGTGCCATCTCTTTATACAAAACCCAAAAAGATGGAGAACTCAGTATATTGAAATTCCTGAAATCATCATTTCAAGTTTTCAAACACCCAAAAAATAAAATAAAAAATTAACAGATACAAAACACTTTGGCATCCAACTCCGGTATAAAATTTAATAATTAATTTTTTTATAGATTTTCCTTTTCCAGTTAAAGGCAAGGAGAAACTACAGTAACCATTTAAGGCACAGGATCCTCTCATGTCGTCTTTAAAATTTTCCCAATTAATCTTGGAAAGTATGGTCCACACAACACCAAATGTTTACCAAAAGATCTTGATATGGAAAACTTTCCACCAACAGTTACAACTCAGCAAACATCTTACGAAATTCGTCATCCTTGACCAATTTTACACGAAGATGATTCTGTTCTTAAAAATAGTGATATTCACATTGGGATGGAATACCAAACTTTGTGTGTTCAGCATGTAGAGCTTGGTAACAATTACTTGATATACACATTCATATTCATATACAAACTAAATCTCCTATGATTTACATCAAAACAATTGAACATTCATATTCATGTAGAGCTTGTCTAAAACAATTGAACAATAAAAAAATAAAAACACACGTGGATTCTTCTTTTGCATTCAATAGAATCTCAAGAATCGACTAGCTTAGCTTTACCCTAACATGCTAACTGCTGAAGTCAACCCAATCAACTGTCCATGGGCATATTATTGTTAAATCATTGACCTTGATGCCATTTCTCACAACTCAACTTCTGCTGTTTTCAGGCTGCCCGTTGTCTTTTAATGTAATCAAGCCAAGTCAAATCACTGTTTATTAGTGATGCAGCCATTTGCCTTGCATGAAGAAAGCATAAGGCTGTGTTTGGTTTAGGAATTTCGTGAGGGATTTGGAAAGAGAAGAAAAAAAGGTGGGTTGAATGTTAATAAAATATAACTACATTTCACACACTTTTTCCATTCCCCTTTCCACATTCCTCACCAAATCCCTAAACCAAACACGGCCTAAAGGAATAAATTTAAATAATTTGAAAAGGTGCAAGAGATTGATTTCATTGAGAGTAAAGGTTGACACAATCACAAAAGATGATAAAGGGCAACTCAAAAGAAAACAAAATATCATTTGAAGCAGTAGAATCACAAAACTACTTCCACCATTGGAACATTCTCTGTTTGATTGCTGAGAAAACAGTGGAAAAGGAAAATAAATAAATTACTCAAATCACAATGTTACACCAAATGTTCAACCAAAAATGCCCAAGTGCAATGGAAAATTTAAATTAAAAAAAAAAAAACAAACAATCTAGTAATTTAGATCGACATAGGAAACAACAACAGATCATAAATTCATAAAGCTATGAAACATTTTACAAAAGACCCAAAATACAAATACAATAATTCAAATTCAAACCCTAGTTTGCTCCAAAATCCACCACTTTCACAGCAACGTAGTGTCAAAACACATGGATACTTTTGAAGAGAGAGAGAGAGAGAGAGTTACCTTGTGAGTTCTGATGATGATTCTGGGTTTTCCCCAACAGGGGCTTGAAGATGGAAGCCTTTCGGAGCAAATGAGTGAGTGAGTGAGTGAGGAGAAGAGAGGAGAGGTGACGACACGTGGAATGGCATGAGGGGGGACACGTAACACTTTCGGAGTTGGAAGAGATCGCATTGCGCCGCCATGTGTTTCAGTGTACGGAGTGACTGTGCTCTTTTGGGGGATTCTGCTGACGCTCTCTTAGAATTTTTTTTTTTCTTCATATTTTGGATAAATTACACTCAATTTTATATTTAGAAAAAATAAAATAAATTTTATAATTTTAATTCACATATCACTTAATTCATTTTTAATCAATAATTTTCAAATTTATATTTAAGAAAATAAAATAAATCTTATAATTTTAATATATTTATATTAAATTTTTTAAAATTTTAATTCACATAGTACTTAATTCATTTTTAATTAATAATTCATTAGTTATATGAATTAGAAATTTATTTTATCATTTGTTTTACAATAAAATGTATACTTTTCTTATTTAACTTTGTATCTTTATACTATTTGATTTATTTTGATTCTTTTAACATTTTTTTTTATTTTGTATAAACGATTCTTTTAATCTTTCTAAAAGAGAAGTTGATATAATTATGCCAAAATTATCTTATATTTTTTTCAAATCTCAATGCAATTTATCTAAAAATTTTAATGCTTATAATCATTCATTTTATCTTTTTGTTTTATTAGGAAAAGAATGAGTTAAGCATTTCTGTCGCTAAACCCTAATTTGTTTCAATTCCCTCATTATGTTTCATAATAATATATTTTTTCTATGTATGTAGCAAAGCTCATCTCCACAATCTCCCGTTCGCCATCACATCTGTCTGTTTTTATTTTTTATCGCGAAGTTACTCCTATCTCTCTCACTGATGCCACCATCTTATATTTATTACTTGCAACTACCATGTTCACGTCCTCTTCTACCATCTCAGATGAAGATCTAATACCTAAAATCAATAACTTTATATTTCTCTCTCTCTCTCTCTCTCTCTCTCTCTCTCTCTCTCTATTCTTGTGGTTAGATTTGATTTGATTTTAAAATTTTCATAATTCAATTTGTTTTCAAATTTTATAGAATCGTACATAATAATTTAATTTTAATTTACTTCAAAATTGAATCAAACCAAACCATACTAACCTATCCTCTAAAATTTCATGGAATGATTTAGTAGTTGGACCAAACTTGTTAAGGATGAGGATATCATTATTACTCCCTGTATTGTCAACCTTTGGGCTATATGGGTACAGCGCAATAGTAATGTTTTCAATAGCAACGTTTTAACATCATTGCATGTCAACCTTTTATGAGAGCCCAATGAAACATCTATTGTGCACTCATGATCGATTCAGTCTTATATAAATCAGATAATTCATATCAAAGTGGTTATTTGCTTGCAAATTCTCTTGCTATAAGCGTTCATTTAGGAATTATCTATTTTAATTAGTTTTTTAATTTTTAAACTAGAATTGCTTGGGTTTGCTATAATGAAGAGCATAACATGGTTGGAAAAAATGTGCAAAGTCTCCAACTTCCGTCTCCATTAGCAGCAGAAGCTCGAGCATGCTTAACAGCCATACAATGGACTCGAGAATTGAAACTCTCGTGTTCCATCGTCACCAACAGTCAAGTTTTGATAAATATTTTGAAAGGCAGTTGGGATCCGGATTGGAATGATATGACTGCATTTAAAGACATTAATGCTGTGTTTAGTTAGGGAATTTGAAGAAGGATTTGGAAAGGAAAATAGAAAAGGTAGGTGAAATATAAATAAAATATGTTTATATTTCACCTAGTTTCACACGCCTTTTCTTTTTTCATTTTCAAATCTCTCTCCAAATCCTTCAACCAAACACAGTATAATAGTGTGTATTTTGATTTTCTTTACATCTCTAAGGTTAATAAGTCTATCAAGCCAGCCTATCAACTAGCAAAGCATGTCATGTAAGTGACATTCATAATTAATAATATATATGTATTTTTTTTTTTCTGTTGCTCAAAAAATGATTACTTAATTAATTATCCGTACAACATACGAGAATTTGAGCCAAACATGACAAGTATAATAAAGATATGTAAACAAAATTTTAACGATAATTTAGTCTTTATCGGTATTTCATTTTCAATTAAAACACTTGTCGCCACCATTTTTATTATTTTAAAAATGTGATTGATTCATTATTTTTACGGTAACAAATTTTCTGTTTCCGAATCATCTAAAAAGAGAAAATTGAATGATTTTTAGCCCCTGGAGTTGCAATAAGAGCCAACGCTATCCCTACTGGACAAAACGAAATGGAGTTGACAATTCAAGTGCAACCTGAACTTAACCGATGCAATCGACCCCACGCGCCACCTTGTCATCGTCGTCCCGATCAACTCAAAATTCGCAAAGTCCTGTTTCAGAGACAAATCAACAAGCACTACCTTCTCAGGACTCAGAAGAATCGGCGAGGACTCGATCTGGTACGCGTATTCGACGGAGCTGTTCTTGCTCACGTCGAAGGGCACCAAGACGAGCTTCGTCAGCTCGAGGCCGCGAATTCCGACGATGAAGGCGGTGTCGGAGAAGTGAGCGTGAGCTTTGGCGTTGTCGTTCTGGAACTTGATTTTGATGGTGAGTTTGGTGGTGAATAGGGAGGAAGATTCAGAGTAATCGAAGATGTCGAGGTGAGCATAGGTGAGGGAGATGAAGGGGACCTTTGGGCGGATGGCGATGTAGGCGATGAAGACTGTGATGCCGATGATTATTACGGAGACGGTTATGATGGTGCAGAGTATGGCGATGAACCAGATGAATCGGCTCGTGGTGCGGACTCGCGGTAACATTTGGTCTGAATCTGATGGCATTGGGAGTGGTGGTGGTGGTGGTGGGGACACAACATCCGGTGGAAGAAGGTGGTGGTGGTGGGTTTTGTTGTGTTTATGCTGTTGGGATTGGGATGGGGATGAATTTGGAGTTACTTTTAAATGGACTTTATGAAACTACCCGAATCCGCAAACGCTATACCCATTTGCAAAACACCCGAACCCAAATCCAATTTTTTTTTAGTATTTATTTATTTTTATTTTTTTTAGAGAAAAAAATGAAATTTTGTAGTAATTTATTAACTTTTTGATTAAAAAAAAAATTATATACCAGCTTACTTTTTAAACTCATTTTCTAGATTCAATGATGTATAAATAATATGATTGGTTATGATTAAAAAATATATAAGAGAGAGTGTTACTTAAGATATTTTAATTGATTGGGTTTGAAAACGACAATGCTACGTAACTCAAATTTTGTGGCTCAAAAGTTGCTCAAATAGCCAAAACGACGTCGTTTTGAGTACAGAACAACATAAAAATGGCCAAAACGACGTCGTTTTGGCCATTTGAGCCACTTTTGAGCAACTTTTAAGCCACAAAATTTGAGCTACGAGACATTTTCTGTTTAAAAAATGGATATAATTTTTGGACTTATACAGCAATGCTCTTGATTAAAATGTATCATTTCCAAAATAGGATAATGTTTGGAAATTGATTATTTTAATTCACTTTTTAACTTTTTACAAAAAGATATAACAACTTATACTACTTTTTTTATTATTATTTTTTTTTTTAACTTTTTTAGCTATATGAATGCCAGTTTTGGTAACTTTGAAGGGCATTCATTAATTATAGAGATAAATATGTCATTAATTAAGGGCTAATTACCTAAGGGGCAATGTTAAAGATACAAAATTTTCTACCAAATAAATTATCAAATGTCCCACTGTGGACCCCTCATTTATATAAGACATTTAATTATTCATTTTGTAGAAAATTTAAGACCTATACTATTTTTCTTACCTAAATAATTCAGTTAATTTAAACAAAGTTCATATTCTCTAAGCAATTCACACGGAGTAAGAAAACTCCAAGAAATAAAATAAAAAGTAAGAATTAGATTATCTAAATAATTCAGTTAATTTAAAGGAGAACCCACATTCTCTAAAGAAGCCCACAGTCTCTTTGTAATAGCGGTGGTTGTGGTTCGGTTCTAAACGATTTGCGGATTAATTTGGATCTATTCACATGTATTTAGTTTGGAAAAAAAATTTAACTCGTAATTGCTCACGGTACGGGTAGCAGTTTGTGTAGATAGGATTCGTGAATGTACAAACGGTTGCAGGTGGTTTGTAGATTGGACTTTTTTCTTTAACGATTTATTTTGGAGCCTTTTTTTTCCCATTTTACAAATATTTATTTTGGGTCATTTTCTCCCATTTTCTAAAATGCTCCAACATTAATAATTAATGAATTTAAAACTTATAAAATTAAAAATACAGCAAAATCAATTCTTAATACAAACAAATAATTCAAAATCCTAAACTTTTAAATCAAATCATAAACTAATACAAATACATTTTTCAAAATCCTAAACTAAATCATCAATCTCATTTACTACCTAACAATACAATTAAAGTAAAATATTCAAAATCCAGCTTATTTAAAAGTAATTCTTCATTAACTTTTACATTCATCCAAAATGCAATAATAAAAAAACAACGGTCTAGGTTTTAAAAAAATAAAAAAATAATAAATAAAAAAAAGGTTTAAGTGCAGGCAAGTTCTTGTGGGTGCAAGTTAAGCCCGCAACTTACAATCATGTCATATTCCAAACCGTATCTGTCCGCATTGTGTCTGCGAAACCGCCCATTTATATGTGGATCGGTTCGGTTGGGCGGATTGTACGGTTCGGATAATCCTATGCTTAGCCCTATTTAATAGTTCCCACTGAGTCAAAAAAAAAACACAGTAAAAGGTGAATTAGTAAATGAAAGATTAGGAATAAATTGATTACAGGAAAAAAATAAGAATAAAAATATTAAATAAAAATAAATATTAAAAATAATATGATGTGATGTAATATATTTGAGGATTGTGATATTCTCAATTACATATTTATAATGGAGAGACTATATTATATCATCCAATGGTAGGTGTAATAATGATTTTTTAATTTAAAATAATTATAAATTTACATTGTTGCTTCATAATCATTAGATTTGAAATGAAGATCGTCCATTACAAATATGAAATGGAGAGAAATTTTTTTTTTAAAACAAGGAATGGAGAAATTGAAATATAATATTTGGAAATGAGCCGTAGCTCGACACCAAAAGCTTGAAATGGCTCGAAAGAGGGAGAGGAGAAAGAGAAGGGAGAGAGAGAAGAGAAGGGAGGGAGGAGATCGTCGCGCAGCACCGCCGCCGATCGTCGCAGCTTCAGACCGTCGCCTCGCCGATCGTCACACCACCGCCACCGCCTCGCCGATCGTCGTAGTGGCAGTCGCAGTCGCAGCCCTGCCTCCTCCTCCAGCCGATTTTTATGGCCCTCCCCCTCCCCTCCTTCCTCCTCCTCCTCCTCCTCCCTTCTCTTCTTCTCCCTTCTTCTTCTTCTTCTTCTTCTTCTTCGTTCTGCAACAAAACATAGAAAAAAGAAAAAACAATAAAATAAAATAAAATCGACACCAAAACGACGTCGTTTTGGTGTCGAGCCAAAACTCGAGCCACAAGTTTCAAGCTACATAGCATTACCGTATAATATTTCACTACCACCTTTCTAATACATATGTCTCTCTAGTTGTTTCATAGGTTGGGATTCCATGCAAAATGTGGTTATTGCAATAACCTCTCATTTATTCATTGAAAAGAATACTATAAAAATTGATATCCGGATTGGATTATTAATTGGATCATATCGAATTATTACATATCTGGTTTATTTACACTGTATTTGGTTGAAATTTTGAAAAAATGATTTAGAAAAGAAAAGAAAAAAAAATAAGTAAAATGTGAATAAAATATACCTACATTTCATTTAATTTTACACATATTTTTCTTTTTTATTTTTCAAATCCCTTTTAAATCTCTTAACCAAACACAACATTAATATCATATTAGATAGATTTGGATGATAGAATTTCTCTCCAACTGTTCAAGTTTAACCAACCAGATTCAAGTCAAATAAAATCCAATCCTACTTCTATAATTGGTAGGAAATTTTGGGTATCTTTCTTTTTCTAAAGATAAAGCCACCATAATGAATCCAACGGATTCACCCTTTGATAGGACATTATCAAATCAAATACATCTTCTATTATTCAAGATTCCATTAAGAAGATTTCTGGTTTAGTGGAATGTTGAAGTCATTATAATTAATTTTTTTTACAGGTATCCATTTGTTGTATTTTTTTTATATTTTATTTTTTTTATTTTTTGTGTTGGCTAGCTGCAACTTCCACTAGCGCAAAGTACTGACTTAGTCATGAAGAGTTGGACTTTATTCACACAATCTCAGGTCATGTTTGGCATCTGTTAAATAATACAAAAAAAATTTAAATCACTATTCTATTTAAGTCACATCATCTTATTTAAATCACATCACTTCTCTAACACATCATATCAAACCCAACCTAAATTCAATTTATATAAATCAATAAATCAAAAAGTATACTTTTTTAAAACATCCCAAACCAACCCTCAGAAAATGAGAACAAAACACATTATTTATGGAGAATTTGGTGAAAAGTCTTGGTTCATTTTTGTCATGAAGCGCCAACTTTGCTTCTCAACCTAACCATTTTCTCCCTTCTCGTTGGGGCCCATCCTTTTTATTTATGTTTTTTTTTCTCCTCAACAAAATTTTTTTTTTTTTTAACGTGAGATTAGCCCCACTAAGCTTGTTTGCTGTGGTAAAAAGCAACTATTGTAACCCCTTTTGTCTTCCATAGCTTTTGTTGGTCAATCACTCCTCCACGTCACACACCCAAAAAAGTGGCTGGTAAAAATCAGGTATTACTATGAATCCAAACTTAATAATTCAACAATTATTTAAATTTATTTTACATATAAATTTCATACTATATAAATTTAACTTTCACTACATAATCACTTACTTAAAAAAATCTAAGTGAATAAGTGTAATTCTCAGACTTATTAGGTAAAAATAACTATGCATACAAACCTTAAACACTACTTTTCCTAACTATCGCATTCATGATCCTTGATCCGACCCAGGCATGAAAGAACTTTTCAGCGATATCCAGGTAGTTCGCTATTCTGTGTCTTGTAGGTATCTTTTACTCGTTAAAAGCTTGGAAGTGAGAGTTTCAGTCACTTTGTCATCTACATGCAGAAATCATGACTTTGGGAAATTATCCAACAATTTGATATTGAAGAACCTCTAGTGAGATTTAAAGAGGAGGAAGAACAAAAAATTTAAAAAATAAATATTGACATGGGTGAGCCTATAAAGGATATGGTCCACCACTTAAGGCCCAATCTATGATTCATAATACTAAAGCTTAACATTCTAGTAACCCAACGTTATACCAAGCACCAATGACATCTAAACACTTGGCAAATGAAGAACCAGCCACATCGGCAGACAAAGATCCTGCAAAGTTATTGCACCACACATCAGCCATTAATGAGTTTCCCTGCAACATTTATTGCGATAACCTTTCACGTCGGAACAGAACAGTCTCACTATAAACAAGACAAGCTAGAACATAGATTTTCGGCCAATATAACAGCTCGGAGTGGACAAGAAAATGATGAGCAAAGGATATAAGCAAGCTTCTAAGACAAAGAAAATGTTAAGTTCTCTATCTCCATCCTCTCTCGACACCCTCATCACTCTCACCTCACTAACTTGATCGTCGGAGGGTTCGCTGGGGGACTCCCCATTCCCCGTTGAACTCTTGTGCAGGTCTCTCTGTGGGTTCAACACTCGAACAACGATTTGGAAAGAGTGAATCGATCCGACCTATTCCATCTGGAGCAATCAGTATCATCAAATATAACATCAATTTGTTCGTGATTTTGATTGCTAATCAAGTTTTCTGATGCCTCCTACGTTTGACAAATGCTTGTTTTTGGCTTTGTTTTTTTTAGTTATCTTTTTTCAAATTCTATATTAGAAGATCCTAATTTTTATAAAAAGAAAATGGATCAAATTTGGGCAGAAAAAAAAAAATCCTTTGTGAATTTGGATCTTCTTTTTTTTTAATCTATGGTGAATACTTTTTTACAAATTCAAAAAAAGAAAAAAAAAAATTTCTTACCAGAAAAAAATTTGTACTTTTTTGTAGTACTTCTTTAGGCCCCAAAAACAAAAAAATAAAAAACAAAAAATAGTTTAAATGTAATTGCCAAACAGATTATTGCACATGCAGCAGATTGGAGGCAAAAAGCTTCATTTAAAAGGTGTGTGACTCTGCTTTTGTACTGTTTCTTTTTAAGAGTAATGTTAGAGATACTAATTTTTTTACTAAAAAAATAATCAAATGTCTTATATGGGTGGGGGATTTACACTTTTATGGACTCCACACTCATGTGAAACATTCAATCATTTATTTAGTAGAAAATTTGAGTCCTATAACACTTTCCTTCTTTTAATTCTTTGGTCTTTTTCTTTTTTCCAGCATAAATGATGCCTTGAAAAATAATGTTAACAGCTTTACTAAAACCTGTTTTTCATATTTTCTTTTTATTGAGCATATATACTGTAAATTGACTGTCATTGAATGAATTAGATTAACATTGCTTGGTAACTCAAAATGCATATGTTTCTTAAAACTGTAACACTAATTGCAAAAAAATAATCCAAAAAATGTGTAGATTGTTTGTATTGATCGCTCCTTATATAGATACACATTTGGTAATTAAATGTGACATGATTTTGCACTTTCAGCAAAAAAATAAAAATACATAAATAAATAAAAATAACAAATAGAGAATGTCAGATAAATGGAAAATGATAAAATAATTGCAAATCAATAGAGTTTATGGCTATTCTTTAGTTGCTTGTGGTGACATGGAGAGTAATCATGTAATGAAAAATGATGCAGATCACTAATTAGTGGTTGCTCTAATTATGTGGTAGTGGGTCTCACGCACTGCCACATGTATTTTGTGTCTTTGTTTTGTTTTATTTTTTATTTTTTATTTTTTTTTTGCTTTCCACATCATTAATGGTGTTGTTAGTGATAAGAATTTAGTAGTCTGTAACATTGTTAATCATGTAATTGCATTTTGTGTGCTTCCCCAATGGTGTTACCGCTTTTTGTAGCTACCGAGGCTACATCTTTGGAAGCTACAACGTAACTTTTTATTGAGTTCCCAAGTAACTACTCTTACACCAATTGTGTTATGAACGTGATAATCGATCATATAACCGAACACATAACAAAGGGATAGGATTCTCTCTGGTTGGATATCCCAGTTGGAGGGTATCGTTGGATTTTAAAGACACAACCACTTACATTACTTTGATAATATGAACCGTTCAATTTAGGACCCTTCGAATACATCATAAATGTAAAAAATTAAATTAATCGAATAATTGTAATACCGAGGAAAAAAAACTCTAGAGAATCCTTGCTCTCCCAAATGGTGTTCTAACTTTTTGTAGCTGCCGAGGCTGCATCTTTGGAAGTTACAAAACGGAGCTTTTTATTAGATTCCCAAATAACTACTCTTACACCAATCGTGCTATAAACACGATACTCGATCACATAACCGAACACATAACAAAGAGTTAAGATTCTCTTCAGTTGGATATCCCAATTGGAGGGTGTCGTTAGATTTTAAAGACACAACTAATTACATTACTTTGATAATATGAATCGTTTAATTTAGAACCCTTTGAATATATCATGAATGTAAAAAATTAAATTAATCAAATAATTGTAATACCATATTTGTCTTAAAAACAAAAAATGAATGACATATATGATTTCAAAAATGGATCATCTATTTTATTAAAAAATAAGATAAGTTGTCCAATTATCATAATTTTTAACATGAATAATATTCTCTAAAAATCTTCTAAGGTGAGCGGTTTATGAGCCCAACCACATCATCCAATTGCATGAGGAACTCAACTCCATAACATATACAAATGGGAAAAAATTTACAAAATTCATTATATTACTGAAATACACGTATAAGAAATCTTATCTATCTATATAAATTCCGATTTTTATTTAATTAGACCTAATTTTGGTGATGGATTTGAACCAAAAACATGAAAAAGAAAAACAGAGAAACTATCTATACAACAACAGATGAGAAGAACATGAAATCAAATCATCTATGAGGGAAAAGAAAATGAATGAATGATTTTACTTCCTGGAGCTGCAATACAATCCAGTGCTATTCATACTCGACTTAATGAAATTGAGGTGACAATTCAAGTGCAATGTGAACTTCACTGATCCAAGCAACCCCACGCGCCACCGAGTCCTCGCCGTCCCGATCAGCCCAAACTTAACCAAATCCTTTTTCAGATACATGTCCACGAGATCCATCTGATCGGGACTCAAAGGAATCGGCGAGGACTCGACCTGGTAAGCGAATTCGACGAAGCTGTTCTTCCTGACGTCGAAGGGCGGCGCGACAAGCTTGGCGATCTCGAAGCCATGGAGGCTGAGGATGAAGGCGGCGTCGTAGAAGCTGGCGTGGGCCTTGGCGTTGTCGTTCTGCCACTTGATCGTGATGCTGACCTTGGTGGTGAGGACGCCGGCTTGAGAGTACTCGAAGAGGTCGAGGTGAGAGTATGTGACGGAGATGAAAGGGATTCTCGGCCTTATCACAATGTAACCGGCGAAGACGATGATTCCGGCGATTATCACCGCCACCGTTATCACGGTGCAGAGTACGGCCACGAACCAGATGAATGCGCTCGTGTGGTGGATTTTCGGTAACATGTGTTTTGGGTGGTGGTGGTCGTCGTGGTGGTCGCGATCGGGGTGGTGGTCCATGGTGGCGGCGGTGGTGGGGAAACAACATCCGGTGGATGGTGGGGGGTTTGTTGTGTTTATGGTGAATTTAGAGGTAGGGTTTGGTGATTGGGAGGAAGGTGTAGAGCAAGTCTTAGGTTCTTAGCTTGAAATTGGTATGAAAGGTTTGGTATCTTCTTTTCCTAGGAATAAAGCCACCATAATTAATCTAAAGAGTATTGATAATAGTAACACATAAATCAAATACAACCTAGATTACAAATAATAATATAATTGCAAATCCCGACTAATAGTATAGAACTAAATGAATATGTAGTTATAAAAATGACAAAATATTAGGCAAATTATAAAATATCTCCGTTTGGGAAGTGGGCTGGCTCTTTGGCTTTTTGGCTTTTTTGGCTATATGAGCATGGGCTCAAAAGCTTGGTTTGGGAAGGGCTCTTGGCTTTTTGGCTTTTTTGACTTTTTTTGTGAGAGAATAGTGTAATGATTATGGGGTTGGATGTGATATTTTGTCTGTTGTGGCTCATGAGCCTGTTTTGTCTTTTGTGGCTCATGAGCCACTTGAGCCCTTCCCAAACGGACGCTGAATATGTAATAATACCTGAGATTTTTCGAACTGTAATCCATTTTGTGTTTGGTTTGCATGAAATATACACTTAAGTTATGTGAGTATTTTTGTAATCCTGCTATTGATGTGTACATGTATATAGTGACACTTATCTTTTATCTTATATTTGTCTTATTTTGTAAAAATTATGTGTTCATAGCATAATTGATATATCTCTATCGAGAAATGAAAAATGTTAAACATATGTAGAACTTTTATACATAAAATTTATATAGAATTATGTGTTAATGACATTTTAGAAGTATATATCATAGTGATGAACATTTTAATTTTTAATTAACTGATATAAATGAGATACATTGTACCGTATGTCATATTTTTATCAGCAATGCTAGGTATCATGAAAAGTCTTTCATGAAAATAGTCATGAAAGATTTGTGACCTTTAGATTACACTTACAATAAAGCACGACACACTAATCAAGATAATCTAAGGGTCACAAATTTTTCATGATCATTTTTATGAAACAAATTTCATGATCTCTAACATTTCTCTATTTTTATATGTAAATTACATTTGTGTATAGTAGTAAGGAATATTAGAGCCACTTTATACCCTTCAAAAGAAAATACCAAGCTTCCATTGATATATACAACTCCACCCTTTTTTCCATTCTGGTTACAACGACCGTCATTTTCCAACTTGGCATGAAAATCTTAATCCATAGTGACCTTTTTTCTTCCCTGAATTTATGCCAATAATATAATCGAAAGTAACTAAACAAAAAAGACAGATATGAGTTACTGCTGTACCACATCTATTTTATTATGGGTTTATTTTTATAATCAGGACCGTTATTTTGTAAAGTTTGTTGAGTACTCATGTCTATCAAAAATTATATTCATCAGATATCGATAACTATATAATCGGATTGTATATTTTTTATGTTATTTCTCAAAAGAAAAACTTATTATTTATTTATTTTTATTTTTTATGATAAATATAATTCGATCATATGGTTACCGATATTCAATTAATATAATTTTTGACATGCTTAAAATACTTAACGAATCCTATAAAATGAACGGTTTATATCATAAAAATAAGTTCATAATGCCAAAGGGACAACAGCAACCCCTTATTCACAAAAGACACAGGCTAGGTTCAACCAACCTCAACTTTGATATCTCTCCCATTAAGCAAACTTAAAAAAATGTGTCCTCTATTTCATTAATAATATTGCAACGGTTCTCATTCAACAAAAGATGATACCTTTGACCACTCTTATTATATTCTTTTTAATGGTTAAAAAAAAGAAATCAACAAACCTACAAAGTTAGTTCAATTAGTATTCTAGTAAGGCACTCTTTTTACAAAATACTCGTATTGAAATTATTTATTTATTTTTAAAATTAGTAAATTGTAAACATTAATAAACGGCATCTACATATTGCTTATTCAGTCTGATTTGTGTAACAATGTATGCCAAGTTGTGTTAGCTGAGGTGGCTAGATCAGAATTTAAGCAAGCATACACACAAGTTAACAACATTCTTATTTCACATCATAAGCTTCTCTGGTCAATTACCAAGGAGCTTCTATGAGGAGATAAAGATAAAAGATTGTTTTTTTGGTAGGAAAAGTAATCTACCCAACTTTGCCAAATGGATAAAAATAAAAAAAAAATAAAAAAGGATTTTAAATAGTTATTTTGTTAGTTTACTTAGTTGTAAGGTAACCTAAGATAATATGACAAATTACATTTTTGCCATTGAAGTATGTCACTAGCTTGTTATGGAGTGCTTGCACATCTGTCACAAGAAGTCTAGAGGGAGTGGCAAGCTGGCGGCCCAAAGTTTTTTTTAAAAAGCCCCACATTTCTTTAAAATCCCATAAAATATTTATTTCTAAATTGGCCCCCCCAAAATTTTTAATTCACCCTGACCCACACACTTTAAGAATTCTAGCTCTGCCTCTATCTACCACATCACCTTGTTGTTTTGTAATTTTTCTATTCTAAGGTACTTCATTAGGAAGTAACCTCCTTTGCTACTAATCGTTCTTTTGGAGCATGTATTGAGGAATTGAAATTTCATTCAGAGGCCAAACAAAAATAATAAAAAAAATAAAAAGATAGCTCGCAAAAGTTCTTAAGGAAAAGAAATTCAAAGTTTGGTGTGAAGTTCATACTTCAAAATCTTAGGGCTTGATTCATAGTTTGTGAAATTCAAGCCTTGCTTGCTAGTTTTAGCACAAATTGATCTAAAAATCTCTTCTTTTTTCTTCGTTAGTTCAGCCTTGATTCAAGTATTATTCAGTCCATCTTCTTCGATTGTCGTTGTTGAAACCTCCAAAAAACTACGTCATTGACGTTTTTGCCCATTATTCACGTCAGTATGTTTCTTGCATTAGCTTTTATGAGACACTGAACAATGAACTATGGTGGCCTGAAACTCAAAAGGCTTCAACAATGAGTACATGATTCGTGTTCCTTATTGGATTCTATGACAAGGAATTGAATTTCTGACTTTGGCAAATCAAAACCCTTCCAACATCTGCACAACAAAATTCTACATGTAAAAAAATAAAATGAAAAATTGAACACCATTAATCTATCACCTGGAGGAAGACAGAACTTGATTCTGCATTTTTGGTACCACCACCAAAACGACTTCTCTAACCAAAGCTGTCTATCACCTTCAACAATTGAATGTAATTTCATTAAGCAATACCTTAATAACATGTCAATTCAAAGGACTGAGACTGACTAGTCTCTCATCTCATAAACCTGTATGAAACTAGCATGCTAGACCGACCATCTCCAACATTCTCATTTGGGTAGTATAATTAGCGTCTCAATCAATGCACAAGTTTACTTGGTGAGGCCAACACCAAGTAGTAGATAACTCGGAATGCTTACTAGGGATATTAATCCAGTTGGCACTACATGGAGCGCACAAGAAGAGTCAAGCTTTTCAATTTAGCCTCAAACGCTCACCAGGCATGGTAAGGATGAGTCAAACCAAAATCTTATATGGGAAATAGATAGAAACATATGACCAGTAGTAGCATAAAGAATATTTCTAAAAGACTGGATGAAATTCATTCCAACATTATCATACCTTACCCAAGCTGCTTCAGTTACATGGGGCTCCCCAACTTCGTAAATTCTGTCACACTCGATACCGTGTCACTTGCTCCCCAACTTCATGTGTAAATTGCTAATTTGTTATCAGAAATGTTAAAATCAGTCTGCTCTGATCACATTGAGAAACCTACCCTAATGCATGAGAGAAAAGCAACCCCACAGATACACCATGGACATTCACAAAACCTACAAAAATATTCCCTTGTTTCATTTTTTTCCCCCTTTACTGCAGTTTCAAGTCAAGTCAAGTTCAACCATTAAATTCATGTCAAGTAAGTCTAAAATAAACTCACACCAATGTATAAACACCACAGACTTTTTGTCAAGGCAAATATAAAATCATAAAATTAAGGATTCATAACCGCAACGAATATGATAAGGTAAATTCTCAATTAAGATGCCTCAAACATTCTAAACAGTGATGAGGCAATTCATTGACATTACGGATGATAACAATCAATTCCGAGCATCAGGTAGTAAACCCTAGAGGAAGTGATTAGTAATGTTCTCATACATTCTGTTCTTTTATCATATCATAGTATTTCAAAATAAAATAAATCAAGAAATCTATAAATGTAACAGCAGGCATGCATTCATAACCGGAAACCAAAGATTCAACAATTTGGGGGCAGATTTGTAACTACCCAGCTTCTGCCTTGCTGAACCTTCACTGAACCAGCAATCCATTTTTTAATTCCTGTGTCACGTCGTTTGTGGCTGCCTCATGTCTGAAAATGTTCTAGCATCTAACAGCATCTCAAATTGGTTATGCATGCACAATGTAAAACTCTTCCAAGATCCAAATCCAATCTAAGAAATAGTATATAGATTCCATGCTGCAGAACATCAAGAAAATCAACATCTCTGTATCAAACAAGATGTTTCCCGTAATTTTGTTGACTTCTTTTTTTTTTTTTTGAACTTCTAGTAAACTGGTTGAACTGAGAGTTTTAAAGAGTCTACAGTTTGCCTTGAGAAACACAACAAAATGGGCAGGATGAGTTGTCAGATCTCTTCATTTTGGATGAGATTACAGCATCTCGAAGTGCTGCCTGCTAGAACCAAGTTGGTCTAAAATTTGTTGCCACCATAAGACATTACAAATTTCCAACAAATTAACTCAATTAGACATACAGCCTCCCTAGAAATGCATGTAGATCACCTTCCTCATTCAAATTTCACAAGTTAATGGTCACCAATAGGGCCACTAGTACCCATGAAATGAACCAAATAAAATCAATGTGCAAAATGACAAAATCCTTAAACAAAGAACAATATAAACTGAACTTCTATAGGTAGAACCCTCCAAAACTCTTCAACAACAGATTATGCTGGTGACTACACAAATACTTAATACAGATTGTCTGATTAGGAGTATAGGACTATCAGCTAGCATGTGTGTGGTGGGAATGGGGGGGATCTAAAAGATACAATACACTTGTGCTGCATTTGGATCAGGGGTTTGTGAAGGGATTTGCAGAGGGAAATAAAAATTTAAAAAAAGGCGGAAGGGAAAAGTGAATGGATTTTATTTTTTTTTTCATAAATTCCGTACAATATTAGAAGTGCAAAAGAGGAATTGCATTCCATACAATTTTAGAACAATTCAGACTGAAGAGGTTCAAAAAAATTGCCAACACTCTAGGAGATGTGCCCTAACATGGCTGGCCAAGCACTTCATGAACTTCGTGATCATGGACTATAGTTGCATGAAGCGGGAGTGGGAAGAGGGGAGCAAGGCCCCTATAGAAGAGTTTAAGGATGGGAATGGGAGTGGGAGCGAGGCCACTGTGGGAGTTTCCTGCTACTAAGACATGGACTACTTGGTCAACCTACTTCAGACTGAAGATGCCATATGTGCCACTCTGTCAGCACTAGTTCACCTCTGCAAAGATACGAGCAGGAGACTAGCTAGTACTCTTGCACAGTACAAGCGTCAACCAAATGGCAATTGAGGATGCCACAAACAGCCCCACATGCTAATCCAGATTGAACAGGCTAATTGCTTGCTTGCTTGTGGCCAGCCAACAAAATCTCGTCACTGATCAAGGCTGAAGGGATGAGCCAACACAAATCCCAGTCATCAACAAGTGCTGGAATAGCTCAGAGACCACTTGCTCCGCATGCAAGTGCTTAGGGTCACCATGCACCAAGAGTGACTGAAAAAGTAGCCATCAATCAAAGTAAGCACAGCATGAGGATCAGCATCCGAAACTAGTCAATTGGAAGTCTGTCTTCAAGCGACACATCTCTACTACTATCAACCATGGTGGCAGTAGAGATTAACAGTCTTTTGCCGTGCATCACTAATCCAGGCAATCTCAATGAGCCACCTGAACCAAGAGAATGAGTATCCATAAAGGGAATCCCATAATGAGGTTTTTCCTAAAAAAAAATCCAGTGTCTTCAGAAAATTTCCCCAAAATAGACACTAAGCTTCATGAGGTGTCATTAGTTTAGTACTAGTGGATGGGATAAAAGAGTACTGTTCACATACGCAATTTAAATCAATCAAATGTGAAGATCTCAAAAATCTTAAGGGCCATTGCAAATAACTTCTACCACGAACAGACGATGGTTATTTCAAGTTAAAGTTCTTACAGGTATATGGGTCCAACCCTGCCATGTGGCATCGCCACAACACCACATAAACGCCTTCTCCAACAAAATAAGGTTCCACATGTCACCCCCTTTTAGCGAGACACCCTAGCTTAGTCAGGGGCCATCCGCAGTGCATCCTCACCAACACACTCTCTCAGCCAAGCCTTGTGCCTACTCAGCTCGATTACAGCCCACCAAGTATTACATCAATCTCCAAAATGAAGCACCTTGCTCACTCAACCAAGGTTGGGAGCAAGGCCTAGATACCTTGCTCAGGATTGTTGGAGCATATGTGAATGAGTGTAGTCCCACATCGGAGAAAAAGTAAAAGAATAGATCATAATATACATTGGATGGACTCACCACTTACATGCTTAAAGCTTTCCTAGTGTTACATGTGGACTCCTCAATTATCCCCCAACAGATTGGGCCATGATGCGCTTTAATGGGCTCCCCTAAAGCCCCAACAAGTGGTATCGGAGTTGATGACTGACGATCTATTGGCCAGCTCTCCTAGTTAAACCATTGTTAGTGGGCTTGCACATAGACTCTCGACAAAGCCGAAAAAGTCCATGGGTAACTCTCAATGGAACAAGGACAATCCAAGTGTACAAGGTTGACAAAGACCATAGCATGATGGCTCTTGATGGAATGTGTGCAGTAGCTCCAGCCCTGGTTGAACATAATGTTGGAGTGTAATAGATCACAATTAAGAGGGAGTTTACGATCTATGGTGAATTCTCAAGATCCCAAAGAGTGGTTAGATCAAACAAGAGGAGCTAGTCCCAATGCATGGTTCGCACATGAGGGGAAGATTGTCGAAACATGTGTGGATGAGTAGAGTCCCACATCGAGCAAAAAGTAAAAAGAGTAAGTCTTCATATACATCAAATGAACTCACCACTAACAGGCTTACACTTTCAAGTGAATATGAGTTCTAAACAATGTGCGTTGGACCGTGGTGTTGAGAAATGAAAACTCCTCAATCACTCCCAACGGATTAAGCCATGTTGTCGTACATTAATGGGCTCTCAAAATCCCCAACAAGGATCACCATAGAACTTGTGAATTGGATATTAGAGTTCAAGGATTCGTCCAAACACCTCACCATACCTCCCCTTAAGGTAAGGAGTGCTCAAGCCAATCTTAAAGAGAGGGCCTTGACCAAAACATGACACTTCAATTGTCGAATCATACCTCACTCTGAGCTACTCTAGCATAGCCCATAAGGCGCTTATTATACCTATCCATTGTCCACATATGAGACATTTCCCAAGCCCATGCTTAGGGTGTAGAGTTTATCGAAGTTTGCTTCACTTTGTCTATGTAAGGGGGTTAAGCCACCTATTCTCAGCTAAGTTGGCTCCTATCTTGGCCATTCTATATAAAGGGGCCTCCCATGCATACAACATATACAATATCACCACCATCATCCCTTACTTCTCTGGTTATGCACAGAGCTCTCCATTGCCACCATCTCTCTCCCAAGGTTGCTCGGCTCTCTCCTCATCTATCTCTTTTGCCTCTGGTGATCTCTAGCTAGATTATTGCCTACCATCTACCTAGAGGGCCCTGTCATCCACATTATACTCCAATGTCGATCTTAGTGATCAATACTTACCAGGATCCACACTACCCCAGCACTTTCTTGTGCGAACTTCACCATTGTTGAGAAAGAAAGCTCAATTTCTTTCTTATGCTTATCTCTGAGCCATTCAACATTGGCTTTGATAAGGAAACCTCATTTTCTTTGTTATGCTAACTTCAAAGGTTATTCTATACACAGTTAAGTGTTTCATTAACTTAGATACAATGGAAGAAAAATATAAACAAGGTGCTAATTAAACACATACATGTATGCTCATATCATCAGAGCAAGTGCTTAAGTCTGCTCTCCACACACATCATAGCATGATATAATCACAAAAGAAGTATTACTCTGAGGTCGTAAGACACATAGCATAAAATATGTACATACCAAAATAGCCAATGGAAATACATAGATCCCCACCAACAAGCATTCATCCACCCATTACAAACCTACCATATCTACATATACAGCTTCAAAAAACACGAGGCATACAAAAAGGTTATAACCAAAACTAAGTACACATACAAAACAAGGAACTCTCGAACTACGTCTCTTAGTTCCCATCACCTGAAAACAAATACAAGGTGAGAAGGTAACAACTCGTGAATTTCAAAATATTCCATTTAAGGATACCATGGATACTACATTTCAAGAATCAATACATTTGCCAAAATCGAGAGCTTGTACAAACTTTGTCAAATGCAGAGAATTTGAATGGTGTACAAGTATTTTTTTTATTTTATTTTATTGGCACTGAGGTATCCGAATCAAAACCCGACTAATCCCCAAGGGTGCACAGGTCCTCGGCAATGAGTTTTCTACAAGTGCACCACGATTAACTCAAAGATTTTTTCCCAGTCTGATGGCCCCAAGGAATTGTTAGTATATAAGAGGTTTCAATCCCTAAACCTTAGAAGAAAAACACCCCAAGACCCAAGGCCTTATCACCAGACCAACCCCTCAGGGTTGAATGGTGTACAAGTATTATATACAAAACTTTGACATATATCAAGCACGCTCATATAATGTAATCACGTTTAATAATAAGCAATGCACACCACAATGGACCATATACAGACAGATATCCATGTCAACTCAAGATCTAAACATATAAGCCACAAGTGGCAAAGTCACATATAGTGACACATCCAGGGAATTACCGCGATTATGGCTACTAACATACTAGTTGTCCTTCAGTAAAAGGGACTAATCATGGGTGACGCATAATAGATCAAATCACATTTTCAAGCATACGAATATTTATGGTGTCCAAAACATTTGAATAAAATTAATGAAGTGGCATCATATAAATCACATCATTTTGAATTTGTAGCATTTGAGCGTCTGTAAATCAATTTGCAAAACAAAAATTTTGTATTAGACTACTTACCTCAGTCCTTGGCCGAATTGATTTTTCCTATAGAAGTACATGTAAGGACCAAAAGAATGATCCAATTCGTTGAATTAATAAGTGCTCCATGCCTTAGTGATATTAAATTTCATGTTGATCCTCATTGAGATTGATTGATGTAGGGTATGGTCCGTTATAAACCTCTATCAAATGCCCAAAGGGTTTCCTAAGGCCAATGATTAAAATAGAAATGTAAAAAAAAAAATTCTAAAATTTGTTTTGGTGTCGACTGCGACAGGCTTGGAGTCGACTCAAACAAGTTTGGTCTTAACTTGACTCTAACAGACTTCGAGTCGACTCCTTGTTGCAGAAAGGAACTTAGTGGTTGTTGGATTTTGGAGTCAACCCCTTCCTACAGGGTGTCGACCCTTACATAGTGCAATCCGAATTTTAGGCAAAGCTAGTGTAGATTTTCACACCAAAACACAACCTAACCATAGTTTTCATGGATTAACATACAAAAGTCACAACATAAGGTCTTTAAGCTAAAGGAACTCTAGATTTCAAGGTAACCCAAGTGCAGACACTCCACTCACCACCAATACCGAAGGATGCCACTAAAGCATCAAATTTAAATTAGATAGGGTTCAAACACTCCTACAAGTCTCAACAAGTTCAACAATGGAATCAAAACACAATCTTACTTCTATTTCATCATAAATGTGAAATCTATGGTCTCGAACACATGGTTATCCAAGCATGCATGTAGTAAAAAAAAGTCTAAAGTGTCCAATTCTACGATGAATGTTGAAGATAACCATGGTCATTAATGGTGATTTTCACCACCAACATCAAAAGGTGGGTTTAAGTACAACAAAACTAAATTTGTATAAAGGTGTACATAATTACATTGCAAGATTATGAATCTCCCTCCCTCCCTTCCTCCCTCCGTGTGTGTGTGTGTGTGTGTGTGTGTGTGTGTGTGTGAGAGAGAGAGAGAGAGAGAAAGGGCAAAAATTCAAAACTCTTGTTCTAAGTACAAGACCCACGTGTACGGTAAGGTGTCCTTAAAGGTAGACACTTGCCAAGGTCTTGGTCTTGCATGTAAAGGTACTCATGAGCCGGAGTCGAGAAGATTGCATTCATCCTCATCTGACCACCCATGGTTTCAAAATCAACCAAGAAAGTTGAGCGGATTGGTGGGTGAATACAAATCAAGTTAGGTTACTGTGGGTGAGAGGTGTGGTTAGAGATAGTCTGGGAAGAGGGCGGGCACTTCAATGGCTTGAGATCACTGGAGGTGGAGAGGACGAGGCCAAGGCAAGGTTGAAGAGGGAGAGGTTGGTACTGATGGACTTTGAACACTAATGCAGAGTGTGATAGGGAGTGTCTAAGAGTAAGACTTATATGTGTTAGAGTTATAGAGTTATGTTGTGGTGAAGTGAAGTGAGTTTGCCTGTTGTATATATGATACGTTATATAGGCCGCAAGAGTATTGGAGCCCAAGCAACCTGTTGGACAGGTGGCTCATTCTTTCCAACTCTGCCAGAAGTGATATAAGTCCTGCTACCGTTTGTAGCTTAATAGCAAGCGGGAGAGCAACATTTCATGGCAGGCGGAAAGCAACGTATTATATATGCATCAAGGGCGTGAGTGTAAGGTCATTGTTGTCTCTTCTCCAAGCTTGATCGAGATGGAGTTGTCTTAGTAAGAAGACAATCATCTCAGCGATTCCATGACCTCAGCTGCCAGTCCAAGATCCTCTGATAATCCCGAGCAGTAGTGCTTGGGTCCCGCTCCCAACCTAGGCAATCAAGTAGGTG
Source organism: Camellia lanceoleosa (assembly GCA_025200525.1). Taxonomy (NCBI): domain Eukaryota; kingdom Viridiplantae; phylum Streptophyta; class Magnoliopsida; order Ericales; family Theaceae; genus Camellia; species Camellia lanceoleosa. Next base: position 119,888,816 of record CM045771.1, on the reverse strand, counting down.
AATGAGCTAGGCGCATATCTCAATGTTTAGGAGAACCAAGCTTTTCAATCCAAGTCCAAATAAGCTGAGGGCTAATTATATTGTTGTTTGGTCTTAAAGCGAGATATGAAGGACCATGGGCCTGCGGGTTGTCAAAGCTACAAGACTTAGGCTTGCATATGTGTAATGATGTGTCAATACAAGGACTTGCCACCTATCCCACTAACGAAGTATAGGACTTATTTAACTCATATGGAAGTTAAGACAAGATGCATTATAAAAGGAATGTCATCCAAATAAAACCCTCAAGTAATAGACATGGTAATACCTAAGGTATTACACTCATCCTCCATCATCCACATTTTAATCCATTTCATGGGAGTATTGGAAAAATAAATAAAGGGTGTGTTTGGTTTGTATTTTGAGATAAATTTTCAAAAAAAAATTTGGAGAGAGAGTTTAGAAATTTTTTTGATTTGTTTGGTTGTATATTTTGAAAATAATTTGGGAGTTTGGGATGATTTGACATTTTGTTGTAGTTGAGTAGATGTGTGTGATAGAAAAAGTGATTGAGAAAGAGAGAGAAGAGAGAAAAAGTGATTGATTGATGTGCAGGACAGAGAAAGTAATTTTGAAATTTTTTTTTCAAAAAATTTGAACCAAACAAAATTTTGAAAATTTTTCTCAAAAATTGTATCTTGAGATACAAACGAAACAAGCCCAAAATGATTCTCTTGTGTGTTAAACAGAATAAACGAAAAGAAGTTAATACTAATGGTAATCCTTGACTTCCCTTAGAAAGCACTCTATCAGTGTTTTAGTTAAGAAACACAAAACAACCAAACGAGCAGAATTACAAAAGTAGGCATTTGCAAAATCAGACACAATATATGATTGGGGAGGGAAAAAAATAGCATTCAAAAAACACAACTTTCTAAAGATCTAAAAACTCAAGAAAAAATATAAGAAAAAAAAGTTGTTCAATAAAAGCTTAAAAAATACATGTGCACACACACATTCAAAAAAGGCACAAAATTAATGAAGCACTCCTGTCCCATCATTATCATGTTGAGAAGGGGTAAGGAAACTAAGAAAGCAATATACATCAATAACCCATGTGCCCTCAAAAAGTTATATGTAAAGAGAAGACAAAATAGGTATAAAAAACTGAAATTAAACAAGTTACTGGAACAAGGAGGGCATAACCAGCGAACAGGAAAACAGCAAATAAAATGATAACATGTCTCAATGCAAAGGTACGGGGAAGCAATGCAGTCCATTCACTATGGATTAATTACCAATAAAAGGTAAAACTAGCTTGTGTACATAATGTTTGCACTTATAACTTCCACACAACTAAGAAGTGTCGCATATTACCAAAAAACGTTCCTAAAGCCCATTGAAAGAACAAAATGCAACAACATCTAGGAAGATTTCCACTTCCTCGAAAGACTATCATATGTATCACGTGCACTTCTGCCCTCCTTAAAAAAAGCATGTTTCATCTTTTCCATTGTCGATTCATAGATCTCAACCCTTCTATCAAGCATATACTCGGTAAACCTCTTCAACTCTGTAAGCCTGCCCATATCAGAAAGCCCAGTTAGCAATGCATTTGCACTCACTTCAAGAGGCAGAACATGATTCTTAATCATGTATTCCCAGACTTCAATTGCCATCTCGGGATCATCACCATTAAAGAACATGGTGATGGCAGCAGCACAATTTGAATGTGTTGGAGGCCATTCATTCTTGATCATCTCGAAGAAAAACCTGCCCGCTACGCGAACCTTCTTGTTCTCGATCAAACATTGGAAAATCATGTTATATGCCAAAGAATCAGGGAAAGCACCATAAAAGACCATCTCATCAAGGAAACGGAAAGCATTATCAATGTCATTGTTGTTGCAAACTAAACCAATTATCGCGTTGTACATTATTAAATTGGGTATCAATCCGTTACCCACCATTATATCCCACAAAAGGACAGCTTGGGCTGAATTATTCTGCTTGATAAGAATATCAAGAGCATTAGAGAAGAATTTCAAACCTGGCAAGCAGTTCTTCCCCTTCATAACTTGAAGAAACTTGATTGCCTCATCAACCTGCGACCCACGAACAAGAGTTGTCAAGAATGCATCGTAAGCAGACATGTATTGTGGGCTCCAACCGACCCGAATCACCATCTCCCCAAATGTGTTCTTTGCCTTCGCAGCATTCCCTTCCTTCTCCCACCCTTCCAACAAAATAGCAAACGAATCCGCATCTGGGGCAATCTTAGTCTTAATCCGCTCAAAAAACTCAAGCGCTTTTAAAGTTTGGTTATTCTCGCGACAAATTGCACTCAACAAAGAGTTCACAGCCACAATATTGGGCTCAACTCCATACCTGTCCATCACATCAAAGGTCATGACAGCTTCATTAATCTTACCTGCACTGCAATAGCTACCAAACACCGACACAAACGTTGCCACAGACAAGACCCCTTCTTGCTTCATCGATCGAATTGCGTCCCACATTTGCTCAAACGACTCGTTCTTGCCAAGCAAATCTACCATCAGGTTCCACGCATAGGCGGAGTGCTTCTGGTTCATCCCAGCCCACCGGAAAAACGTAATAGCAGCCAAGGGAAACCCATATGAGTGTTTGAGTACTTCTTCGACAATTTCGGGCAAGGGTTTGATTCCAGTGGAAGAAAGAGCGGTCTCAACCTTGTCAGGTGACGCCTTGGTGAGAATTTCACAGAGAATTCTAGCTCTTGTGGACACATCAGGGGTTTCAAGATAAGTTGGGTATTGTTGTAATTGATGTGATTGTTGCTTTGAGGTTTGTGATGATGAAGGGTAGATCTGAGGTGGGTGCAAGAGGGGAACAGAGGATAGTCTACTGCTAGGGTTTTCAGCCATTGCCTCCATTTGAAAATATGTTGAAACCCTAAGCAAATTTATATGTATATATATTATTACAACTATTATAATTAACTACGAAAAATTTGAACTTTTGAAACCTGACATTGATGATTGAGGAGGTGCAATTGAAACACTAGCAGAAGCTAACAATCTGAGAAAACACAAAAGTCGAAGAAATGTAAACTCAGAGAAAAAAATCGACGATTGTATACATAAATATATATATATATATATACACACAAAGAGAGGAGACAGAGGCGACTAACGATTCGCTGCAGTTCGAATTTATCTTCTTCCTCTGACTGTGAAGCTTCAGCCTTCAGGAGACCAACTGAGAGAGAGAGTGAGGCGCAGCGACGGAGGAGACAATTTTGCGGGCTTTTATTTGTGGTAATTTGCACTCACTTCCCGATATTCGAAAAAATTTATATCTACCTATCTATCTAATATATTGGGGCTGTTTAGGAACCTAATTTTAAGGGTTTTTTTTTTGGGATGCACCAATAAATTTCAAATTAATAACTTATGCATTGTTTAGTCCTAAAAGTTTTTTTATAGACTGAAAGGTCCTATTACAATGTTAATAACATCAGACACAATGTTAATAACATCAGAGTCATGTTACAAATATTAGATTTCAAATATCTAATGTTCATCAAATTTCAATAATGTTTGAAAATATATGATGAAAAACATCTAATGTTCATCAGATTTTAATAAATTTTGAAATTATAGAATGAAACATCAGATCATTTACATCATTTACATCATGCTGATGTAAAAATGGGACTAAATGGAGCATAAGAAAACTTTTAGGACTAAATGGTTCAACGTTTCAAAAACTAGGACTTATGGGTAAATTTTCCTTTTTTTTTTAAACACATACAAATTTAATTTATGAATTTATATTCTATTAAGTTTTGAAATTTTTAAAATTTTTAATAGTCAGAATTTTTTTTTAAATAATTATTATTCACCACTTATGATTATTTATAAAAGAATATGATGATTTGACATTTATTTTGATTTTTAAAATTTTAAAACATTAACTTTTAAATTGAAAAAACGAAAAAAAAAATTATGTGCAAAAAAAAAAAATTTGCAAAATTGAATTTTTTTTTTTTGTAAAAAACTAAAAAATTTCTTTAAAAATTAAAAATGAAAAAAATTATAATGTCATCAATTTTAAAACTGAAAAAAAAAATTGATAATATTCTCGGTTTTATTGGATAGTTGAATTAAGTAAAAGGCAAAAATGTTTAATTTCATGTTCTTTTTTTTTTCATCAGTTAGTGAAACAATTATCTAGAGCATTACTATGCAAAATTGAAAATATTTTTAGTTTTAAAAATTGAGAAAATTTGATAATATTCTCAGTTTTATTAAATAGGATTTATTAGTTCAAAAAATCTTAAATAAGACCTAAGTTACCATAACATTTGTAAATAAGACTTTTAGGTAATTAATTCCTTTTTTTTTCTTGTTTTTTTTACTAAAATCTACACAAACACACACAAAATGGCCAAATATGTTAAAATAGTTAATAAGATAAAATGTCATATCAAATTCTTGATTATTTTACCTTTTTTTGCATAAACATCACATCCAACTACAACCAGGGATGGTGGCTCAGTAGTGAAGTCATTGTCTTCCCTAACAATGAGTCAAGTTCGACTAAATATTGGGTATTTTCCAGTGATTTTCTTCGGAGACCTCACATTGTATTCCGATCGAATTTTGACCTTGCTAAGGGTGATTGATGAACTCTACTAGTACCTCCACTACTACAAAAACAGATAAAGATCACACTTTTTTTGTGTGATGTTTGTTATTTAATCACACCTTTTTAGTTTTATTAAAGTGTGGTCTTTGGGAGTGTGATTAAAAGGGGTCATTTTTAATCACACCTTTTAAGTGTGATAGATAAGATTTAGATCACACCTTTTAAGTGTGATTAAAAACATTTAGATCACACCTTTTAAGTGTGATTAAAAATATTTAGATCACACTTAAAAAGTGTGATTAAAAACATTTAGATCACACCTTTTAAGTGTGATTAAAAATATTTAGATCACACTTAAAAAGTGTGATTAAAAACATTTAGATCACACTTTTAAGTGTGATAGATAAGATTTAGATCACACCTTTTAAGTGTGATTAAAAACATTTAGATCACACTTAAAAAGTGTGATTAAAAACATTTAGATCACACCTTTTAAGTGTGATTGATAAGATTTAGATCACACCTTTTAAGTGTGATTGATAAGATTTAGATCACACCTTTTAAGTGTGATTGATAACATTTAGATCACACCTTTTAAGTGTGATTAAAAATATTTAGATCACACATTTTAAGTGTGATTAAAAATATTTAGATCACATCTTTTAAGTGTGATTAATAACTAATAAAACCTGTGATAATAAACATTTAGATCACAGATTTTAAATGTGATTAATATCTAATAAAACACGTGATTAATAATCAGATGAGGTCACATATTATATGCATTTGAAGAGTGTAATACACAGTATATACTATATTTTGAATCACAACCATATATTGAATGGAATAACGTCATATATTTCATAAATGAAAGTTAAATGTTCAAAAAGTATATACAAAGGAATTAGTAAAAAGTTTTTAACTGTGCTTACATATATTAAAAAATAAAATAAAAAAACTTGAAAAAACTAAGTTGTTGAATTCTTTGACCATATTTTGCATTTCTCCAAGAAATTTCTGACCTGAAAAATAAAAACACAAAATAATTAAGAAACCGCTAGAAGCATATGAATAAACTTAATATTTTTGTAGAGACTTACAAAAGACAAAATCGAACATTTTCTCATCACACTGACTCTTTATCTCCTGCATCAATAGAAAAGGAATAACAACTTTGATTGTTACTAATATAAAATGTTTGGATTACCATATATAAATATGACATATACATAGAATCAATAAATTCAAAATGAAAATCTTCAATGTATGAGCAGATATTTTAAAGTCATAAAACCAAATATACATAAAATCAACAAATCTATAATGAAATCTTGAAGTGATTATATATTCTTTACCAACTAAAGAAATTGTTGACTAGTAATTTAAAGAATAGAAGTTATATCATACTTACATTGGATTTCAACTCATATTCTTTAGTACGAAATTAATCCATTCAACTCGCACTTCATCAAGTTCAGTTTCCGTGTAAGTCTTTTTTCCATTAAACTACAAGAGGTTATTTACAAACAATTAGATAATGAAGAAGATGTACAAGTATCATGAATATAATAGTAATAAAAGTTTAGAATTTATCTCACATTTTGTTTTCTTAGGATGCTTTGATCTCTAATGAGGTCTTTCATATACCGCATTACATAAAACCCACATTCCACGTTTGTAGGTTGTTGTGGGGACTACATAAAAGTATTTTCATTATTATTAGAAACTATATATAAAGTGTTATGATCAAGCTGAACAATCATTAACATAATATAAGTATGACAAAATTAGAGAAAATAATATTGATTACCTGAACTACTTTCCAAACTGGATTGGTCCTCCTCCTCCTTTGGGTAGTTTCATAAATTTTCAAAGCACTTTACAAAAGAAATTCCAAATGTCAAAATATTTTTAGAGTAACTCAAATTGCTTAAAAATGCACGAACTAGCCAAACTTACGTGTTTATTACAATTTCAAAGCTTGTGTTTATTTTAGAATTGATCGGATCAAGTAAGTACACAATCATCAATGTTAGATCAATGACTAACAATATCCAATGGTACCTACAATTGAACAAGTCACAAGTATAAGCTTAATAAGTTTATTATCATTTGAACACATGAAATAAATAGTTTTAGATAATTACCCAATATTATAAGGAATTAAAACCAATTGTTCTAGCATAGCCTCCTCTAATCTTCTTGCAAGCAACACTGATTTTGATTTCTCCCCAGCCATAGTTTTTCCACTAACAACACAAGGGTTAACAAATACAAATTGTTTCCTCCAATTGGAAGCCTTCAACACTTGGTGGAGATGACTAATAAAATAAACAAATTTTAATTAAATTCGTAATTCATAAAATGTGCAGAAATAACTATTGATATAGCAAATTTTCCTTACCTTATGTACAACATGATACATGTAACAGATAATTCTTTTACATGACATATGTACTCCATGTCTACTCTTTGAAGTTGGATATTGATCTCCTCCCCAAATATGTCTTTCTCTAGTGGAATGTCTATGGCTTCATCATACTTGATATGCTCAACTAATGAAACAAAAGATTGAATGGACTCTTGATATTTTCCACATTCAACATTAATTGAAGCTCCCTAAGTTTACAATTTTCAAAATAAACAAATATAAGTCAACTTTAACTTTAAGAAATTGTAATAAAGTTTCTAAGTTTGAATATTTTACCTCATCACCGACCAATACAAGATTTTTGGGCCAAGCAACAAAAAATCCCACTGCTTCTCCAACAATAAGCATCTCATCTGGGATAGGTATAGGAAGAGGGGCATCTTTTTGAATAACAACTTCAACAGACACACGTACATTGTATTCTCCTAATGGCACCGTATGAATGGCTTCATTGTGTTCAATTCTCTCATACACCGTACCATGAGCAACAATATTTTCAATGGAACCTATCGCGAGTTTACATGGTTTGCCCTATAACACAAAGTTAAAAATGTAACTTCTAATAACATCACTAACGATATTAGAAATTATAACATCAATAGATAAAAATTGCACACCTTTCTCTTATTTTGTTTAGGATCTTGAGGTGGAATGTCGTCCTTAGTTCTCAACATATTTTCTGCTAATAAAGAATCATGCTGAAAATTGTCTCTACCCCCACTTTTCAATGTGTTTGAACATTTGTTCTATAACAAACACACAGATAACAACAAAAGCACTAATAAAAATTACTAACAGTATTAGAAAATATAACAACTTTAGGTGTTTTAAATGCTACACACCTTTATAATCTTTTGGGTAAGAGCTTGGGGTGGAATGTCATCCTTAGTTCTCACTCTGTTTTCTGTTAAGAGAAAATCAGGCTGAAAATTTCCTTCATAACCACTTCTCAAGATGTTTGAACTAACATGTTCAGATTCTGGTGTATATGGTATTTGTTGTTCCACTGCACTAAGCCTAGTTTGCAATTGTACCACCACTGCCTCAAGATCATTACACTTCTTCTCCCAATGTGATTGATTCCCACGTCTAGGCAAGTGAAAGTAGGTGCTAGGTGTGACAGAATTTCCTACACCCCTTACTCGACTAGAAGATTCAGGAGTACCCAATGCCATAGTCAGAATGTCATTGCATCCTTCAATCTTTAAACTCCCATCACTTTTTTGTTTGGTCAACTCATCCTACAATATTATATTACTATATAAGAAAGATGAACAGTTAAGATAATATAAAATAAATGCAATCAGTACACACAAATATCTTACAATTCTCGCAGCTTGTTCCATAATTGTCTTGTCATCATATTCTCCATTTTTATTTTGACGAGCCTTTTTCCATAGAACGCTTCTGTCCAAATCTTCAATAGATCCGGTCATACGCTTCTGTCAATTAAACATACATCAATTTTTCAAAATAATGATATGAAAATTGTTATTAAATAATAAAATTTATAACCACTTACATAGTCTTCTTGAAAGCGAGCATAGCCCTTTCGACTAATTCTATGGTTATACTTGTTTTGACTTCGTCTCCATTTCTGAACCTGGCTCAAAATCTTTGAAAATGTAACACACAAAATTAATCCAAATGTATAGCATTTAATATATTTTTTTTAGGTGAATAAGTCATAAAATAAAACATAAAATTTACAAGATTACAAGGGGCATGCCACTGTTATTACAGAACTATACGAAGTTTGATGGGTCTAGCATTTAATACTGACATTTTAAATAACTAAAGTTTGATTATTTTTACCTCAAACTCTTCTGATAGTCGCCTTACAAGAAATGAGTCCCAATGTCTTTGTTCAATGAATCCATAAATTCTTTGGTGGGTTTGATATGATCTCAGGATTGGACTTGTTTTCACGTATGTACTTGGTAAGTTCTTTCTTGAATGTCCTCCATTTTGAACAAATTGAAGATAACACATTTTTCTTACTTCTTTCATCCACTTTGTATGTTAACTGAGTAGTCAAAAAATATAACGTTATAAAATTCTAATTTTGATTGCACTTAAATACATGTTTAAGTGTCTTACTTACCTCCACACAACTCCATAATTTTTCTTTCAGTTCAGCTGGCACCTCAAACCAGTCTTTATAGCATATCGGAATCATTGTGCGAGCCAACACCCCATGATAGCTTGAACATTTGATTGAATTGTTTCCAATCAATTGACCATTCTCGTTATAGTCAATGGCTTTTCGTACACCAGAACTCCTATCCTTTATGACATCTGGTAATGTTGTCGAACCTCTGCCTTTTCTTTTATTAGATGTTGGTTTTGTTGCTGGTAACCATGCATCCTCTCCATCAGTAGGCAGGACATCAGAAGTATCCATCCTGTGAATAAAATAAAATAAAAATTTAAGAAAAAAATATCAAATAGTTAGACAATTAAATATAAAAACATGAAGAAAATGAATATACGTCAAACATTTTAACATGAAAATACAATACTTGGACATACATTCTTACAAAGACTTTTTTTTTTCATTATGGATTATCGAGCCAAGTTCCCTCACAATCTCCTCGCATGTAAGATGACATAGAATCATCAACCACATCTAATGATTCAACTTCTGGCAAAACTTTTGTAAAGCCATGATGCTCTATACAAAAATCATTGAACTCATCATCCTTTTCACAAGAATATTGTTTTTGAGGAGGTTCTAGCACAACTGACCATCTCGGATCAAGTTGATCTTGTACATAAAAAACTTGCTTAGCCTGTGAAGCCAAAATGAAGGGATCGTCTTTATGGCCTATCCTCCCTAACTCAACTAATGTGAAACCCAACTCATCCACTCTAATTCCCTTTGTGTTGTCAACCCAATCACACTTAAATACCGGAATCTTGAACATATTGTAGTTAAGTTGCCATATCTCAATAATAACTCCATAGTAACTCATATCAGTAAACACTGGGTTCTTATCCTTATAACCTGTCACATGCATTGTTGTTGCCACTAAACTAACTCCACTGTTTTGGCTAACTCGTGAGTTATCTCGATCTTTTGTGTGATAACGGCAACCATTGATGATATAGCCAGGGAATTTTATAACATCCAATCGAGGTCCTTGTGCTATCCACTTCAGGTTATTTGAGATATTATTTTGGACACTTAATTCCTTTGAGACCTGTATATGGTTGAATAATTAGGTAACTTTTCTTAATAATATTTGCTATTAGGAAAAGATAAATGTTGAATTATCCCAATACCTTTTCACGAAGCCAATACATAAATGTTTTATTATGCTCAATTTGTAGCCATTTTTGACTTTGTGATTGACGATGATATTTTAGCTTCAACCAAGCCATATGCTCCCTATCAAATCATCAATAAAGCAATATATTATGAGATAAATCTCTAACTTGTGAGAATACAATTATACAAAAATGTACATGAAATATTCTTACTCAATGTATGGTTGAATGTCACTTGTATTTTCTAACACATAACGATGTGCTTGCTCCCATTCATTACGATCAACAGTAACAACATAACCACTTGATAAAGGCCTTCCAATTTCTATATCATCATCAACTGTCATGTTCCTATTAGAAGGAATCCCGATTGCATCCACTCCAGATAAGTACTCTGCACAAAACTCAACAGCTTCTTCTACAATGTAACTTTCAGCAATGCAACCTTCAGGACAATTACGATTACGAACATAACCCTTTAAGATCTTCATGAACCTCTCAAATTGGTACATCCATCTAAAGTGAACTGGTCCACAAAGTCGAACTTCTCTAACAAGATGCACTGTCAAATGCACCATGATATCAAAGAACGAAGGTGGCAAGTACTTTTCAAGCAAACACAATGTGACCACAAGCTCTTTTTGAATCTCATCTAATTTTCCCACATCCACCACTTTGCTACAAATAGCATTGAAAAAGAAACATAACCTGATAATGGCATGCCTCACATGCTTAGGCAACACAGATCGTATTGCCACAGGTAGTAATTGTTGCATCAATACATGACAATCATGTGATTTTAGACCATAAAGTTTCAAATCTTGCATTGATACACGACTTCCCAAATTTGAAGAGTATCCTTCTGGAACCTTCAATTCCAATAATGTTGTACATACTCTTCTTTTCTCCTCCTTAGACAATGTGTAACATGCTGGAGGCAAGTATGTTCGCTTCTCCCCAATTTGTGGTGCCAATTCTTCACGTAAACCCATTTCTACAAGATCAAGGCGAGAATTAATTCCATCCTTTGTTTTTCCTGGAATATTAAGTAACGTACCAATGAGGCTCTCACACACATTCTTCTCAATATGCATAACATCCAAATTATGTCGAACATGTAAGTACTTCCAATATTCAAGATCAAAGAATAATGATTTCTTCTTCCAACATTTTGTACCACCAACATGTAATGCTTTTTTATTTTTCTTTCCCCATATGGTTACAAGCCCTTCAACCTTATTTAATATCTCCTCCCCAGTTAATGGTATTGGGGCTAATCCAAACTCTTGCTCACCATTAAAAGCCTTTTTTTGCCTCCGATATGGATGATAGCGTGGAAGAAATTTTCTGTGGCCAACATATGTGTTCTTCTTACCATATTTTAATCTGTGAGAACATGTTCCTTCACTGCAAATTGGACATGCATAATATCCCTTTACAGTACAACCGCTCAAATTACCTAATGCTGGAAAGTCATTAATTGTCCACAACAATATAGCCTTCAGCCTGAAGTGTTCTTCTTTATAAGCGTCATAAGCTTCAACACCTACCTCCCACAACATTTTCAAATCATCAATTAGCGGTGCCAAGTAAACATCAATGTCATTACCAGGTTGTTGTGGACCTGATATTAACAATGATAACATCATAAATTTCCTCTTCATACATAACCACGGTGGAAGATTGTAGGTAATCATTATAACTGGCCAACAACTATACCTACCGCTACGGAGGCTGTGGATTTATTCCATCTGCAGAAATAGCTAATCGAAGGTTTCTTGGCTCTGCAATAAATCGCCACTTGTGGTCTACTAACTTCCATGATGGAGAATCCATTTGGGTGACACATTGTGCCATCATAATCTCTTTCGTGAGCATGCCATGTCAAATCCTTTGCTATTTTTGCTGATTGAAACATCCTTCGAAACCTTGGGATAGGTGGAAAATACCATAAAACTTTTGCAGGCACATCCTTTCTTATTTCAGTGGAATTCTTCTTCAACTTCCATCTGGATGTACCACATGTAGGGCATGAAGTTGCATCTTTGTACTCCTTTCTATAGAGTATGCAATCATATGGACATGCATGTATTTTCTCATATCCCATTCCCAATGCAGCAAACGTCTTCCCAGCCTCATACATGGATGATGGTATTTCATTGTTCAATGGCAGCATATCACCCAACAACGTTAGCAGGTCTGAAAACCCAGTGTGAGATAGGCTATTCGTAGTTTTGAAGTTATACAGTTTAACCAATGCAGATAACTTGGTAAACTTTGTGCAACCCGGATACAATGGTTTTTCGGCATCTTCAAGTAATTTCTTAAACACTTCAGGATCAGCCGTGCAATGATCGTATGCATCTTGAACCATTTCTATTGTTTCAGCTACATTGTCTGTGGGAGACAGGTCAAATTGTTGTTGGGAAAAATCTTGTTCATTTAAACATGGTGATGTCCCACTAGTGACTGCTTCTCCATGCCATATCCATGTGGTATAACTTTGGTCAACACCATTAAAAAAGAGATGATTTCTAATCTCTCGAATAGGTTGGCTTTTCAAGTTTCCACAGACTTTGCAAGGACAACGTATGGATTGAAGATCACTTGCACGGATCATAGCAAAATTAAGAAATTGTTCAACTCCATTCTCATAGTCTTTTGATCTTCTATCCTTGAACATCCAAGATTTGTCCATTTTAAATGTATTTTTGAATACCTATTCCAACAAAGAAATTAGAATATAAAATAATAAACTAGAGGCTACAGGTTGATAACCTCAAAGGAATGTCATTGATAAGGCACAATTTCTTTGATAGAACATTAAATGCCTCAAGCAAACTTGCAACAAATAAATAAATAAATAAAATACAAGATCTTATAACAAATAATTTATCTGATCTATGAATAATTGCAAAGTCAAAAAAAGAAAAATGTTAGGAAACCCAAATGATTTACCAAATTTTCTACCAAGCCTCTCATGGATTTGAGATAAATTTCCTAGTAATTTTCCAGATAAATTTTGTGAATAAAAAACAAAGGTATTTTATCATCTCAATTTATTAACTTGTGTTAAAGAAATGTGACGGAGCATTGCCATGCATAATATTTACTCGTGAATATTTTAAATGAAAAATGCTCTCTTGTACAAAAAATTATGATTGTACAAGATTTATATAATGAAAATTTAATTTTAATTTTTTTTTTATAAAAAAAATAGATGAAATTTTAAAATTTAAACTATGTAGGTTGCTAGGATAGTTATAAGAATATATATAAACATATATACAAGACTCTTTGTATAATTAAGAAAAAAACCTTCATTCAAATTAGACAAACCCGGTAACGTGAAAGGACAAAACAGGAAAACAAAATACAAGTCTCAAAGCAACTTATAACCAAACTAAAACCCAAAGAAACAAGAAAGCAAACTAAAACCCCCCAAAATAGTAGCAGCAGCAGCCACATAATCAAATTGACGGATAGCAGCAGTAGCCACAGAACCACACTTATTCACTTCTCCTTATGGCACAAAACATGAAAATTTAAGTTCAACCAAGAGCTTGAAAGTTTCCTGAACCACATTCCTTCACTACTTCTCATGGCACCAAAATTGTACATTCAAGTATATTTGGGTGTGCCGAATGAATTCATTCCTTCACTACTTCCTCCACATTCCTTCACTATTTGGGTTTATATTTTAAGTCTAGGACCCATATATATTTGGGTGTGCCGAATGAATTCCAAAAAGGACACCTCGGTATCATTCACAGCAACATAGAAGGAATTTGAAAAAGGTGACAATGTGATCATTTGATAACACTTAAAATTTGAAGGGTTAAGAGAATATTTATGGGACTTAACATTAACTTATTACCTTATTACCTTAAAAAGGTGACAATGTGATCATTTGCACAAATTAACGTTCATAACTTAGTGTCTTTGAACAACTAAGAAGAACTAAGTGCAAAGAAAAAAAAAAGAAGAAGGTGGCAAAGAAGAAGAACTAAGTCTTGCAACTTGAACTAGACTTATTAACAGACTAGACTTATTCTAAGTGCAAGTGTGAAGAACTAGACTTATTAGCAACTAGACTTATTAACAGACTAGACTTATTAGCAACTAGACTTATTAGCAGCAGCAGCAACTAAGTGCTAAGTGCAGCAGCAGCAACTAGACTTATTCACCCAAAACAGATTGTGGTCCTGTTTTATGGTCAAATGTCATACACCTTTCTGGGAGGACAATGAGGGTTGGTGCTCTTCCAAGGGGCCCGCTTGCTAGTGGAACGGGTAGCCGTTTGGCACGGGGGAGCAGGTCAAACCAAGGAAATTAGTTATGTAGTCGCACTGTTGTTGGTTGGCTAAGAATAATACAGTAAAGTGAGGTGTATGTTGAATTTATTTGGTTTAATATGTATTTGTTAGGTTTTTGAAATTATTTTGCATGGGAAATATGAAAATTGTAGTCATTATATTTGTAGTTAAGAAGATACAAACAATTACATTGAGTACCTAGAGCAAGAATTGACTTGGGAAACTTTTATGCTATTTCAATTTTGGCTAAATGCGTGAAATATTGTATTGATTATGATATGGCTCAATCTTATAGTCCATTGGCCTCTTTTGATCTTAATAAAAAAGCTCTAGCTGCTGTATTTTCTGTAATAAATTTGTCGTAGGTAATAAATAGAAAATTGGTTTGGTAGTTCTATAGGTTTTTGTTTTTCCTAATTTACAATGATCATGTTATATGCAGAAATCCTAATCATCAGATAGATCTGTGTGGAAGGTTTTGCAGCTTTTGTTGTTGGATTGAATCATAATATTGCATTATTATGTAAAATCTGTATATATTTGTTGGTCTTTTTTGTGTTTCTGAATAGATTGTATAGAGAAATTGAATGCAATTATTAAATTGCCGTGTAACTTTGCTCCCTGTTAATGAAATGCTATTTATCCCTTAAAAAAATTTATAGCCTAAACAGAGCAATTTTGCCTCAAAATTGCATGATTAGGCGAGTATATTGAACACAAAAGCAGCTGCAAAAATTGACATTGATGTACACAGACAGACACAAGCATGTTATATGTAAATGTTTTCTTTGAGTGCAGTCCGCTTCAAATTCTCCAAGTGCTCATGCTTGTGGATGACATTTTCACACCAACCATAGTCTACAGTACTAATCTTCATCACCTAAATCTCATGCATTTTTTAGTTGGAGATTAGCAAGGTTCTATCGGGCCAACTTAAATTGGGACTTAGGAACACATTGAGAGAATTGGTTAGGCCTCTAAAGATTCATCTCTTGTCCTCCCAGAAAGGTGTTCAGTCCATTAGAATTCCATTTTTTTTCTCTAATGCCTGTCCCTTGGGTTCTAGAACTTCTTGGTGAGAAGAAACTCTAACAATTATCCCTTAGTTGATCTATTTTTTTGGAATCTGGCACATGTTGATGAGAAGAAAATCTTTGAAAATGATCATTTTTTATGGATAAATGCTATTATGCAACCAGTTATGTAGTCATTTGTTTTGAGTCTATGGGTTAAATTTCGGATCAGTGCTAAAGGAAAAAAAATTTGCTAATGGATGTTGTTTTAGGAGGGAGCAGAGAGGCATACCGGTTCCGGAGGAGGTCTATATCGGATGTCTACGAGAAAGCAAATAGGATTGGACCCAGGAGCCCAACTCCTCCTGACGACATGTGAGATTTGAGTCACTTTTTTCTCATCAACCAGCACAAGAACAAAAAAATTGAAAAATGAAAAAGAACCAGAAAAGAAAAGTTCTCCTCTCTTATCTTTTTAGTGGGTTGTTGTGATTGAAGCTGAAAATGTGTTGTGTTGTGTTGTGTAGAAGTGTGTGGTTGTGAATGTAGTTTTGTAGATATGTAATATGGCTTGCGTTATCGTGGGAGGAGAGTCCGAATGAAATTTGTTCAAAGCTTTGCTAGCTCGGGTAGTGTTTGTAATGGATCTTTCCTCTATATAGAGCTGAGGTTTTCTCATATATCCATGCCTGAGTAAATTTTGAATAACTTGTGAGGTATGACTGGTTAAATCTTGTGTTAATCTAAATTATCTAATTCATCTCCATCATCCGATAGAATGATCTTTTTGGGTATAAAACCAAAAAAATAGAATGAATTGTTGGAGATGGTTAAATTTCTACAACTTTAGTTGTTTATATATTTCTTATGATGAGACTTACGTAGTGTTTGTATTTGGCAGTTTGTCAAAAAATAGAAGAAATAAATTTGTGCTGTTAGAGCAACATTGTAAATATAACAATAACTAGTTATATAATTTTAAAACTATTTATTGATGAAATATAACAATAACTAGTTATTTAGTGATTGAATCATTAGAAATACTAACTCCATCATATTTATATTCGTTTTTATGTTAACTATCATCTTGAAAGTTTTTATGTTAACTATTTCATTAGAACTAGCAAAGTTGGATAAAACTGAAAGGAGATATGGTTGGATTAAGCGTCGGTTAAGAACAATTGAAGAAATCTGGAAAATATTTCCTCCTTCATGGCATGTTCCTTATTTGCTGTGTATCTAGTTCTGCAAGTTCACAAGGTCTGCCCTCTACTACTCTTTTGTTTGTTTGAATATTCATCTTTGTGTTATGGAAGAACTCATATTGTGATCATGATACAGTATTCAATTTTAAAACAGAGGTACTATCCAAATGTAAATGTTACAAAGATTTCCACTGCATAATTTACATGTTAGGATGTTTATATATATATATATATATATTTCCCACCCATCCACCCCCCCACCACACACACACACACACACACACTTAACCTCATTCGATTATACTGCACAAATAAGCAATATATTTTCTCTAAAATGATCATTTTCTAAGGATGTGACAGTAGTTAATTAGTCCAACTCCTTGTCTTATTATGCAAGTCCTTTCTGGGAGTAATTAATTGTTTTCCTCAACACCCATATTCTAAAATGTTCACACATGACAAGTTTTAGCATGCTTTATTGTTTCTCTGAGTACACCCTGAAATGTGTAGTAATTGACGATGATTCACTATAAAGATTTCCCGGAAAGGAAGAGCTTGCATTCCAACTTAGATCTAGAATTTTGCCCTGCATCTATTTAGCTTATAGAAGCATCAGTTCTTTGAGTCTAATGAAGGCATAGGAACTCAGCTTGAACGTAGAAGGGAGGGTATTGAAAACTTACCTACAGATTCCACTAACAATAACCTATATCACACAGAAGGGGCATAAAAACCTATATCTATAAAATTTCACTAATAATAACCATAATCATATATATACACACAGAAGGGACATAAAAAATAAAGAACTCACCAGAAATTTCAAGAGGTTTTTGATTTCAAAAGACAAATTTGAGTAACTTCAATGGTGGTTCGGAGCTGTGAGTAACGTGAATGGTGGTTCAGAGCTGATGAAAGAGGGCTTCGTTTCAGAAACAGAAGGCAAGAAGATGGAGAAGGAGAAGGAGAAGGGACATGCGTGTTTGTGAAATTCAATGGGGAATGGAAGAGTCGTCTGTGTCATTCATGGGTATGGGTATGTGTAGAATAAAAGTAGCGAATTGTATAGGATATTTTATATACAAATATTTTTTTCAATTAATCTTTTTTTTCAAATAATTTTTTTCCAATGAATTTTTTTTTTTCAATGAATTTTTTTTCCAACTAATACTAACCAAGAGGGCAATTGGTAATGCTACTTTAAACCTTAAAGAGATGATTGTAATTTCTAAAATGTGAGGGGTGTCAATGTAATTTACCCAATGAGGGCAAAAATGGTATTTAAAAAAATTAAATTGTTGAAAGGGGGAATCTGTAATGAAACTTTAAACCTCAGGGAGGGAGATGTAATTTTCAAAAGGTGAGAGGGCGAACTGTAATAAACATAAATCTCAGGAGGGTTGTCAATGTAATTTACCCAAAAAAAATTAATTGAAAAAAAAATTATTTGAAAAAAAATTAATTGAAACAAAATTAATTCAAAAAAAAAATTGCTAGTAAAATTTTTAAATTTCTGTTTAAAAACCAACGTAAACTTATTTTTTGACTGAAAATGAAAATGAAGGGTGTGTTTGGTAACGTTTACGTTTTCAGTTTATATTTACAAAAATTTTAAAAAGTGGTTTTTGTTTATTTTTAGAAAAACATAAACTACAAACGCGTTTGGTAATTGACTGGCGGTGGTGGTGGGTGGGTGGGTGGGTAGGTGGTGGGTGGGTGGATGGGTGGGTAGGT
Organism: Camellia lanceoleosa; assembly: GCA_025200525.1. Lineage (NCBI taxonomy): Eukaryota > Viridiplantae > Streptophyta > Magnoliopsida > Ericales > Theaceae > Camellia > Camellia lanceoleosa. The sequence goes on along the minus strand of CM045771.1, from coordinate 119,870,236 downwards.
GTTGGCGGGTGGGTGGGTGGTGGTGGTGGTGGTGGTGGTGGTGGGTGGGTGGTGGTGGTGGTGGGTGAGTGGGTGACTGGCAGGTGGGTGGTGGTGGTGGGTAAGTGGGTGTGATGGTGGTGGCAGTGGGTGGCGGTGGTAGTGGTGGCGGGTGGTGGTAGTGGCGGTGGGTGGCGGATGGCGAGTGGTGGTGGGTGGGTGTGGTGGTGGGTGGCAGGTGGTGGGTGGTGGTGGCAGGTGGGTGGTAGTGGGTAGTGATGGTGGGTGGGTGACGGTGGCGGGTGGTGGGTCGTAGCGAGTCGGTGGTGGTGGTGGTGGCGGGTGGTGGCGGTGGGTGGCGGATGGTGGTGGTGGTGGTGGTGGATAGGTGGGTGATGGTGGCGGTGGTAGGTGGTGGTGAGTGGGTGGTGGTGGTGGGTGGTGGGTGGGTGGTGGGTGGTGGTGGTGGCGGTGGTGGGTGGTGAATGGTGGTGGCAAGTGTGGTGGTGGTGGTGGTGGTGGGTGGGTGGTGGTGGTGGTGGTGGTGGCGGTGGTGGTGGTGGTGGTGGCCAGTAGGTGATAGGTGGGTAGTGGTGGTGGTGGTGGTGGTGGGGTGGGTGGTGGCGGGTGGTGGGTGGTGAATGGTGGTGGCAGATGGTGGTGGGGAGTGGGGGATGGATGGTGGTGGCAGAAGACGGTGGTGGAAAATGGTGACGAGTGGTGGCTAGTGTTGGGTGGTAAAAAAAAAAAAAACTCAAAACTCAAAATGGAAACACATTTTTTGTGTTTTCATTTTTTGGCATAAAAGGGAAAAGAGATGAACCAGAGGGACATAAAGAGAAAAGAGATGAGCGAGAGAGAGAAAGATAGAAAGAAGAGAGATGGCGTGAAAGACAAAGAAATATGAGAGACAAGAGAGATGTATGAGAGAGATAAAGAGAAGAGATGAGCAGAGAGCGAGAAAGAGAAAGAGATGAGAGAAGAGATAGATGAGTGAGAGACACCGAGAGAGAGAGAGACAAATATCTTGACAGAGACAGGACAAACAAAGAGAGAAGAGTGATGAGTAAGAGAAAGAGAAGAGAGATGAAGAAAATTGATGAAAAGATATGACGAGAGAGAGAGAAAATAGCGAAAAGAGATAAGCGAAAGAGAGAGAGAGAGATAAGCGAGAGATAAAGAGAAGAGAGAGAAAAGAGATGAGAGAAATAAAGAGAATAAAGATGGACGAGAGACACAGAGAGAACAAGAGAGAGACAGACAAACAGAAAAAATGGGGATAGCTTTGAAGTTTGACGCTTTGACTTTTCCCATCACTGTCTATGAGAAAGAGACAGAGACAGAGACAAAGACAGACAGAGAAGAGCGATGAGTGAGAGAGTGAGTGGGTGGATGGGTGGGTGACAGTGGCGGGTGGTGAGTGGTAGCGAGTGGGTGGTGGTGGTGGTGGTGACGGATGTGTGACGGATGGCAGGTGGTGGTAGCGGGTGGTGGGTGGTGGTGGTGGTGAGTGGCCGTGGCAGGTGGGTGTGGATGGCCGGTGGCGGTGGGTGGGTAGTGGGTGGTGATGGTGGGTGGATGGGTGGGTGTGGTGGCGGGTGGTAGCAAGTGGGTGGTGGCGGTGGTGGTGGCCGGGTGGTGGGTGGCGGATGGCTGGTGGTGGCGGATAGGTAGCGGGTGGTGGTGGGTGGGTGGGTGACGGTGGCGGGTAGTGGTGGCAAACGGTAGATGGTGGTGGCGGGTAGATGGCAGGTGAGTGGTGGGTGGTAGTGGTAGTGGTGGCGAGGGGTGGGTGGTGGTGGCGAGTGGGTGGTGGCTAGTAGTGGGTGATGGGTGGCTAGTGGGTAGTGGTGGCGAGTGGTGGGTGGTGGCGGCAGGTGGGTGGTGAGGGGAAATGTAATTTCCAAAAGGTGAGGGGGGAACTGTAATAAACATAAACTTCAGGGGGTGTTAGTGTAATTTACCAAAAAAAAATTATTTGAAGAAAAATTAATTGAAAAAATTAATTAATTTAAAAAAAATTTTGCCAGTAAAATTTTTAAATTTCTATTTAAAAATCAACGTAAACTTATTTTTTGAATTTACATTTTTTTCTCAAATTTACAAACTGAGACAACCATTTATAAACCAAAAAAATTATCAAACAAGTTTTTATAACAGTTTTTTAAATTTTTGTAAATATAAATTGAAAACTGAAAACGGAATGGATGTCTGTTTGGTAACGTTTACGTTTTCAGTTTATATTTACAAAAATTTTATAAATTGGTTTTTGTTTATTTTTAGAAAAACATCCACTACAAACGTGTTTGGTAATTAACAAAATATTTACAACAATTTAAAAATATAAAATGTTAAACATATATGGATTGATTTTAGAAAAAAATTTAAAAATTAAAATTAATTTGGTTAAGAAATAAAAACTAAAAATAATTATCATTTAAGGGTAAAAATAATTATAATTTTAATTTTGAAATTTGGTTATATACATACATATGGATGTTTCAATTTAATTTGTAAAAATTATTTCTAACCACTCGAAAGATAAAAATTATATAAAATGATAATTATTGTTTATTTTTATTTCTTAACCAAATTAATTTTTAATTTTTTTCTAAAAATCAAACCATACATAGCCTAAGAATCTTTTGATAAGTCATTTCTTATGTTGGTAACTTATATAAAAATCAATTTGAAATATTTTATACAATCACACTTATTTAAAAAGTGTGATTAAAAAATAGTAATGTATATATAATTACATTTTAATTACCTTAAAAAATATATAAATAATCACAGTTATTTAAAAAGTGTGATTAAAAAGCAATAGTGTATATATAATCACACTTTAATTAGAATGTGTGATAAAAAAATATATATATAATCACACTTATTTAAAAAGTGTGATTAAAAAGTAGTAGTGTATATATAATCACACTTTAATTAGAAAGTGTGATTAAAAAATATATAAATAATCACACTTTAATTAGAATGTGTGATTAAAAATATATATATACAATCACACTTGTTTAAAAAGTGTGATTAAAAAGTAGTAGTGTATATATAATCACACTTTAATTAGAATGTGTGATTAAAAATATATATATATACAATCACACTTGTTTAAAAAGTGTGATTAAAAAGTAGCACTGTATATATAATCACACTTTAATTAGAAGGTGTGATTAAAAAACATATAAATAATCACACTTTAATTAGAATGTGTGATTAAAAAATATATATACAATCACACTTATTTAAAAAGTGTGATTAAAAAGTAGTAGTGTATATATAATCACACTTTAATTAGAAGGTGTGATTAAAAAATATATAAATAATCACACTTTAATTAGAATGTGTGATTAAAAAATATATATACAATCACACTTGTTTAAAAAGTGTGATTAAAAAGTATATAATCACACTTTAATTAGAAGGAGTGATTAAAAATCTATATATATAATCACACTTAATTGAAAAGTGACATAAAAAATAAATATTATCACACTTAATCAAATTAAGTGTGATTAAAACATCAATCTAATTTTTTTTATCACACTTCTAATAAAAGTGAGATCTTTTTTTTTGTCAAAGTGTGATCTTTAACTATTTTTGTAGTAGTGCTCGATAGTGGGTCCTTACTATAAGTTGAGTCAAATCAAGCTGGCAACTGGTTATCCCATAGCCTATGCCCACGGATGTCATGGTGACACCTCAAAACATCTTTTTTTTATCGTTCAAAAAAAAAATACATCAAATTACAAAAAAATGCGACCATTTTCCCAAACACAAATATTTTAGTCTACTAAAATAGTTAAAAATTAAAATAATTTACTAAAATAGTCAACTTTCCAAAATAGACCATTTTATTTAGTGAAAATTTTAGAGCATCAGCATCAGAGTCGCTACAACGACTTTGACGCTATTGTAGAGAACCAAACTGTAAATATGTTGATACATCAGAGTTGCTGTGGGCTTTATTCATTTTGACAAAGCTACAATTCCTCCTCCGATGAAGTGAGGAATTGTTCACAGGGTAATCAATTTTTTATTATATTTTATTTCCTACGCTTCTTTCTTCCGCCAACAAGAACACCATCTCTCATACCACCATTACTGTCAACACTTACCAAAGCCATCACACAAATTTCATTCTTACCATCTTGGAAGTTCATCAGGTTCTCTCTCTCTCTCTCTCTCTAAATCATGTATCGGTTGATGAACTAGATTCACTTTTGTTATTATATACACATATATGTTCTTGCATTGTGAAATCATGTATCAATTGATAAACTATATTCACTTTTGTTATTATACACATATATGTTCTTGCATTGTAACTGTTTGATAAAATGCCTCACTAGTTTGTCCAAGATGCTATGCCAACTGATTGGTTCATTAGTGTACGAGCACGAAATAATCTTCTCATATAATCTTGTTGATCAAGTTTGCACTTCTCCAAACGTTGTCGCTTTGTTACCTAAAAACACAAACGTGAGCTAGTCAGCGGGTGTGTGCTGGAAACCTCTCCGATGCCTAAGTTAGCAAATAGTCAATAGATACAAATGCTCTGTGTATTATAGGATGAGAATTGTGATACCTCTACATAGGTCCTGTTATGAGCTTTTATAGATTCCCACATAGCACAAATCCTAGTAGTACTTCAACTCTCCTTAGCAGAGTCCTACTAGGAATCACACTCCCAATGATAACACTCTACTCACTACCAACCAAGTGAGATGGCTTAAACCTCCTACCTCGGCTCGATAGTACACTCAACCAAGCTAGCATGGCCCTGCCCTACACTAGACAAAACCAAGATGATACCTGACCGAGATAAACCCCAATCCAGTACGATACAAATCATAACCCGATCCAAGCTGCTGATTACATCTAACTCATCTCTTTCAAACCTCAATCTAATGTTGGTACACCTCAAGACCGAGCTACTGAAGCTCCTAGCTCGGCCGAAAACGTGCCCCAACGAATTGAGCTTACTTAGCTCGGCCTAACTCTTAAAACAAATTGACCTAGCTCGGCCTAACTTAAGCATATAAATTACCCTCTTAATTGCCTATTAATTCCATCTGCCAAGCATGATTGGGATTATTATCTTCAAGCTATGCTAAAATGCCTCAAACTAACCGAGCCAGAATACCCAACTGACCGAGTCCAAAATGTTTTATCTAACCGGCCTCAAAAACCCACGCTAGTTGAACAGCCCGTCGTCTCATATATCTGACATCAGTTCTTACTAGGACGCGTGGCGTGCGTTAATTGCCCTTTTGTACTACAACAGCCATATCACATTACTCAAGAAAAACTTGAAAAGACCCGTTGTTTTACCTCAATTATGTACACAATCCCTCACCTTCTAACAGTCATCATTTACAATTTTATCTTCAAGCCCACAAAATCCTTGCAACTTATTCTCTAATCCTACACCTTTGAGTTCTTCAAACCCTAGGAACTTCGCTGTCGTCAACAAATCGAGCTTAAACATTGCCACTGGAACTCTTCGTACCCATCACCGTTGTTTCCTTCATTCAAAAAACCGGTAAGTCGTCTTCTTCGCGCTCTATATAACTTTCCATATTCTGGGACTGTAAATTCATTGATAATACTTCAATAGCATCTGTAACGTTTTTGCATTTGTTGTATACAAAAACAAACTCAGAATTGTTTTAAACTCCCACAAGTTTATTTCTTAGGGAAAAATGCCCCATACTTGGAATTGAAATCCAACCAAAATTTTGGTTTTGATCCAAAATCATACTGGAACCGAGCTACAAACTTGTTTGTGCTCATTTAGATGTGTACCACCGAACTAAGAGAACATCTAACCACGATCGTAACCCAGCCTCACTATTTAGCCGAACAAACTAATTTACACTGCTGCCTTAGCCCAGTCACTAGCTGGCCATAACACATTATGTTTCTTCACTGTACAGACTTTAGGTTTTATCCAGGCACACCATTCACCACAAGGCCAGGCTAAGGTGTCGAGCAGATTTTTGTAAACAACCTAAAGACACCCTTATAGGCAAATACCGATTCCTTGTGAGCTCACTCGGTGCCATAGTCGAGTTCTGAAGGGAATATAACATCCTTGACGACGTACACTTCGAGTTAGCCGAACTAAACTCCACGTCCTGGAGTGAACCGGGCTTCGTCCCCTTTACACTTATATCCATCATAAAGGTCGGGCTCAGATTCCCTATCCAGTCCTTTATATGTGAGTTTCTTGGGCAAACCAGATTATGTCCCACCCAATTGTCTACAAACACGTACAGGATAATTAATGGAATTGCTGTGCTAAACCGTAGGCTCGGCCTCAACCTCAGATTGGCTGAGCTATTTCATCAATACTTGCTCGGTCAAAATGACGACAGTTGGGTCCATTACCTACGTATCAGAAAGGGCCGAGAGAAAATCATCAAGTGTACACCAGACAAGGACGTGAATGACGACAATTTTCTCTGAGTCTTTGGTAACTTTAAGAATCAGGAGGCCTAAACATCGGGCTATAACATCAACTGGAATAAAGGAAGTCTTGGTGAGCGTAGTTTGATTTGTGGTAATAATTAACACCATTCTGCAGCCGTGCTGACACTTGAGTTTCCTTTTTTTCCTCTGTAGATCTGAACCGGCTGAAGACAGACTATGCATACGCTAACTAAGCCACGCTATGAGCTACCTTACGGTATCGCCACTATGATTGGATCGAGCTTCTGGGAGTAGTGCCAATGTACCGCTATAGTGGCAGGAGAAAAAGCAGAGTTACAGACTTCCTACTTGAACCTTCTCTTGAACCGGATCCCATTTTACCTCAGATCAACCTCATTCCCCTCATCGAAAAACAAAAAATGGCTAAAATGATGGTCGTGCAAGCCCTTATCACTAAACAAACTTTTGCCGCCATCCAAACCAAACAAGCTTCCTCTGGTCAACCGCGTGAGACTGTGGTTACCCTTCTAACCTCAAAGGGAACCACATCTCGGCCAAGTAAGTGCACGCGCACCTCATCGATTGAGCCACAATATTTGGTAGATGAAGAAAAAACTGCGCTTCCTGGCCCCGTGGTGCCGAGCCCAAAAGTTGCCTAACCTGACCAAGCGAGCTCTTCGGAATGGGCACCAACAATGTGTTACAAGAACCGAGCTGTGTCTATCAAGGACTCGATGGTTGCTGAGAAGGACCATATGCTCCCATTCAACCTTTCCAAAAGCCTTTGCCTGCCAACTGACATGGAGCACCACGATCATTTGACCGAACTTAAAACAATTCAGTCGGCTTCGAAGTCTATGGTGCTGGTACACCCTCTACTTGCTAGTTTAAGTCTATTAATTTGCTCGGTTTGCAACCTCGTACCCCTCTATTTAAATCGCAGGCACTGTAGAAAAACCATATAGTGCATAAACGAGTGCTTGAACTGCGTAAGATAGTGTGATCTACCGTGGCTAACTCCAATGCAAAGGTGGTCGTGCTGAAAAAACTAAAGGAAAAACTGGCCACGATGATTGCAGAGAATGAACGACTGACCGAGCTAGTTAACATGGCCGAGGCTGAAAAACAAAAAGCCTTAGCCGAGAGAAAAGACAGTTATTTGCGTGAGCTGGCCAAACTGGAAAAAAAGAAGAACACCGAGATCTATGAATGGAATAATAAGGCGGAAGATGCTAAAGACAGAGGTTATAATGAGGGAAAAGAAGCCTACGTCCAGCAGTGCAAAGCAGCAAAAGATTTTTCTTCAAATGCGAGTAGAAGGCTATGGCTACAAAGCTCGGTGAAGGGTATGACACCGAGATCTTTTTGAACCCTCTCTCTCACTTCATACCGAGCTACATGACAGACTACGTCAACGTGGTGCAACAAAAGTTTCTCCAAGAGGGGAGGAGGAAGAGACCCCAGATCCATCTAATGCCCCTCCTGCCAACACCAACCTTAGTTTCCAGCTTTCTCTGCAAGCTCAGGTGGATCCGCTCAACCAACTTATGCCAAGCACTATTGACGTGGAGCCTGTGACTGAGCTATCCCAAGAGGCAACTGCCCAAATTGGCCTATCCAGTAGCAATAGTGATCCCGGTTTTACCCCGACCTTCATGGTGTTCTGGACTCAAGTTTCGTGGTTGAATATTGTATCCATGTCTTGTTTTCCTCCTTTGACTCTTTGCATTTGAGTTTTGGAACTTGTTGGGTGAGTTTGGAACAGGTTAGTTGTTAGTTGGTTTAGATTGTTGTTGCCTAGATTTTGGCCTCTTCGGTCGAGCGAGGCTTCTTGCACTCGAGCGAGTTTTTTGTAATTTACTTCTTCGCTCGAGCGAGGTTTCTTGTGCTCGAGCGAGAATTAGGAGTTCTCAGGTTTCCTTTCAGATGCAGCATTTCTGGAGAAGATGAAGTTCTTCGCTCGAGCGAGATTTCCTGCGTCCGAGCGAGCCTTACGTTATTTGTTTATTCGCTTGAGCGAGACTTCTTACACTCAAACGAGGGTGTGCATCTGTGAAATACCTAAAGGTATATATTCTACGCTCAAGCGAGACTTCTTGCGTTCAAGCGAGGTCATTTGTTGTGTCTGGTCGCTCGAACGAGGACCACGTATATCAATTCGTATCAGCTCTTTTTACACAGAAAATTGAGATCTTTTCACCTCAAAACCCTAATCCGGCACCTTCTCTCTCTAAAATACTCTCTATCTCTCTACAAAGACTTCTAGATCTAAGTATCTCTCAACTCTAGTTTCTTTGTTAAAGTGTTAGAGCATCTTAAAGGCTTTCCTTTGATCTGAGTCAAACCGAATTTGGGGCATTTTTGAAGTTCTTCTTCTTCTCTTTGAGCTTCTCCATTTAAGATAGGGATATTCTACTCTTTGATATGAGTTTTAACCTTGGTATTTGTCATTTTGCATAAATGATGGAGTTGAGAGATTTTGGGTAAAGCTAGGGTTTTGGGTTTAAATTTTGAAAGAAGGGTTTCCTATATTTGGCTTCATATATGTAGATGAGGGCTTGATTATAGTGTTATATGAAAATAAATGGTGAGATTGGGTCTTGGGGATGATATTGAGAATAGGGTAAGATTTTGCCCTAATTTGTGTTAAATGACTATTTTGAATAAATAATGAAATTGGCATAGGAAATATGAAATTGGAAGGGTATATGATTGAATGGTGTAGTTGGATTTGTTAAATCACTCATTTTTTAGAAATTTGATAAATTATCTGTTTGATAAATTGTATATCTGTTTAGAAATATATGTTTTGGACTATCGATGGAGGATAACTATGATTGTTGTAGAAACTGCATGATGATTAGGTGAATTAAAACTAATCATTTGAATTATGTCATTGAATATGACGGTTTGATTAAACTATTGAATATGTGATTTGGTTAGTCATTGTATATGACAACTCTTGCAAATATATTGTATATGTATCGTTGTTTAGAAGGAGATAGGAGATGTACTCCATTGTTTGGGAGAAGATAGGGGATGAACTCCATTGAAAACTAAATTGGCCGGAGTGTCTAGGGTAAAAGTCCCGAAATCTTATATATATATGGGTACCGATTCCCTCAGATGTGAATTCCGTAAAATGGTAAGAAAATAAAAGTGTTGGATTGATAAATGCATTGAATTGTAAACCATTAAGTTGTAGTCTCACTTTGGTTGATTAGATGATAATGAATTTGGTAAATAGATTGATCCGAAATGGATGAACGGAAACGGATTGAGGTTTGGTTATCTATATTGAACGGTCTTGGAAAGAATATGTATTGGTTATGAATATTGTACATTTATCTGATGCTTAAATCTTAGTTAAATCTCATATACTGTTTTAGCATATCTCTATTGGGCTTTGGCTCACCCTACTTGGGAAACCATTTTCAGGTACAGGTGACATGCCACCTCCAAGGACATAGCTTAGGAGGTTTAGAAGCTAAAGGCTTTATATTGTTATTTTGTTTTGTGCTAAATGTTTATTCAAGCCGAGGGCTTTATATGTATAGAGTTAGGACTCTTTCTTTTGTTGTACCCAAGTGATATCTTAGAAAGGTGTAAGCCTGTAGGGTGTTTATTTTGTTGTAATCTATTAGTGTTACATGCTGTAGTTTCAGAATGAACATTTATGAAAGTATAATGCATATAATGTCTCTTGTAATAGAAACTCTGATGAATGAATGTAATACATTTCCTATTATGATTATGAATCTCTTGGGTTAGTTTATCCTCTTTATTTTGAGGGAGTTACAGTGGCGAAGTCCGCGTTAATTTGGATGCCGAGTTGGATGACCTCTTTGCCTAATTTCTTTTTCTTTTTTGTTTTTCCTAAATGAAAATGTAACTAGATTACAAGCCCCTTCTCTTGTACTTGATTTCTAATGAATGAAAGTATCTTTGTGTAACAACCCTGACCCATGATTAACGTTAATTCATGCTTAATTACGCCTAATAAATAATTGAAGTGAAATTGTGCATCATATGTTGCCTTGTGTGTGTATATATCTGTTTAACATAGAAAGATCTGTTCATGTTTTCATTTCGGTTTGCGAATTGAAGGCTGTATCGGTAACCGATTCAGAAATTACTTGATTTATGTGTTAATTGGAATTTTTAGAATTTTATGGTAGGTTCAATTGAAATCCTATTCGGAACAATTAAATTGAATTAGTTTAATGCTTATTTGGTTAGCTTTATTAAACCATCACTAATTAGCCTATATAAGGCCACTACCAAGCCAAGACTCCTTTTTACCCCTTTCATTTTTCAGCTCAACGTGTGAAAAGAGAGAGTGAGAGTGAGAAAGATTGAAGCCAACATTAAAGGAAGAAGAGAATTAAAAAGAAATTGTTCAGAGTGAAAAGGATTTGAGAGTTTCAACTTCAACACTTGTGAACTCAAGTCTCTAGGTAAGAATTTCATCCTTAATCCTTGAAATCTAGACTATAATGCATGAACACAAGAGAATTATGTTGATTGATACAATAATTGAGTTAGAAATGAATGGCACTGAGCCATACCATGCATACATGCATATTTTCTCACATTTTGAGTTTAATTCCCAAGAATTCCCTCATGTATGTCTTGAATTCACCTTTATTTTGGGATATGATCAAGTTTCATGTTGTTTTGTAGCATTTGATCATGTTTTGAGAAGCTTAAGTTCAAAGAAATTCATACATGTCATGGTCATGGATCATACATAAATTTTAAGTTGAATTTTTGCACAATTGACAAGCTATTTGGCCATGCTTTCTTGAAAAGATCCTTAATTCATGATGTATTATGATTTTCTAAGTGTTCCTCAAGTTTTGGCCCAGAAAAATCAAGTTTTGATGCTTAAAGATTGAGTTTTGAACTTGGAGATCAAATCTGGAAATTCTATAATTTGCACCTATGCTCGAGCATAGGAGTTGACCACTCTGAATGCGTGCACTTCCACTCGAGCGACCTAAAGCCTGCTCGAGCATGAAATGCATGTTCCCAAAAGTTCATATGTTTTGCAGATCGCTCGAGCAACAAAAGTCATGCTCGAGCGAAGGTCTGAGTCTCACGCTCGAATGGGGATCGAGGGTCCGTCGATTGTAAAAATCAAGCAACCAGTACTTTTGTCAAAAGTTTGTAGACTGCTTGAGCGAAGAAAGTTACGCTCGAGCGGAACCTCACATTTTGCATGTCCGCTCGAGCGTGGACCTTGTTTTTAGCAAGTTTTGAAAAATATTTTCAAGTACATTTTTGCATCCTCATTCCATCGTAGGCATTCCTAGGTCAAGATTAAGACACCATAATGAGGATAAAGGCTAGAAGAAGCACACTAAAAACAATGAAATAAGTTACGTACACTCTGAGTGTGTGTTTTAATGTGTGTATTTGTTATTTTATGTAGGTCACGTGCCGCAAGACATCTAATTTGCTTATTCTGTCTGTTTACCTTGGAGCCTCTGTTATTTGTGAGTAATATCTTTGTAAAACTATGTTCAATTTATAAGTATTTTCTGAATGATATAAGATGATATATTTTCTAAAATATTATTTTCTGTATAAATGAATGGTTGTCCAGTGTTTCTGAGTGGCATTCTTAGCTTCAAATGACATCTGTTATCTGTTTTGTTACGTCCCAATTATGGGTCAACTGTACGTCTCATGAGCTAACTGTTATGGATTCTTATGTATACGTCCCATTTATGGGCCAACTGTATGTCTCATGAGCCAACTGTATCGTCTTCGTGCACGTGAGTCAACTATATACCTTTATGGCCGTCCCTTTATGGGTCAACTGTATGCCTTTATGGTCGTCCCTTTATGGGTCAACTGTTTCTGCTAGTGCTAATGAATGTGCCACGTATGATTAACTGCAAGTTCTAATTATGAATACGACTCTGAAACTGTATCTGTTATGCACTATGATTTTTGAACATAATTACGAATTCATTTCTGACAACTATTGAATTCTGTTTTCTATAACTGTTATGGACAACATTCATTAAACCTCTTTACTTTGTTATTATTCACTGGGCTCCAGCTCATTATTTATATTATGTATATAGGTGAGCAAGCACGTGACCAGGTCCCGAGTTGACGGCTTATGTTTCTGTTTTGTCAGCCAACTACCATTCCTCTTAAGGAGGTTCATTTTGAGAAAATTATGTCAAGGCTTTAGTTGAGCTTGTTTTGTATATTTGTACTTGGGCTAAGTACCCTTTGACTCTATCTGTGTAATTGAGTGACATAAGGCTAACGTGTTTTTGACGTCACATCTGTATATGTATAAGTTTGTTTTGAAAATTTCTGTCCCATGTATGTCTGCACAGCTCTATGACTATGTTAATTTTGTATATTTGTTTCCGCAGCCCCTATCTTATGTTATCCTGTTCAGAGGCCTTTAGTAATCCTGGGATTACTGGCCAGTTACGACGCTAAACCCATAGGGACAGGTTTGGGTTGTGACAGAGTGGTATCAGAGCACGTGTTATACTGCACGCACGAGTCCATACGAGCTGTAGGATGTCCTAGGAAAGAATTAGAGACATTCAATCTGCATGTATGAATATGTAATAATGTTTGTACATGGGAAAATTTCATCTGAACATAAACACATGAAATTGAATTGGTTAAACTGAGAATGAATGTTTTAAACATTATGAAAATGACTATTTGCCTATGTTTATTGCCCTTCTATTTCCCTATAGTAATGGAAAATACAAGAAGTGATGATACAGCAGGGTCTTTAGAGGCCCAAATGAACAGAATGGAACAGATGCTTGCAGCTCTGACTGAGGTAATAACGCAACAACAGAGGCAACAACCTTTACCTTCTCTGCCTCTACCGGTACAAGTTGAACCGGACAACAATGATATTATCAATCTGACTCAGAAGTTCATGAAAATGAAACTGCCAACCTTTCTTGGTTATATTGAACCGTTAAAGGCTGAAACATGGCTGTTGGAGATGGAAAAATTGTTTGAAGTATTTCCCTATTCCGAGCTTCAGAAAGTTCTTTTGGCCACCTACACTCTAAAAGACAAAGCTCGGAGATAATGGTTATTAGTTCGAAATAGTAATGGAAACATGACATGGGCTCAATTTAATAAGATCTTTTATGACAAGTATTTTCCACAGTGTTTCCGGGATTGAAAGGTTTCAGAATTTCAGGAACTCAAATAGGGAAGAAAGTATGTAGTTGAGTATGAGGCAAAGTTTACTGAGTTAGCTAGATTTTCCTCACATGGTGGACACGGACTATGAGAAAACCTGCAAATTTAAGAGTGGATTGGATTTAGATATACTAGATCGGGTGGAAGTCCTCAACCTACCTACGTATGTAAATGTATTGGATAGAGCATTGATGGCAGAAGCCATTTTAGCAGCAAAAAGGTAAGCTTCAGCCCCAACAACTGAATGGAAAGACAAAAGATATGGATTTAGTTTTAAGAAAAACCGTTCAATTGCCATAAATAAGAAACAAAATAAGGGATCTTCTAGCAGCTCAAGTTAAAGCAGTAGGTCTGTGTCTATTTGTACTCAATGTGGGAGAAGACATAGAGGAGTTTGCCATCGGGTATCGGGTGCTTGTTTCTGGTGTGGTAAGACAGGCCACATGATAAGGGATTGTCTAATCGGGTCAGAAAATGCCAATCGTCCTATGGTAAGTTCAGCAGGATCTGCTTCTAGTTCAAAAACAAATGCTAGAACTAATACTGGGAAAGAACCTCTAAGACAAGGTCTAGTGTTTACCTTAATACCTAGTAACATATAGAACATCAAAGTGGTGGTGTTAGGTATACTCCCTATATGTTCTCAAAATGCATGTGTATTGGTAGATTCTGGTTCTACGCATTCTTTTGTATTGCATGCTTTTTCTCAAAAATTAACTAGACCATTAGAACCTATGCCATATGTGTTATCTGTATCTGCACCGTTTGGGGATTATATGATATATGCTTATGTTTATCCGGCATGTGATATTGTGATTGGTGATATGACATTGTATATTGACTTGTTACCCTTAAGCATTGATCATTTTGATTGTATTCTGGGTATAAATTGGTTATAACTAAATACTGTGCCACCATTGACTGTGCAAGTAAATCTATTGTGTTTAGGCTACCTAGTATACCTGACTTTACTTTTATTAGAAATGGGGTAATTCCTCCACCATACTTGATTTCATTTATGAAAGCCAAGACGTTGTTGAGAAAAGGGTGTCGAGGCTATTTGTGTAGTGTATTGACTATGTCTTCGGATAGTACCAGTGTGGAAAATATTCCCGTAGTTTGTGACTTTTCCAATGTGTTTCCTAATGACCTACCTGGGGATTTAATTGACAGAGAAATTGAGTTTACAATTGACATAGTACTTGGAACACAACCTATTTCTAAAACCTCATATAGAATGTCAACATCTGAACTGATAGAGTTAAAAGTCCAACTTCAAGAACTGTCAGACAATAAGTTTATTCGCTCGAGCACTTCACCATGAGGTGCTCCAGTGTTATTTGTCAAAAAGAAAGACGGGTCTTTGAGGCTGTGTATTGATTACAGTGAGTTGAACAAAGTAACCGTCAAAAATAAGTACCCACTCTCCCGAATAGATGACCTGTTTGATAAACTTCAGGGACCCCAATTGTTTTCAAAAATTGATCTTAGATCCGGGTATCACCAGTTAACGGTTAAGGCAGAAGATGTAGAGAAAAACTGCATTCAGAACTAGATACGGTCATTATGAAGTTTTGGTAATATCGTTTGGGGTGACTAATGCACCTGCTGTCTTCATGGATCTTATGAACAGGGTGTTTAAATCATATCTGGATGAATTTATTATTGTATTTATTGATGATATCTTGATTTACTCCAAAGGTAGGGAAGATCATGAGAATCACTTGAGAACCATGTTACAGACGCTGAGAGAAAAGAAGCTATATGAAAAATTGTCCTAATGTTAATTCTGGCTCGACAGTGTAGCATTTCTAGGACATGTGATTAACAAGAATGGTGTATCAGTAGACCCACAGAAAATCGAAGCTATTGTTGACTGGCCAAGACCAACCAACGTGACAGAAGTTAGAAGTTTTCTAGGACTTGCTGGTTATTACAAAAGATTTGTGAAAGACTTTTCAAAACTTGCTATGCCATTGACCCAGTTAACTTAAAAAAACATCTCATTTGATTGGAATGATCAAAGAGAGTTTGCCTTCCAAGAGTTGAAAACCAGGTTAGTAACTGCACTAATTTTGACTTTACCTAATGGTACTGACGGGTTTCAAATTTACAGTGATGCTTCTTACAAAGGTTTAAGGTGTGTGGTAATGCAAAATGGGAAAGTGATTGCTTATGTTTCTCGGCAATTTCGCCCTCATAAAAAGAACTATCCAACCCATGACCTTGAATTAGCCACCGTAGTTTTTGCTTTAAAAAGTTGGTGCCATTATTTGTATGGAGTGACTTGTGAAGTATACACAGATTATAAAAGCTTAAAATACTTCTTTACCCAAAAGGAACTGAACATGAGACAAAGAATGTAACTAGAATTGACAGCCTATGTATGTAGGTAAGCAGGCACGTGACCAAGCCCCGAGTTAACGACCTATGTTTCTGTTTTATCAGCTAACTACCGTGCCTCCTAAGGAGGTTCCTTTTAAGAGGATTATGTCAAGGCTTTAGTTGAGCTTGTTTTGTATATCTGTACGTGGGCTAAGTACCCTTTGACCCTATCTGTATAATTGAGTGATGTAAAACTAATGTATTTTTGACGTCATATCTGTATATATATAAGTTTGTTTTGAAAATTTATGTCTCGTGTATGTTTGCACAGCTCTATGGACTATATTAATTTTGTATATTTGCTTCCGCAGCCCCTATCTTATGTTATCCTGTTCAGAGGCCTTTGGTAATCCCAAGATTATTGGCGGTTACGATGTTAAACCCATAGGGATGGGTTTGGGTTATGACACTTTGGTTTGCTTTTTTGTCATCTTTTTGTTCGGTCACAGTACTTCTCTACTTTAGTGTATCATCATTCTTACAAGCCTAGCTGGCCTAGTTAGCTCGGTCTTCCCTTATCTTGCCAATCTTTTTCGACCGAGATACTTACCTCGGCTGAATGACAACTTTGGGATACTGCAAAACAATCACAACCGAGATTTTTACCTCGATTATTTATCTCGGCTAAAAAGATGTTGATCAAACCTGCCAATTTACCTGAGCCTAGATCCTTAGCTTGGCTGAAGAACGTACTAAGTGTTGGTCAAACCTGCCAACCTTCTTGAGCCCAGATCCTTATCTCGGCTGAAGAAACAAAAGTATTGGTCAAACCTACCAACCTTCTTGAGCCTAGATCCTTATCTTAGCTGAAAAAAGAAAAGTGTTGGTCAAACCTACCAACCGTCTTGAGCCTAGATCCTTATCTTGGCTAAAGAACACACTAACTATTGGTTAAACCTGCCAACCTTCTTGAGCCTAGATCCTTATCTCGGCTGAAGAAAGAAAAGTGTTGGCCAAACCTGCTAACCTTCTTGAGCCTAGATCCTTATCTCGGCTGAAGAACGAACTAAGTGTTGGTCAAACCTGCCAACTTTCTTGAGCCTAGATCCTTATCTTGACTGAAGAGCGCACTAAGTGTTGGTCAAACTTGCCAACCTTTTTGGTTGCCCCCAGTCAGGTTATCAACTTTTACAAACAAAGGAAAGAATTTTCTCAGAAAAAAGTCTACTTGTTTTATTGAAAAAGAAAAAATTACAAGTGTTTTAAGAAAAAAACTAAAAATAAAATACTTTGAGATTGGCTGTGTTCCATGGCCTGGGAATAGCTTTGATGTCCATACGGCACTAATTGTATGAGCACGAAATAATCTTCTTGTATAATCCTTTTGATCAAGTTTGCACTCCTCCAAACGTTGTCGCTTTGTTACCTGAAAATACAAACATGAGCTAGCCGGCGGATGTGTGCCAGAAACCTCTCCGATGCCTAAGTCAACAAATAGTCAATAGACACAAAAGCTCTGTTTATTCTAGGATGAGAATTGTAATACCTCTCCATAGGTCCTATTATGAGTTTTTATAGATTCCCACCTGGCACAAATCCTAGTAGTACTTCAACTCTCCTTATCAGAGTCCTGCTAGGAATCGTACTCCAAAGGATAACACCCTACTCACTACTAACCAAGTGAGATGGCTCAAACCTCTTACCTTGGCTCGGTAGTACACTCAACCGAGCTAGTATGGCCTTGCCCTATGCTGGACAAAACTAAGATGGTACCTGACTGAGATAAACCCCAGTTCGATACGATACAAATCATACCCCGGTCCGAGTTACTGATTACATCTAGCTCATCTCTTCCAAACCTCAGCCTGATGTTGGTACACCTCAAGACCGAGCTACTGAAGCTCCTAGCTCAGCCGGAAGCGTGCCCCAACGAACTGAGCTTACTTAGCTCGACCTAACTCTTAAAACAAATGGACCTAGCTCAGCCCAACTTAAGCATATAAATTACCCTCTCAATTAGTAAATCAAGAATGTTGATTTTCAACATAGCTTTACAGAACACCAAGACCATTTTTGTTCTCATTTTTTCAACTTAGAATCTCTATTGAAAAAAGAAAAAAAAGAATTAGCTCAAAAACAGAACAACATGCCATATTTTGAATACATGGAAGGGGTGCAACTTAAAGTTGCACCCTTGTGTTTTCTAAGTTGCACCCTCTACCAAGAGTCTCTGTTCTCTATTCAATTGGAATCCACTACTAGGAAATCACGTGGAGACAACTTTTCCATAGAAGAAGATAATATGGTTGTATCGGCTTGGCTCAACACTAGCTTGGATGCAGTGCATGGAAATAAGCAAAAAAGCAAGACCTTTTGGAGGAGAGTTAGGGAGTACTTTCACGAGCATAAGACATTTATTAGTGAACGTAATGATAATTCTTTGATGAATCAGTGGTCAATTATTCAACTTGGCACTAATAAGTTTTGTGAGTACTGAGAGGGTAATTTATATATAAATTGGGCCGAGCTAAGTCCATTTGTTGGGATGGACTGAGCTAGGTACAACCACTTAGTCATTGGGCCGCGTTGTTGGCAGAAGTGAGAATGGAATAGCTCGGTCCTAGACCGAGCAGATATTCGGCCTAACACTTGGACCGATATGATTATATGGGATCCAAGAAGGACCGAACTTGGTCTAATTCGGTAGAGCGTCATATTTGTTGTCCAATACTCAGAGTAGGGCTTCTTTAGTTCGGTTGATTGTGTTACCAAACCTGAGTATAAGAGTGGCAACCATCTCACTTGGTTGGCAATGGGTACGGTGTTACCAGGATAGATATTATCCTTGGGAGTGTGATTTCTAAGAGGACTCTACTAAGGAGAGTTGGAGTCCTACTAGGATTGTGCCAGACGGAACTTATAAAAGCTCATAACAGGACCTATGTATAGGTATCACAATTTTGACTCTCAAATACACAAAGCTTTTGTGTCTATTGTCTATTTGTTGACTTAGGCATCGAAGAGGTTTCCGGCACAGACTCGCCGACTAGCTGTCACGACCCAAACCCGGCCCTATGGGTTTAGCATCAGAATGGCGGCGATGTCAAGAGATTAGAAGGCCTCTGAGCGATAATACAATTAAACAGAGTACAGGGCCTGGCGGAAGCCAATACAGTAAATAACTAGTGTCCATTGAGCTGTGAAAATCTGTATGCCAAAAACATTTTTATGCATTCATACATTCCAAACCAGTACAGTCTATACAATCATTTACAGACATTCAGTACGGGGACTCAATCCCTCGATAACAGTACAGTCAAACAGTCTATACAAAAGGTACAATACAGTAGGGAGACAGGTGGGGGAAACAAAAACACCCCAAGCCATGGCATGGCGTCTCGGAACCTCACAGTGAGGCACACAGGCTGGCTGACAAAACTGGGGATCAAACCCACGCTCCTAGCTCCGGTCTGGTTGCTGAGAACCTACATATATATATAAACAGTGAGCTAAAGCCCAGTGAATAACATAAAGCGTAAAGAGGTTATGAATGAATGTCCTTACAGTAATGAAATCAATTCATTATACAGTATTTCAATCTTTCAGTATTTCAGTCAATTAGTATTTCAATCAATCAGTCATATGTGGTACATCCATTAGCCTATAAACATGAGGGTCCAAAAGGACGCCTGAACATATGATAATGATGGCCATCAATCAATATGGTTCCACAAGGAAACAAGCAGAACTACATGTGATCAATAACGATTGGGTGCTAAGGATGCCATGTCTGATTGAAATACGGACATACATTCATTCAATAAACAATATCAATTCAATAAGCGATTCGATTCATTAATCAAAATATAACCATTTTGAACATATCTTTACACTGTCATTACTCACATTGATTGGGCTATCGGTAGCTAGATGGCGTCTCGAGAGTCAACCCTAAGAGTCAATCAAATAGAACACACACTAAGTTTACGAATGGAAAGGATGATAATTAAATCCCTAAATTCCCTTGGTGTGGTTCTATGCTTAAATCCTCATTAAGATGTCTTAAACTAGGCCTAAGAATGCCTAGGATGCGACGAGGATGCAAAAATACAGTTGGAAGGCACTTTTCAAAAGTTGCTGAAAACAGGGGTCTAGCTCGAGCGAGCCTTCCTTCGCTCGAGCGAGATTCCAAAATCAAAGGCTGAGGTCGAGTGAACAATCCTTCGCTCGAGCGGTCTGATGAAACAGTAAAAATACTGGATGCTCAATTTTTACGCGCGATGCTCGCTCGAGCGAGCTTCCAAAATCAAAGGGTTCGCTCGAGCGAGCCTTCCTTCGCTCGAGCGGTCTGATGAAACAGTAAAAGTACTGAATGTTTGATTTTTACGCTCGAGCCACCAATCCTTCGCTCGAGCGTGGCTCAGAGGAAACGTTGGTCGATCGAGCGAGGAATCCTTCGCTCGAGCGAAGAAGCCAAATCTGGAATTTCCAGATTTGCCTTCCAAGCTCAAACCAAGCATTCTCAACTCAATTCTCGACCTCTTGGGCTCAAATTCTGGAGAATACATCCCAAAACAATGTATAACAAGTTTCAAAAGCCAATTTATGAATTCAAGCCCCAAAGGTGAGTCAATTAAAACCATTTCCAAAACCCATTTTCAAGAACACTTTCAAACATGCAATGCATGAGTTTTAAACCAAATTCAAGCTTCAATCTTGCTCTATTGAGCTCCAATCTTTGAAAACAATGTGGAAAACATGGATTATGATAAAAACATGGACATGCATGTACAATCTACCATGAATTCAACTCAAACTCCTCAATATGCACATGCATGCATGAATGGAGCTCTAACTCAACAATTATGAACAAATTCATGTCTTAGCTCTATAATTCTTCATGAATCTATCAAGAACCAACCTTAAATGCAACAATGAGTGGTTAATATACATACCTAAGTCTCAATTACAAGTCTAGGAGCTCAATCTAGCAATCTATGCCTCAAATCTTCAAGCAAAATCAACAAATGAGCTTAATTCTCAAATTCTCCCTCTTCTCTCTCTCTTTGGTCGGTCATAGGCAATAAGAAGGCTGATGAAAAGCTTTGTTCAACATGTGATGAAGTCCAATATAAAATTCTAAGTGGCCCACTATGGGTGGCAAATCTGTAAATAAGTCTAAGTTTGCAACTAACTCGTTTTTAATCTAATTTAATCATTCCTAATCAATTTTCAGATAAAAATACCATAAAATCACAAATATTTTACTGATCATGAAACACTAAACGGTTCCTAAATCGGCCGCCGATAAGGCCTTCAATTACCGGTTTAAACACATAAACACAAACAGATAATAAATCAATTAAACAGATAGAAATGCAATTCAATAGGTTAACTCATTCAATTTCGTTTTCAGTTTCATTCAGTCTGTTCAGTAGTTCATCCAGTTCACTTATCAGTCATTATCAATTCAGTTTAGCAATAATCAGTATGTAATTCAGTGGTTATCTGATGTCGATGCGAGGTTATTCTGATCTCCTCCTTATAAGGAGTTTAGTCCTCTAAACTCGAGTTACCTTCGATCGAAGAAAACAGATTCGCGGAACAAATCCGGATATCGCCTAGCCATGTCATCTTCCTTTCCCAAGTGGCATACACACCACCATGGTTACGCGGTCAACTTTCACTAGCGGGATCTCTTTGTTTCTCGGTTTCTTGATCCGTCGGTTCACAATCTGTATAGTAGTTCCTCGTAAGTGTAGTCATCACTAAGCACTATCCGAGTAGGCTCAATCACATGAAACGGATCCGAGGTAGTCTCTCAACATCGAAATGTGGAAGGCGTTATGCATATGCTCCATTTCGGGAGGAAGTGCAACTTGATACGCCAACGGATTGATTTTCTCAATAACTGTCACGGTCCGACATATCTTGGTGCTAACTTACCTTTGACTCCAAAGCGAGTCGGCCTTTCATTGGTGTCACTTTCACAAACACGTGATCACCCACTTCATATTCTCTATCTGTCTTCGACATCTGCATAACTCTTCTCTCTACTCATGCGGTTTCAATCTGTTGTATCAGTTTTACCTTTTCAGTTGTTTCGTACACAATCTCGGGCCCAAGCAAAGGCCCATCTCCAACTTCTGCCCAGCAGATTGGAGATCTACACTTTCTGCCATACAATGCCTCGAAAGGCGCCATACCGATACTCGAATGGTAGGCATTGTTGTGGCGAATTCGACCAATGCCAAATGACTTTCCCAATTTCCCTGAAAATCAAGGACACACATTCTCAGTAGATCCTCTAGAGTCTGGATGGTCCTTTCTGACTGTCCATCTGTCTGAGGATGATAGGCACTACTCAGCCTCAATTCAGTACCCAATGCAGTCTGTAGGCTCTGCCAGAACCTCGATGTAAACTTCGAATCCCTGTCAGAAACAATAGATACAGGTACTCCATGCAATCTCATAATTTCATCAATATAAATAACAGCCAATTTGTCCGCATTATAAATTGTCTTGACAGGTAGGAAGTGTGTAGATTTAGTCAATCTATCAACAATAACCCAAATAGAGTCCATACCTTTCCTGGAGCGAGGTAATCCAACGATAAAATCCATCGTGATATGCTCCCATTTCCACTCTGGTATGGGCAAGGGTTGCAGTAAGCCTGCAGGTCGTTGATGTTCCGCTTTGACCTGTTGGCAGTGAAGACATTTAGACACAAAGTCGGCGATCTCTTTCTTCATTCCTGGCCACCAGAAATTTTGTTTCAGATCTTGGTACATTTTCGTATTCCCTGGGTGAATAGAAAACTTCGAACTGTGGCCTTCTTGCAGAACTCTTCTTTTCAATTCAGTGTCATTCGGTACACACAGTCTGTCTTGAAATTTCAGTATATTGTTCTCAAATTTGAACCCCGGTCTCGGTTTTGAATCTCTTTCTTCAATAACCTTTCTTAAGAAATCATCCAGTTGTTGTTTCTCCTTAATCTCTTCAATCAATGCTGGTTGAGCAGAAATAGCAGCTAAGGTTCCACCTTGTTCCTTCAAAACAATTTCAATTTCAGACTTTTCTAGATCAAGAAGCAACTCTTTCTGTCCAGTCAGTAAACAGGCTAAGTTGGCAATTGACTTTCGGCTCAAAGCATCGGCAACGGTGTTGGCTTTTCCTGGATGATACAAAATCTGTAAATCATAATCTTTAATCAGTTCCAGCCATCTCCGCTGTCTCATATTCAATTCTTTCTGTGTGAAAAAGTACTTCAGGCTCTTGTGATCAGTATACACTTCACATGTTGCTCCATACAAATAGTGACGCCAAATTTTCAGTGCAAACACTACTGCAGCAAGTTCTAGGTCATGGGTCGGGTAGTTCTTTTCATGTGGTCTCAACTGTCGGGAAGCATAAGCAATAACTTTCCCATTCTGCATTAAAACACACCCCAAACCCTTATGAGAAGCATCACTAAACACAGTATAACCATCCGTACCTGAAGGTAGAGTCAGAATCGGTGCAGTCACAAGTCTGGTTTTCAACTCTTGAAATGCTGATTCCCTCTGGTCAGTCCAGTCAAATGATATCCCTTTCTGTGTCAACTGAGTCAGTGGTAAGGCAATTTTAGAGAAATCTTTGACAAATCTTCTGTAATAACCAGCCAGTCCCAAAAAGCTTCGGACTTGATCACATTTGTTGGTCTAGGCGATTCACTACTGACTTCAATTTTACGTGGATCAATGAAATTCCATCTTTGCTAACAACATGTCCCAAAAACATAACATGGTCAAGCCAAAATTCACACTTAGACAGTTTAGCATACAGTTTCTGTTCTCTTAAGGTTTGCAGGGCAAGTCTCAAATGATGTTCATGGTCTTCAACAGTCTTAGAATAAATCAATATGTCATCAATAAATACCACAATAAAATCGTCAAGGTATGGTTTAAAAATTCTGTTCATGAGGTCCATAAATGCGGCAGGGGCATTCGTAACTCCGAACGGCATAACTAAAAATTCAAAGTGGCCATACCTCGTTCTAAAAGCGGTTTATCAATGTCTTAGGTTTGACTTTCGATTGATGATACCCCGATCTAAGATCAATCTTGGAAAACACTTGTGCACCCTGTAACTGATCAAATAAATCATCAATACGCGGTAATGGATATTTATTCTTTACAGTTACCTTGTTTAGTTCGCGGTAATCAATACAGAGTCTCAGTGAGCCATCTTTCTTTTTCACAAACAAAACAGGTGCACTTACGGTGACGTCTCGAGTCGATAAACTTCTTGTCTAACAGTTCTGCAATTGTACCTTCAATTCTTCGATTCGATTGGAGCCATTCTGTAAGGAGCTTTAGATATCGGCTGTGTACCCGGAACCACATCCATAATAAATTCAATTTCCCTGTCAATCAAATCCCCTGGCAGATCATCTGGAAATACATCTGGGAATTCTCTGACTATAGGAATACAATTCACATCAGTTTTAACATTATCATTAGCAGATACAGTCAATACAGAACACAGATATCCTTTACACCCCTTTCTAATCAATTTGACAGCCTTTACAGAAGAAATCAGATATGGAGGAGGTACTACTCCACTCCCATTAAACACAAATTCAGGCAAACCCGGTGGACGGAAAACTACTTGTTTTGTTACACAGTCTATAGTGGCATGGTATTTTTGTAGCCAATCCATCCCCAATATTACATCAAAGTGGTCTATGTTCAATGGTAGTAAATCAATAAATAGGTGCATATCCCCAACAATAATCTCACAAGCAGGATACATATATGCACATGTCATGGATCCCCCAACAGGTGATGATACAGCTAGCAGATAGTTCATGGGTTCTAAGGGTCTATTCAATTTACGCGAAAAAGCATGCGACACATACGAATGTGTAGACCCCGAATCAATCAATACATAAGCATTTTGAGCACAGATAGAGAGGATACCTGACACAACAGTCTCAGTGTTTTGCACGTCTCCCGGTACTGGGGCAAACACTCGGCCCTGCCTCATAGGCTCTTTCCCGGTAGCTTTGGGGTTCGGTTTTGGTGTTGCGGCTGATGCTGCTGCGCTTGGTGCAGCTTTATTACTGGCTTGTGGCGAGAGGCGATCTTTAATTTGTGGCCCACCTTGCCACACAGAAACAAGCTCGAAAACGGTAGCAAACCCCTTTGTGCTTGTTGCCACATACAGAGCAGGGTGGAGTAAATCCACTCCCTTGGCTGGGGCTAGTAGTCGACCCCGTATTCTGTTTCTTGTTTGCTAGGTTATGCCTGCCTTTCTTAAATTTAAAACCCTGCCTTTTCCCTTGCCACTCACTTGTCGGTGTTTCAGATTGTTTCACTGCTGCAATATTTGTCTCGGCCATCAATGCCCGGTCGAGAACACCTACATAAGTTGGCATTTTCAAAACATTTATTCGATCCTGTATAGCAACACTAAGGCCGCCTTCAAACCTCCTGGCCTTCTTATAATCGGTATCCACCATATGTGGTGCATACCTAGCAAGTTCGGTAAATTGCTTCTCATACTCGAATCGACACTTTGCCTGTCGCAATTGTTCAAACTCGATCACTTTTACGTCTCTAATACCTGGGAAAGTACTTTTCAAAGAAGGACTCCTTGAACTGAGTCCAAGTCACAATGGTATTCGCCTCACGGGTCAACATCCACCACCTTCTTACTTCTTCCTGAAGGGTGAAGGTTGCTAGCAATACTTTATTGGCTTCAGAGCACGGAAACATTTCAAACAATTTCTCAGTCTCAAGAACCCAAGCTTCAGCCTTTAACGGTTCTAAGCCTCCCTGAAAGGACGGCGGTTTCATTTTGCTGAATTTCTGAGTCAGTGCAATAATGTCCACCTCATTAGCATTCACATTCTGTACATTTTGTTCGGTTGCAGGAGGAGGAGGAGAGGTGAAATTTGTTGGTTGATTGTTGATCCATCTTTCCATTATCGGTCCATCATTTGTTCAAGTCCGCCATTCGGCCTCGAGAGGATGATGCTTGATTTCATTTGCATTATCCATTTCACTATAAGCGATTATAACAATTATTATAAGCAGTTGTACAATTAAGCGGTTTAACACTTTAACATATAATCGATCGATTATAAGCACACACTTTTCAAATTCATGAGATGCCCTAATTGCTTTTCTAGGACACCCTATAGCTCATTTGGACACGTGTGTGCGGTATAACTAAATGGTTAAGTATCGCTCGATACCACTCTGTCACGACCCAAACCCGCCCTATGGGTTTAGCATCAGAATCGCGGCGATGTCCGAGATTACCGAAGGCCTACAGAACAGTAATACAATTAAACAGAGTACAAGGCCTGGCGGAAGCCAATACAATCAATAACTAGTGTCCATTGAGCTGTGAAAATCTGTATGCCAAAAACATTTTTATGCATTCATATATTCCAATCCAGTACAGTCTATACAATCATTTACAGACATTCAGTACGGGGACTCAATCCCTCGATAACAGCACAGTCAAACAGTCTATACAAAAGGTACAATACAGTAGGGAGACAGGTGGGGGAAACAAAAACACCCCAAGCCATGGCATGGCGTCTCGGAACCTCACAGTGAGGCACACAGGCTGGCTGACAAAACTGGGGATCAAACCCACGCTCCTAGCTCCGGTCTGGTTGCTGAGAACCTACATATATATATAAACAGTGAGCTAAAGCCCAGTGAATAACATAAAGCGTAAAGAGGTTATGAATGAATGTCCTTACAGTAATGAAATCAATTCATTATCTGATATTTCAATCTTTCAAGATTTGACCAATCAAGATTTCAATCAGTCATATGTGGTACATCCATTAGCCTATAAACAGTAGGTCCAAAAGGACCGGGCCTTAACAGACCCAACAGTAATGATGGCCATCAATCAGTATGGTTCCACAAGGAAACCGACAGAACTCTGTAACAGTCAATAACAGTGGGTGCTAAGGATGCCACAATACAGTTCGAAATACGGGACATACATTCATTCAATAAACAATATCAATTCAATAAACAGTTCAGTTCAGTAATCAAAATATAACCATTTTGAACATATCTTTACACAATCTGTTACTCACAGTGATTGGGCTATCAGTAGCTAGAGCGCGTCCCCGAGAGTCAACCCTAAACAGTCAATCAAATAGAACACACACTAAGTTTACAGTCGGAAAGGATGATAATTAAATCCCTAAATTCCCTTGGTGTGGTTCTATGCTTAAATCCTCATTAAGATGTCTTAAACTAGGCCTAAGAATGCCTAGGATGCGACGAGGATGCAAAAATACAGTTGGAAGGCACTTTTCAAAAGTTGCTGAAAACAGGGGTCTCGCTCGAGCGAGCCTTCCTTCGCTCGAGCGAGATTCCAAAATCAAAGGCTTCGCTCGAGCGAACAATCCTTCGCCGGCGGTGCGATGAAACAAGAAAAAATCGATGCTCAATTTTACGCGCGATGCTCGCCGGCGAAGCTTCCAAAATCAAAGGGTTCGCCGAGCGAGCCTTCCTTCGAGCGGTCCGATGAAACAAAGAAAAATCTTGAATGTTTGATTTTACGCCGAGCCACCAATCCTTCGCCGGCGTGGCTCGGAGAAGCGTTGGTCGATCGGCGAGAATCGCCGCTCGGCGAAGAAGCCAAATCTGGAATTTCAGTTGCCTTCCAAGCTCAAACCAAGCATTCTCAACTCAATTCTCGACCTCTTGGGCTCAAATTCTGGAGAATACATCCCAAAACAATGTATAACAAGTTTCAAAAGCCAATTTATGAATTCAAGCCCCAAAGGTGAGTCAATTAAAACCATTTCCAAAACCCATTTTCAAGAACACTTTCAAACATGCAATGCATGAGTTTTAAACCAAATTCAAGCTTCAATCTTGCTCTATTGAGCTCCAATCTTTGAAAACAATGTGGAAAACATGGATTATGATAAAAACATGGACATGCATGTACAATCTACCATGAATTCAACTCAAACTCCTCAATATGCACATGCATGCATGAATGGAGCTCTAACTCAACAATTATGAACAAATTCATGTCTTAGCTCTATAATTCTTCATGAATCTATCAAGAACCAACCTTAAATGCAACAATGAGTGGTTAATATACATACCTAAGTCTCAATTACAAGTCTAGGAGCTCAATCTAGCAATCTATGCCTCAAATCTTCAAGCAAAATCAACAAATGAGCTTAATTCTCAAATTCTCCCTCTTCTCTCTCTCTTTGGTCGGTCATAGGCAATAAGAAGGCTGATGAAAAGCTTTGTTCAACATGTGATGAAGTCCAATATAAAATTCTAAGTGGCCCACTATGGGTGGCAAATCCGTAAATAAGTCTAAGTTTGCAACTAACTCGTTTTTAATCTAATTTAATCATTCCTAATCAATTTTCAGATAAAAATACCATAAAATCACAAATATTTTACTGATCATGAAACACTAAACGGTTCCTAAATCGGCCGCCGATAAGGCCTTCAATTACCGGTTTAAACACATAAACACAAACAGATAATAAATCAATTAAACAGATAGAAATGCAATTCAATAGGTTAACTCATTCAATTTCGTTTTCAGTTTCATTCAGTCTGTTCAGTAGTTCATCCAGTTCACTTATCAGTCATTATCAATTCAGTTTAGCAATAATCAGTATGTAATTCAGTGGTTATACTGATGAATCGACGAGGGTTATTCTGATCTCCTTATAAGGAGTTTAGTCCTCTAAACTCGAGTTACCTTCAGTCTGGAAGAAAACAGGATTCAGCGGGAACAAATCCGGATATCGCCTAGCCATGTCATCTTCCCTTTCCCAAGTGGCATACACACCACCATGGTTCTGCCAGTCAACTTTCACTAGCGGGATCTCTTTGTTTCTCAGTTTCTTGATCCGTCGGTTCACAATCTGTATAGGCCGTTCCTCGTAAGTGTAGTCATCACTAAGCACTATCCGAGTAGGCTCAATCACATGAAACGGATCCCGGAGGTAGTCTCTCAACATCGAAATGTGGAAGACGTTATGCATATGCTCCATTTCAGGAGGAAGTGCAACTTGATACGCCACCGGATTGATTTTCTCAATAATCTGATACGGTCCGACATATCTTGGTGCTAACTTACCTTTGACTCCAAAGCGAGTCTGGCCTTTCATTGGTGTCACTTTCACAAACACGTGATCACCCACTTCATATTCTCTATCCTGTCTTCTGACATCTGCATAACTCTTCTGTCTACTCTGTGCAGTTTTCAATCTCTGTTGTATCAGTTTTACCTTTTCAGTTGTTTCGTACACAATCTCGGGCCCAAGCAAAGGCCCATCTCCAACTTCTGCCCAGCAGATTGGAGATCTACACTTTCTGCCATACAATGCCTCGAAAGGCGCCATACCGATACTCGAATGGTAGCTGTTGTTGTAGGCGAATTCAGCCAACGGCAAATGACTTTCCCAATTTCCCTGAAAATCAAGGACACACATTCTCAGTAGATCCTCTAGAGTCTGGATGGTCCTTTCGATCGTCATCATGCGAGGATGATAGGCACTACTCGGCCTCAATTCAAGACCCAATGCGATCAGTAGGCTCGCGAACCTCGATGTAAACTTCGAATCCCTGTCAGAAACAATAGATACAGGTACTCCATGCAATCTCATAATTTCATCAATATAAATAACAGCCAATTTGTCCGCATTATAAATTGTCTTGACAGGTAGGAAGTGTGCAGATTTAGTCAATCTATCAACAATAACCCAAATAGAGTCCATACCTTTCCTGGAGCGAGGTAATCCAACGATAAAATCCATCGTGATATGCTCCCATTTCCACTCTGGTATGGGCAAGGGTTGCAGTAAGCCTGCAGGTCGTTGATGTTCCGCTTTGACCTGTTGGCAGTGAAGACATTTAGACACAAAGTCGGCGATCTCTTTCTTCATTCCTGGCCACCAGAAATTCTGTTTCAGATCTTGGTACATTTTCGTATTCCCTGGGTGAATCGAAAACTTGACTATGGCCCTCTTGCAGAACTCTTCTTTTCTATTCAGTGTCATTCGGTACACACAGTCTGTCTTGAAATTTCAGTATATTGTTCTCAAATTTGAACCCCGGTCTCGGTTTTGAATCTCTTTCTTCAATAACCTTTCTTAAGAAATCATCCAGTTGTTGTTTCTCCTTAATCTCTTCAATCAATGCTGGTTGAGCAGAAATAGCAGCTAAGGTTCCACCTTGTTCCTTCAAAACAATTTCAATTTGGACTTTTCTAGATCAAGAAGCAACTCTTTCGTCGGTCGAACAAAGCAAGCTAAGTTGGCAATTGACTTTCGGCTCAAAGCATCGCAGCGGTGTTGGCTTTTCTGGATGATACAAAATCAGTAAATCATAATCTTTAATCGGTTCACCATCTCCATTGTCTCATATTCAATTCTTTACGTGAAAAAGTACTTGGCTCTTGTGATCGATATACACTTCACATGTTGCTCCATACAAATAGTGACGCCAAATTTTCGGTGCAAACACTCTTTACTGACAAGTTCTAGGTCATGGGTCGGGTAGTTCTTTTCATGTGGTCTCAACTGTCGGGAAGCATAAGCAATAACTTTCCCATTCTGCATTAAAACACACCCCAAACCCTTATGAGAAGCATCACTAAACACAGTATAACCATCCGTACCTGAAGGTAGAGTCAGAATCGGTGCAGTCACAAGTCTGGTTTTCAACTCTTGAAATGCTGATTCCCTCTGGTCAGTCCAGTCAAATGATATCCCTTTCTGTGTCAACTGAGTCAGTGGTAAGGCAATTTTAGAGAAATCTTTGACAAATCTTCTGTAATAACCAGCCAGTCCCAAAAAGCTTCGGACTTCAGTCACATTTGTTGGTCTAGGCCAGTTCACTACAGCTTCAATTTTCTGTGGATCAACAGAAATTCCATCTTTGCTAACAACATGTCCCAAAAACATAACATGGTCAAGCCAAAATTCACACTTAGACAGTTTAGCATACAGTTTCTGTTCTCTTAAGGTTTGCAGGGCAAGTCTCAAATGATGTTCATGGTCTTCAACAGTCTTAGAATAAATCAATATGTCATCAATAAATACCACAATAAAATCGTCAAGGTATGGTTTAAAAATTCTGTTCATGAGGTCCATAAATGCGGCAGGGGCATTCGTAACTCCGAACGGCATAACTAAAAATTCAAAGTGGCCATACCTCGTTCTAAAAGCAGTTTTATCAATGTCTTCCGGTTTGACTTTCAGTTGATGATACCCCGATCTAAGATCAATCTTGGAAAACACTTGTGCACCCTGTAACTGATCAAATAAATCATCAATACGCGGTAATGGATATTTATTCTTTACAGTTACCTTGTTTAGTTCGCGGTAATCAATACAGAGTCTCAGTGAGCCATCTTTCTTTTTCACAAACAAAACAGGTGCACCCCACGGTGACGTACTGGGTCTGATAAACTTCTTGTCTAACAGTTCCTGCAATTGTACCTTCAATTCTTTCAGTTCAGTTGGAGCCATTCTGTAAGGAGCTTTAGATATCGGCTGTGTACCCGGAACCACATCCATAATAAATTCAATTTCCCTGTCAATCAAATCCCCTGGCAGATCATCTGGAAATACATCTGGGAATTCTCTGACTATAGGAATACAATTCACATCAGTTTTAACATTATCATTAGCGAATCTGATCAATACGGAACACAGATATCCTTTACACCCCTTTCTAATCAATTTGACAGCCTTTACAGAAGAAATCAGATATGGAGGAGGTACTACTCCACTCCCATTAAACACAAATTCAGGCAAACCCGGTGGACGGAAAACTACTTGTTTTGTTACACAGTCTATAGTGGCATGGTATTTTTGTAGCCAATCCATCCCCAATATTACATCAAAGTGGTCTATGTTCAATGGTAGTAAATCAATAAATAGGTGCATATCCCCAACAATACCCTCACAGGCCGACTACATATATGCACATGTCATGGATCCCCAACGGTGATGATCTGACTAGCAGATAGTTCATGGGTTCTAAGGGTCTATTCAATTTACGCGAAAAAGCATGCGACACATACGAATGTAGACCCGAATCAATCAATACATAAGCATTTTGAGCACAGATAGAGAGGATACGACACTGATCTCGGTGTTTTGCCGTCTCCGTCTTGGGGCAAACACTGCCTGCCTCATAGGCTCTTTTCCGGTAGCTTTCAGGTTCGGATTTGGTGTTGCGGTGATCTTCTTTGCGCTTAGTCTTGACTTTATTACTGGCTTGTGGGGCAGAGGGACAGTCTTTAATTCTGTGGCCCACCTTGCCACACCTGAAACAAGCTCCAGAAACCTGGTAGCAAACCCCTTTGTGCTTGTTGCCACATACAGAGCAGGGTGGAGTAAATCCACTCCCTTGGCTGGGGCTAGTAGTCGACCCCGTATTCTGTTTCTTGTTTGCTGGGTTATGCTTGCCTTTCTTAAATTTAAAACCCTGCCTTTTCCCTTGCCACTCACTTGTCGGTGTTTCAGATTGTTTCACTGCTGCAATATTTGTCTCGGCCATCAATGCCCGGTCGAGAACACCTACATAAGTTGGCATTTTCAAAACATTTATTCGATCCTGTATAGCAACACTAAGGCCGCCTTCAAACCTCCTGGCCTTCTTATAATCGGTATCCACCATATGTGGTGCATACCTAGCAAGTTCGGTAAATTGCTTCTCATACTCTGCAACTGACACTTTGCCCTGTCGCAGCTGTTCAAACTCAGTCACTTTTCTGTCTCTAATACACTGGGGAAAGTACTTTTCAAAGAAGGACTCCTTGAACTGAGTCCAAGTCACAATGGTATTCGCCTCACGGGTCAACATCCACCACCTTCTTACTTCTTCCTGAAGGGTGAAGGTTGCTAGCAATACTTTATTGGCTTCAGAGCACGGAAACATTTCAAACAATTTCTCAGTCTCAAGAACCCAAGCTTCAGCCTTTAACGGTTCTAAGCCTCCCTGAAAGGACGGCGGTTTCATTTTGCTGAATTTCTGAGTCAGTGCAATAATGTCCACCTCATTAGCATTCACATTCTGTACATTTTGTTCCGGTTGCACCGGAGGAGGAGGAGGTGGGGGCTGTTGGTTCGGTTGTTGATCCAGTCTTTCCATTATCAGTCCCATCATTTGTTCAAGTCCGCCATTCGGCCTCGAGAGGATGATGCTTGATTTCATTTGCATTATCCATTTCACTATAAGCAGTTATAACAATTATTATAAACAGTTGTACAATTAAACGGTTTAACACTTTAACATATAATCAGTCAGTTACAAGCACACACTTTTCAAATTCATGAGATGCCCTAATTGCTTTTCTAGGACACCCTATAGCTCATTTGGACACGTGTGTGCGGTATAACTCGTGGTTAAGTATCGCTCTGATACCACTCTGTCACGACCCAAACCCGGCCCTATGGGTTTAGCACCGTAACTGGCCAGTAATCCGAGATTACCGAAGGCCTACAGAACAGTAATACAATTAAACAGAGTACAAGGCCTGGCGGAAGCCAATACAATCAATAACTAGTGTCCATTGAGCTGTGAAAATCTGTATGCCAAAAACATTTTTATGCATTCATATATTCCAATCCAGTACAGTCTATACAATCATTTACAGACATTCAGTACGGGGACTCAATCCCTCGATAACAGCACAGTCAAACAGTCTATACAAAAGGTACAATACAGTAGGGAGACAGGTGGGGGAAACAAAAACACCCCAAGCCATGGCATGGCGTCTCGGAACCTCACAGTGAGGCACATTTGGTGGCCGACAAAGCGGGGATCAAACCCACGCCCTAGCTCGATGCAGTTCTTTGAGAACCTACATATATATATAAACGGTGAGCTAAAGCCCAATGAATAACATAAAGCGTAAAGAGGTTATGAATGAATGTCCTACTGAGAATGAAATCAATTCATTATACAAGATTTCAATCTTTCATATTTCACCAATCAAGATTTCAATCAATCACCATATGTGGTACATCCATTAGCCTATAAACAAGAGGTCCAAAAGGACCGGCCTTAACAACCCAACAATAATGATGGCCATCAATCAAGATGGTTCCACAAGGAAACCAAGCGAACTCAGAATACCAATAACAGTGGGTGCTAAGGATGCCTGTCTGATTCGAAATATGGGACATACATTCATTCAATAAACATTATCAATTCTATTTCCACTTCAGTTCGGTAATCAAAATATAACCATTTTGAACATATCTTTACACAATCTGATACTCACAGTGATTGGGCTATCGAGCTAGAGCGCGTCCCCGAGAGTCAACCCTAAACAGTCAATCAAATAGAACACACACTAAGTTTACAGTCGGAAAGGATGATAATTAAATCCCTAAATTCCCTCGGTGTGGTTCTATGCTTAAATCCTCATTAAGATGTCTTAAACTAGGCCTAAGAATGCCTAGGATGCGATGAGGATGCAAAAATACAGTTGGAAGGCACTTTTCAAAAGTTGCTGAAAACAGGGGTCTCGCTCGAGCGAGCCTTCCTTCGCTCGAGCGAGATTCCAAAATCAAAGGCTTCGCTCGAGCGAACAATCCTTCGCCGGCGGTGCGATGAAACAATAAAAATCTTTGGATGCTCAATTTTACGCTACGATGCTCACTCGATGCTCGCCGGCGAGAATCCTTCGCTGGCGAAGAAGCCAAATCTGGAATTTCAGTTGCCTTCCAAGCTCAAACCAAGCATTCTCAACTCAATTCTCGACCTCTTGGTCTCAAATTCTGGAGAATACATCCCAAAACAATGTATAACAAGTTTCAAAAGCCAATTTATGAATTCAAGCCCCAAAGGTGAGTCAATTAAAACCATTTCCAAAACCCATTTTCAAGAACACTTTCAAACATGCAATGCATGAGTTTTAAACCAAATTCAAGCTTCAATCTTGCTCTATTGAGCTCCAATCTTTGAAAACAATGTGGAAAACATGGATTATGATAAAAACATGGACATGCATGTACAATCTACCATGAATTCAACTCAAACTCCTCAATATGCACATGCATGCATGAATGGAGCTCTAACTCAACAATTATGAACAAATTCATGTCTTAGCTCTATAATTCTTCATGAATCTATCAAGAACCAACCTTAAATGCAACAATGAGTGGTTAATATACATACCTAAGTCTCAATTACAAGTCTAGGAGCTCAATCTAGCAATCTATGCCTCAAATCTTCAAGCAAAATCAACAAATGAGCTTAATTCTCAAATTCTCCCTCTTCTCTCTCTTTGGTGGTCATAGGCAATAAGAAGGTCGATGAAAAGCTTTGTTCAACATGTGATGAAGTCCAATATAAAATTCTAAGTGGCCCACTATGGGTGGCAAATCTGTAAATAAGTCTAAGTTTGCAACTAACTCGTTTTTAATCTAATTTAATCATTCCTAATCAATTTTCAGATAAAAATACCATAAAATCACAAATATTTTACTGATCATGAAACACTAAACGGTTCCTAAATCGGCCGCCGATAAGGCCTTCAATTACCAGTTTAAACACATAAACACAAACAGATAATAAATCAATTAAACAGATAGAAATGCAATTCAATAGGTTAACTCATTCAATTTCGTTTTCAGTTTCATTCACTGCTCAAGAGTTCATCCGTTCACTTATCACCATTATCGATTCGGTTTAGCAATAATCAAGATATAATTCAAAGGGTTATACCAGAATCAAGAGGGTTGTTACACTAGCTCACATTTGTGTTTTCAGGTAGTAAAGTGATTACGTTTGGAGGAATACAAACTTGATCAACGGGATTATATGAGAAGATTATTTCGTACTCGTATAATTGGCGCCGTTTGTGGGAACACACACAAAGAACAAATCTTTTGATTGAGTTTCCTCTTTAGTTGAAATCTATGGCGCACAATAAAGACTTACCACATTCTGTTATTGATGGGCAAACCTCGGAGGGAGGCGGGAGGCACGAAGGTTTACCTTTTATCCCGTCTATGGCAGAATTAGATCTCCAGCGACAGAACCCATGGATAGACACACGAGAAAGACAGGGTTCAAGCCTTCGTTGCTCTCAGAGCCCTGACAGGCAGAACCGGATGATGGATCCTCAGGTTCTGGAGGATCGTGTAAGGGAGCAAGACGAATTGATACGGAGGATGGCGGCAAACATGGAGACGATGAAGCGCCAGATTAAAGGTAAAGAAGTGGCAACAGAAAAGGGGCGCAAAGGTAACACATACTCTTACCACTCAGAAGATCGTAACATGCAAGTCACACCGTCACAAGCTGAAAGTAGAAGCCTTAAGACAGGCGACACACAATCAAGGATTTCCAGAACTAATTTCTCCAGGTCTGAAAGAACGAGGACTAAAAGGTCTTGTACTGAGAGAAGCAGTTATCGGCCATCGTACTTGCACCAAACGACATCTAGACACACAAAGTTGCCTAGGTCGGTAGACTTGCGAACAGTACTAAAGGAAAGGCCTGATGGAGGGACGACACCCAGACACGCGACCCTCGTAGGATCTCAGCTCTACAATGGTTGGCTCTTAGGACAGATAGAAGTGTTGAGGTCGAGATGCTAATGTTACGACTTGCTTACGAACCGGCAGACAAAGTGTTAACAAGGTTGTAGAGCTCATCGTTCATTCTAGCAATTGAGAACGTACTATTACCCTTAGGCTTTCATCAGCCTAAATTCACAACTTATGAAGGGAAGTCGAATCCCTATATGCACTTTCGCCAGGTCATGGCCGTATATCGACGAAACGAGGCGCTAATGTGTATCATGTTTCCTTCTAGCCTAGGTGACCTGGGTTTGGCATGGTTTGAGAGGTTGCCAGAAGGCAGCATAGCTACTTGGGCGCAACTTGCAGAGGCATTTGTGACCAGATTCAGGACAAACACCAAGACGCCGGTGGAGATTGACCAGCTGCTCTCCATAGACATGGGTGAGAAGGAAACATTGAAGTCTTACAACAACCGGTATTGTGAGACTTTTAATTAGATTGGAGACTGCCCCACAAACCTCGCTATCACACAGTACAAGCGAGGTTTGCTGGCAGGTAATAAATTGAGGGATTCAATGACGATATCACCACCTCTCACAATGGAGGCCCTAATGGAAAGAGTGTATCAGTACATCCAGGTAAAAGAAGATGGTGCCCGCGCCAAAGCAAAATCTGGCACAACAACGATGTCAAACAGAAAAACTGCGGTAAAAGTCAACACGGTCGGCCAAGAAGAACGATCGAACAAAAATGGTAGGGACAGGCGGGAGGACTTCTAAGAAAGGAAGTTGAAAGTCTGAACCGCCATCACCACGGTGTTCAATAAACCTATCTATTGGATTCTTAGCGAGATATGCGACGAACCCTTCGTTCGGCGGCCTGCCAAGTTGGGAGAAATGCAAAGGGATTATGGTAATAGGTACCTTTGCTTCTTCCATGATGAACAAGGGCACCAAACTGAAAATTGTACGCCATTAAAGCAACATCAGAAGGAATTTGTGGTCGCAGGCCACCTGAACCAATATATTGAGGGGGGAGCATAGCCAGTCACCCAAAACCACAACAAGCCAGATGGGACGCCAGCTGACAGTCTGCCCCAAGGCATAATTAATGTGATACATGAAATCATCGAGCTTGAACAAGTATGTGAACTAAGAGGGATGATCAAAAAGGCTAAGCACATGAGAGAGGTACTAAATGCACAACCTACTATGAAAAAGGGATGAACGGAGGCTACAAACGTCATCACCTTTTCTGACAAGGACTTAGCAAGGTTACAAAGCCCCCACAATGATACACTAGTGGTGACTCTGCGTATCAAGAATTTCGACATCAAACGGATCCTAATTGACCAAGGCAATTCATGCGAGATAATATACTATGAGACCTTAAAATAACTCAAGCTAGAGGACAACGAATGGCTAGTGGGCGAGATAATTCTGCTAGTCAAAGTAGGAACAATGACAAAACAAGTGGAATTTTAGGTAATAAAAGTCCCATCCATTTACAACATAATCTTGGAAAGAGCATGGTTACATGCCATGTGAACGGTAACATCAACCTACCACCAGGTATTATGGTTCCCCAACGAAGCCGGAATGATTGAAGGGGTCTTGGGAGACCAAATCATGTCCAAGCAGTGCTTCGTAACAGTAAATGACAGCTATGCTGCAAAAGGGTTCATACAAATGATAG
Organism: Camellia lanceoleosa; assembly: GCA_025200525.1. Taxonomy (NCBI): domain Eukaryota; kingdom Viridiplantae; phylum Streptophyta; class Magnoliopsida; order Ericales; family Theaceae; genus Camellia; species Camellia lanceoleosa. The sequence continues at coordinate 119,832,042 of CM045771.1, read as the reverse complement.
AGGAGCCATAAAGCAATGAGCTATTCCCAGATGTCGACAAAACAGCCGAACAAAAAGTAGTAGAAGACTTGGTAGAGGTAAGGATAGATGAGAAAAGCCCAAAGAGGTTCTCTTTGCTCGGCTCGTCTCTGTCCAACACCGAGAGAATAGAGATCATGGAATTTTTGACCTCTAACATCGAAGTGTTTGCCTGGACGCCGTATGACATGCCTGGCATTGACTCCAACTTCATCTGCCATCAACTCAATGTCCACCAAACTGCCAGACCAATTATACAGTGAACTCGCCGATTGGCACTCCACCACGCAGAGATAGTGGCAGAAGAAGTAGGAAACTTGCTAGAGGTAGGGGCAATCAGAGAAGTACACTATCCTAGGTGGATTTCCAACACGGTAGTGGTACCAAAAAAGAATGACAAATGACGCGTTTGCGTGAACTACAAAATAGTCAACAGAGTATGCCCGAAAGACAGCTTTCCTCTACCACGAATAGATTAATTGGTGGACCTAACTGCAGGGCATAACCGACTTAGCTTTCTTGATGCGTATCGCGGTTACCATCAGATCGCTATGTACGAACCGAAACAGGAGGTCACATTGCTTACAACTCCCAGGGGATTATATTACTGCAAGGTCATGCCCTTTGACCTAAAAAATACAGGGGCAACATTCCAACGGATGATCACCAAAATATTTGAGTTGTTAGGTAGAACAATAGAAGCTTACATAGATGATATAGTGGTCAAAAGTAAGAATGAGAGGGACCATCTCAAGGATCTAGATGAAATGTTTCAAATTTTGAAGTCCCACATGCTGCGACTGAATGTATCCAAATGCGCATTCAGCGTGGGGTTAGGAAAATTCCTGGGCTTCCTATTGACCAACCGGGGTATAGAAGCTAATCCTTCATAGATCAAAGCCATCCAAGATCTTGAGAGGCCCAACATAGTCAATAAGGTACAATATCTCACTGGCCTAGTAGCCGTGCTAAACCGATTCATAAGTCGGTCGTCAGATAGGTGTCGACCATTCTTCTAGGCACTGAAGGCCAAGTTTGAGTGGGATGATGAGTGCGACCGTGCACTAGAAAGCTTGAAAGACTACATGACCTCTCCCCCATTGTTAGTAACCCCAGTACTAGGAGAGGAACTCTTTTTATACTTGGCAGTTTCCCAGTATGCAATTAGCGCAGTGTTAGTACGTGCGGAGGGAATACAACACTTGTTTATCTTTTATGTTAGCAAAACATTGTTCGATGCCGAAACAAGGTACCTACCGTTGGAAAAGTTGGCCTTAGCTTTGATGATGGCTTTAAGAAAATTGTGGCACTACTTCCATGCCCACACCGTAATTGTTTTAACAGTCTTCCCCTTAAAAGCATTGTTTAAAAGAGCAGACTTTTCTAGGGTGAATTTTGAAGTGGGCCATAGAGTTAGGGCAGTTCGATATTAAATTTCAACCAAGAACCGCGATAAAGGTCCAAGCTTTGGCAAACATTGTGGCTGAGTTTACATCAGGCAGTCATCATGTTTGCCCAATCGACTTAACCGAGGCAACCAAAAAAATGGAGGAAAGTGTTGCAGGGATAGCGCAGCCCCCAAAGCAGGACGCTTAACTGCATAGCGAACCATTCAGCCCTATAGAAAATGAAGAAGGAATAGGCCGCAGTACCACCAGCAAGGACTCACCCAAATCTAAAATCCTAAGACAGTCAGACGGTGAGGATCAAATCCTAAGATAGTCAAACTGTGAGGATCAAATCCTAATGACGGATAATAACTTAGAAAAAACATGATCAACACCCCTGATCCCAAGACATTAGCAGATCTCTCCACTTGCTGGAAACTCTTCATAAGAGAGATGTGGAAACTCTTCGTGGATAGAGCATCCAACAGGCACAGTGCAGGACTTGGCATTGTCCTTATCTCGCCAGATGGCTAATGATTGAACAAGCAATCAACCTTGGCTTTCCAGCATCCAACAACGATGCGGAGTACGAAGCATTATTAGCGGGTTTGAAGACTGCATTTCTCATGAAGGCCACCGAGCTAATGGTATACAGTGACTCCCAACTAGTAGTCAACCAAATTTCGGGTGAATATGAAGCAAATGATGATAGAATAGCCAAGTACCAAGAGTTGGTCAGAAATGAGATCATGAAATTTGGAGTGGTTCGAATAGAGCAAATCGGTTGAGAGAAAAATAGTAAAGCAGATAAGCTGGCTAGTTTTGCGTCAATGGCAGATACGTCTATCCCACACCCATTGTTAATTGGCTTCTTACCCAGACCAAGTATTGAAGAGTTGGAAGCAGCCGAAGCATGTTACACCGATCTAAGCCCTTCCTAAATGAATCCCATTATAATATTTTTAAAAGATGGCATCTTACCTAAAGAAAAGAAAGAAGCCAAAAAAATTAGAGCAAAGTCATAGTGATTTTGGCTCTCCCCATCACTAGCATTATACAAAAAATCCTTCATAGGACCTTACTTGAAGTACCAAGTTGTCACGCCCCAAAAAATAAAGACATTTAAACTCATCAATGAAACATGCATCAATATAATAAAAGTACTAAACATACATATTGGTTTATTTAAAACAATATAATTGGTTTATTTAAAAGTTTGGGGTTTTGTTTTAAATAAACCAATATGTATGTTTAGTACATAGAAATGAGATTAATGTGGACTCATTGATGAAAATGGAACCTTTAGGGTTGAATGTTAATTATGGGAAATGCTATAATTATATTGTTTAATTAATTGGGATAATTAATTATGGAATTGAGATGTTGATTATATATCCATTGTGCATTTATTTTCTGTATAGAAATAATCGCTGGGCTATCGGTGGAGGATAGTCGATTTGTTGTAGACAAGTGCATGATGATTAGGTAAACCAAACTAATCATGGAAAGTGTCATGGGACTTGACGATTTGTAGAATACATTAATTGTATTGATTAATTGTATATAGAACCAATGTGTTTATATGCATTATATGTAGAGGAGGAGATGGGGATGATGTACCCATGTTTAGGAAGATGGGGGATGTACCTCTAAACCGGATAGTGTTGGGAGAAGATAGGGGATGAACTCCGGAGACATAGCTCATATGCTTGTCTTGAAAAAAAATATAGATACAGCTCTCGTGCTTGTCTTGGAAATGAGAAGTAGCTTGTACGCTTATATGTGGTTGTATAGATATAACTAATATGTTTATCTATGTTGAAATGGAAAGAAAGAAAATATGGACTTGAATGTCTTGGAATTGTAGTAAATTGTGAAAGAATGTGAAAGTGTTGACCAATCTATCAACTGTTAATCTTTTAGGCGTTATTCATAATTGGTTTAGCGTATTTCATGGGGTGGGCTCACCCTTTATGGAGATATCATTTTCAGGTACAGGTAGCATGCCACCTCCAAGGACTTAGCTTGGGAGGCTAGTGGCGGATGGACTTTTGACTTCTATTTACTTTTGATGTGTTACATGTAACTCCAAGCCAAGGGCTTTACGTGTATTGAGCTAGAGCTCTCTTGATTGTAACCAAGTGTTAACTTGGAAAGCTGTAAGCCTTAATGGCACCCGCTTTTATTGTTTACATGTAATACTCTTGTACAGAACAGTTTAGTTAAATAGAAGAGGTTGGACTTTTATTATATTGATGCATGTTTCATTGATGAGTTTAAATGTCTTTATTTTTGGGGGCGTGACAGTCCATCCCAGCAAGGTCGAGGCATTTTTGTTCGAAATACACAAAAGCGTTTGTGGAAGCCACCAAGGGGGAAGATTGCTGGCCTATCGAGCAATTTCACAACGGCATTGGTGGTCATACATGGAAGCAGACACAGAGGAAATACATCAAGAAGTGTGAGAAATGTTAGAAATTCGCACATCAAATACATCAACCGGCCAGATAGCTCCTACCTTTGACCAGCCCGTGGCCCTTTGCAATATGAGGCCTAGATATAGTGGGACCACTCCCAACCGTGCCAGGCAATAGAAAGTTCTTTTTCACAGTAACGGATTACTTCACAAAATGGGTAAAAGCGGAAGTACTCGCATCCATAAAAGAAAAAAGACGTCAAGAAGTTTGTCTGGCAAAACATTATAACCCGGTTTGAAATACCCAAGGCTCTAATATCTAACGACGGCACTTAGTTTGATAGAGAGATCTTTAGGGGTTTTTGCGAAGAATACAAGATGGAATTCTATAACTCTACGCCGGCATGCCCCCAAGCCAATGGCTAGGCTGAAGCTTCCAACAAAGTAGTCTTAGATGGCCTGAAAAAGAGGTTAGAAAAAGCAAAAGGCAAATGGGTTGAGGAACTTCCCCACGTCTTATTGGCTTACCGAACTACAGTTCGGCGATTGATTGGCGAAACACTTTTTTTCTTGGCTTATGGTATGGAGGCGGTAATCCTTCTAGAAATTGGCCTCCCCACCATCAGAAGCGAAACTTTTGATCCAGACTTGAATGGCGAGGCCATATCCCTAGAACTCGATCTTGTAGAAGAAAAAAGAAAGAGAGCATTGGTGCACATTGCCTCGTATCAACAGGAATTATCCATGAAATACAATAAAGCGGTGCACCCCAGGCAATTCTAGATTGGAGATTGGGTATTGTGCAAAGTTATGGGAAACATCTTGATACCTGGAGATAGCAAATTAGGACCTAATTGGGAAGGACCATACAGAGTGATTGGTTTGACTAGAAAATGGGCATATCATTTAGAAGATGTAGACGACAGAGCTATTCCACGACCATAGAACACGACCAATCTCAGAGTATTTTATTTTTAGCTTTTTCTTAAACACTTATAATTTTTCTTTTTCAATAAAACAAGTAGACATTTTTTCAGTAAAAATTATTTCCTCTGTTTGTAAAAGTTGTTCCCCCAACTAAGGGCAATCAAGAAGGTTGGCAGGTTTGACCAATACTTTTTTCTTCCTCAAGTCGAGATAAGGATCAAGGCTCAAGAAGGTTAGCCGGTTTGACCAACACTTTTTATTCTTAAAGCCGAGATAAGGATCACCACTCAAGAAGGTTGGCAGGTTTGACCAACACTTAGTTCGTTCTTCAGCCAAGATAAGGATCTAGACTCAAGAAGGTTGACAGGTTTGACCAATACTTTTTTTTTCCTCAAACCGAAATAAGGATCAAGGTTCAGGAAGGTTGGCAGGTTTGACCAACATTTTTTCTTCCTTAAGCCGAGATAAGGATCTAGGCTCAGGAAGATTGGCAGGTTTGACCAACATTTTTTTCTTCCTAACAACCGAGATAAGGATCACGACTTAGGAAGGTTGGCAGGTTTGACCAACACTTAGTTCATTCTTCAGCCAAGATAAGGATCTAGGCTCAAAAAGGTTGGTAGGTTTGATCAACACTTAGTTCGTTCTTCAGCTGAGATAAGGATCTAGACTCAAGAAGGTTGGCAGGTTTGACCAACACTTTTTTATTCCTCACGCCGAGATAAGAATCTAGGTTGAGGAATGTTGGTAGGTTTGACCAACACTTTTTCTTTCCTTTAGCCGAGATAAGGATCTAGGCTCAAGAAAGTGGGTAGGTTTGGTCAACACCTTTTTCTTTTAGCCGAGATAAGGATTGAGGCAAGAATCTTGGTTACAAAGGTTTTTGAAGTTTCCCAAGTTGTTCTTCAGCCGAGATAAGTATCTCAGCCGAAAAAGGTGGGCAGGATAAGGAAAGGTCGAGCTAACTAGGCCGACTAGGCTTACAGTAAAAATAATACACTATAAAGTGGAAATGTGCTATAACCGAACAAGAAGATGTGAACAAAGAAAAGTTTCTTTCATTCATTGGAAATTAAGTACAAAAGGTGGGACATATAGCCCCGGTATATTTCATAAAACAAAAAAGAGAAAGGTCTCCTAATCAAACAAAGAGGTCATCTAACTCGGCATCCAAGTCAACCCGGACCTCTCCAACTTCGCCTTCTCAAGTTTGATTGGTCACGGCCGCTTCATCAGAAAGATTCAGCACGGTTTGGTTGGGTATCTCTGACTGAGTTGGTAATGAAGGCTGGCGACTGAGGTCGGTATTGGAAAGGAGAATGTCGGCTGGATCTGGGACCTCTTCCTCCTCTTCCACTTCTACCTGAAGGAATTTTTGTTGGACGGCATTTGCATAGTCTGTCATGTAGATCGGTATGAAGTGAAAAGGAGGATTCAGGAACACCTCGGAGTCGTGTGACTGATCAAGCTTTTTGGCCACAACCTTCTAGCCGTACTTGAAAAATATGTCTTTTGCAGCTTCGCATTGCTGGACATAGGTTTCTTCACCCTCCTTGAAACCATGGTCCTCTGCATCCTCCATTTTCTTCTACAACTCCTTTATTTCGGTGTCCTTCTTCTTCTCTAGCTTGGCAAGTTCACGTGAATACCGATCTTTTTTCTTGGCTAAAGCTTTTTACTTCTCAGCCTCATCCGTGCTAACCTGCTCAGCAAGTTTCTCATTCTCGACACTCAGCTCAGCCAGAGAAGCCTTCAGGACCTTTAGCTCGGCTTTTTTTATCTTAACCTTGGCAACAGCCTTCTTAGTCATTTTTCGTAATTCGATCACATGTTGGTAGGCAGTGTTATTTTTCTAGATGGCCTGCACAGTGTACAAAGAGATAAGTTTAACCGCTCTAAGAGATTGCGAAAAGTAACAGTTCTATTGAAAAGTCCAAAGTTTACCAGAACCATTGACTTTGTGGCAGACCGAATCGTCTTCAGCTCGGTCAGGTTCTCATGTCTTTCCATGTCGGCTGGAAGACACAAGCTTTTGCATAAACGAAACGCTAGGAGATGATCTTTTTCGACAGCAATAGAGTCAGTCGTGGTCACAGAGCGGCCTTTGAAAGCCACAACCGGCGCCCACACTGAGGAAGAACTAGCATGATTGGGGGCATCTCTCTCTTGCCGCAGTTGGCTTACAAGCAGCTTGGTCTCGGGTGGCTCGATGTCATCTTCGTCCAACAGCCGCTGCAGTTGAGAGACCGAGGTGCGCAGCCTCTTGCTGGGTCGAGATAAAGTAGCCCGGAAGGCAAGACAAGGCAACAACGGTTTCCATGGTCTGACTGGTTGTAGTTTGCTCGGTCTGGACCTCGGCGTTCAAGTTGGGTGCCTATTCGATGATCAAAGCCCGGACAGCTCTCCTTTTAACCATCTCTTATCTTTCGATGAGTGGGATTAAGTTGATTTGGGGAAGGGTGGGATCTGGCTCGGGTGAAGATTCTAAGAAGAAATCGGTTACTCTAGTCTTCATTTTGCCACTATAACGGGAGGTTGGTTGCACGTCAAGAAGTTTGGCCCAATCTTTATGCTGGTAACGTAGCGCGGCTCGAAGGGCAGCTTGATTCGCATATGCGTATGTGGATTTAAGTTGGTTTAAATCTACAAAAAAATGGTAAATTCACAAGGGTTAGCACGTCAGGCGTAAAGCTAGTGAAAAAGATTAAAGCCGGACTATCCTTACCGACTGTTCCCTTGTTCCAGTTGATATTGTAGCCTGGAATCTGGGCTTCATGATCTTCAAAATGGCCAGAAACCCAGAGGAAATTGTCATCATTTAAATCTTTATCTGGTGTATTTTTGATAATTTTTTCTCGATCTCTTCTTATTCTAAGGTAATAAACCCAACCATCGTCATTTTGGTCGAGTGAATATTAGTGGAACAGCTCGGCCAAATCGAGATCGAGATCAAGACCAAGGCGACGATTTAGCTCGGTAATCCTATTAATGATGCTATAGGTATTGGTTGATAACTGAGTGGGGCATAGCTTGGTTTGTCTAAGGAATTCACAGATTAAGGGTTGGACTAGGAACCAAAGTCCCCCCTCTACAATGGACACCACGGTGAAAGGAACAAAGCCACACTTGCCCCATGGTGTTGTGTCTAGTTCAGCTAAGAAAAGGTGGACGTCTTCTGGAATGTAGTAATCTCTTTGAAATTCAGCCATGGCTCCAGGGGAGTCCACCAAAAATCGATATTTTCCCATTAACTTAAAAAATTACTATGTTAAAGTGTACACGGCGACCTAGCTCGGCACTGATGTGACTTTGGTTGGCTCGGTTGAGCAAAACGACGCCAGGGGCAAAGTGCAAGGGTGTGCCTGGCCAATCTAATCAAGTTTGCAAAGTGGAAATAAAAATTGTTATACCCAGCCAATGGACCGAGCTAAGTAAATAGTTAAAACAAAATAAGCCTAGCTCGGCTACAAGTAGGTCACAAGCCATGCCTAGTTCAGCCAGGGAACAGGACCAGCTCAAGGATTATAGCTCGGTTGTTGATCAAAGCGTTTTTAGTTCGGTCAAGTGCAAGCCTAAAGGTCGCAAACAGGTTCCTATTTCAGTCATAGCACGATTTTGGATCAAAAAGCGTGTTCTAGACTGATTCAAAATCCAGCCAGTATGTTTTTAGGTTTGAGTATGTGGTTTTGGGTTTATGCTATTTGTTTAAAACTCTAGTAGATATAACACGCATATATGGAGTTAAAGTGCTGGACTTTAGAAATAAATAGAAAGGAATATTAGCAAAAAGGGGAAAGAGGCATGAGCGACTTACAAATTTAGAGCGTGAAGACGAGATCCAATCAACAAGAGCACCAGCAAAAAGGCGAGCGGAGCAGTTGATGTAGTTACTTGGGTTGGGACTGGAGCACAGGAGGTACAGATGTGGAACTCAGAATGCAAGGGAGAGAAGATGAACAGTGAGAATTTTTTATTCGAGAAATGGGTTTTGTATAGACACAAAAACGGTGGGACTTTTCGAACTTTTTTGATAAATGTGAGACGGCTGTCACAGTATAATTCAGTAATAGGCACATGCCACGTGTCCCAGTAAGGATACAATGTCAGGTATGTAAAACGACAAGCTGTGTGACAGGCGTAGTTCTAAAAAGACCGAGCTACCTAGTGACAGACACATCTGTAGTTCGGTTGGGTTGCTTATTTTTGTTCGGTTGGTTTGAATATCTTAGCACGGCTTGAGAAGACTAATCTCAATCATGCTACGTAGATAGAATTAAGGGGCAATTGATAAGGTAATTTATATACAAATTGGGCCGAGCTAAGTCCATTTGTTGATATAGACCGAGCTAGGTACGACTACTTAGTCGTTGGGCCACGTTATGGGCAGAAGTGATAATGGAATAGTTTTGTCCTAGACCGGATGAATATTCACCCAAACACTTGGACCGAGGTGATTATATGTGATCCAAGAAGGACCGAACTTGGTCTAATTCGATGGAGCGTCATTTTTGTTGTCTAGTACTCAGAGCAGGGCTTCTTTAGTTTGGTTGATCGTGCTACCAAGCATGAGTATAAGAATGGTAACTATCTCACTTGGTTGGCAGTGGGTAGGGTGTTACCAAGATAGATATTATCTTTGGGAGTGTGATTCATAGGAGTACTCTGCTAAGGAGAGTTGGAGTCCTACTAGGATTGTGCCAAGCGGAACTTATAAAAGCTCATAACAGGACCTATGTACAAGTATCATAATTTTGACTTTCAAATACACAGAGGTTTTGTATCTATTGTCTATTTGCTGACTTAGGCATCAGAGATGTTTTCATCACACATCCCCCAGCTAGCTCACATTTGTGTTTTCAGGTAGTAAAGCGACGACGTTTGGAGGAATGCAAACTTGATCAACAGGATTATACGATAAGATTATTTCGTGCTCGTATAGGTACTTTGCCTAGATTGAAGCATTGCATCAAAATGGCGTTAATGAGCAAGACAAGGTATTAATTACATTGATCTTTATACTTCTCCTAGCATTTTCATTTTATGTTAAGAACCTAATTATCGATTTTTAATTTTTTATTTTAGAAAAATCATGTACCAAGAGGTTAATAAAACCTCATTTCAATTCGAACATTGTTGTAATGTGTTGAGGCATCAACCAAAATGGTTTGAGCAATGCCAAAAGAAAAAACCGAAAAGGTTTAGAAATGACCCAACATCTGCACCTTCAACACCAGAGCCAATCAACCTAGTAGAAGATGATATCTTACCCTTGGAGAGACCTATGGGTAGGAAGGCAGAAAAGGAGTAGTTGAAAAAAGTAAAGAACCATAATAGTTGTTCTCCAATTGTGGATGTACTGAATGAGATGAAAGAAGAAAGAAAAAGAGGAACTAAGAAGAAACTTGAACTTCAAAAATCTTATCATATTCATGCTTCAAGGGCTCGAACTGAACAATTGAAAGAGGAAGAGAGAATCATGATGATTTATACAAGTGAGATATCCCCAATGTAGCAAGAATATTATCGTCTATGCCAATTGGAAATCATTGAGAGTAGGAAAAAAAATTAATGATGTAGAGTAATTACATGATTTCTACTTGGATGATTGTAATATTTGACATGCTTAACATGCTTTTGTATTTGGATGTTTTTGAAGTGTTTTTGGAATGTTTGTGTTTGAATGTTTTTGGAATGTTTATGTTTGGATGACTTTCATGTTTAAATGATTGAATCCCAAATGGCTTCCTTGTATGTATGTTGTGGGCAGCAAAATTGAACTGGAGCAAAGCTAGGCCAAAAAGCCATGGTCGTCCACCTGAATGTCCCGTGAGAAAAAGAAAAATGCTGAAATTTTGCTTAACCGGTCGACCACCCTGGCTCCTGCGCTGTTGTTGCTCTGGTGCTGTATTGGGCCTTATTTTATACCTGTTTTAACATCATTTTGCACTCCAAACATATAGTTAAACACAAGGAGCATTTAAGGATTATAATGATTCAATTAAACTTTTCCAATTCAATTATAATCCATTTTTCATTACTAAAACAAATAATTAAAAACATAATACATTTATTTGCCACAAAATAATTAAAACATGACACAATGTCCTATGACTGGCTATATAGTTGCCACAAGTGCTCAATAAGATCTGATTGGAGTTAAGAATGAATTGCTCTGTTTTTGATGGAGTGATTTTGTTGAATGAATTCCATAAGCTCGATTGTACGCTCATGTGACACTTGTGCCAAAAGGGTTTCATCGATTTGTTCAAAATCAATGTCTTGTGCTTCATTGTCATCTCGCTCATCCTCAATAATCATATTGTGCAATATTATACAAGCCTTCATAACAACTTTAATTGACTCAAGATTCCAAGATCGTGTAGGTCTACGCACAATTGCAAAACATGCTTGAAGCACCCCAAATGCACGATCCACATCCTTCCTACATGCCTCTTGGGCCATAGCGAAATGTTTTTTCTTGTTTCCTTGTGAACATGGAATTGTTTTCACAAATGTTGCCTATGGTGGATATATACCATCAGTAAGATAATATCCCATTGTATACTCATTACCGTTGATGGTGTAATTGACTAGAGGAGCACGCCCTTGAGCAAGCTCAGTAAATACAGTAGACCTTTCTAGTACATTGATATCATTATGAGACTCGGGTAACCCAAAAAATGTATGCCATATCCAAAGATCATATGATGCAACTGCTTCCAAAATAATTGTAGGTTCATGGGTGTGACCAGTATAAATACCTTTCCATGCAGCCGGGCAATTCTTCTATGTCCAGTGCATACAATCAATGCTTCCCAGCATTCCAGGAAAACCACGACTTTTGCCAACTGCTAGTAGTCTAGCAATGTCGTTGTTGTTTGGTGACCTCAAATATTGATCGGAATAAATTTCAACCACCGTTTTGACAAAAGAAAATAGACTCTTCATTGCGGTACTTTCTCCAATCCTTAAGTATTCATCCATAAAATCAGCTGTTACTCCATAAGCGAGCATTCTAAGTGCTGCAGTCATCTTCTGAAGGGAAGATAAATCGCGCACTCCAGCACTATGTCTTTTTTGGACAAAATATGATTCATGAGCTTCTACCGTAGATTGAATACAGAGAAAAGGAGAACGTTTCATTCGAAACCTCCTCCGAAATACATTGGAAGGATATATTGGTGGATCAGGAAAATAATCTAGAAATAGTCTTTGGTGACCTTGTAAAGAATTACGCCAAATGAATTTGCGACGTCGATTAGAATTATGCCGTGATCTTGATGAACTATTGGCTGCTAGTCGTCGTCCTTCCATAACAACTATCTCAATTGTCTCCAACTCATCGTCGGAGTCAGAGTCATAAAGAATCATGTCGTCTAGCGAATGAAGATCTATATAGAGAAAATAAATACAAAATGAAACAGCAAAATTATGTTGATGTGGATGAAATTTAGATAGCAATTGGTTTTAGTTATATTGAAAGAATATGACTGTTGAAATATGACTGTTAGAATATAGCCGTTGGAATATAACCGTTAGAATATAGCCGTTGAAATATAATCGTTAGAATATGGCCGTTGGAATATGACCGTTGGAATATAGCCGTTTTAAAAATATGACGGTTGGAAAAAAAAAATATTTAAATTGAAAAAGATAAAAGAATAAAAAATAATATTTTAATAAAATAGAATTTTAGAATAGAGAGCTTGATGGAGTGTATATATAAAAAAGAGACTAGCTAAAATATAAAAGTGAATTTTGGGTTATAATTTAACTCAAAATTTGCTGAGACTAATGCGGATGCTCTTAAGAACTCAATCTAAATTTCTTAATTTTTAATTTAAAAAATTAATTAATAAATTATATACTTAATTTTTTAAAATAAAAAATACATCTTTTATTTTTAAAATTATTCATTCCTTATATTCCAATTAAAAAATAATAATTAATAAATCACACACTCAAAAAATATTTCACCGCAGAATATTTTAAATTCTTCATCATAAAGTATAAAATGATTTATTTAATTAAAATTTTGCAACATATTTTTTTTCTCACCATGGCCATTATTACTTAACGGATATATCAAAACTTATTTTCATACACACTAAACATTTATATATATATATATATATGTATGTAAAATAGTCAAAAAGTCAACCTACATTCCAAACGAGCTCATATTATGATTGAGTAATGTATATTTATATTTTTCAATTTTAAATAATCTATGTCTATATTATATATAATTACAATTTAATAGGATTTCAAACTCTCAACTAATTTTTTTTTTAGTTTTAATTTTTTTAATAATAAAAAAACTACAACATTAGTATATTAACAAATATAATTTACTACTATCATATGGTAAACTAAAATTACAAAACTTATAAAATGAAATGTATTTATATTTTATCAGAAATATAACTTTTGTAATTTATTATTTAATTTTTATTAATTAAATTATGACATGTATTTAATTGACTATAAATCATTTTTACTACATATTTTAGATAATTTTTTTATTGTTATTTAATTTTAAAAAATAAATTTTAATTATTAATTTATATCCCGTGCATAGCATGTGTAATATACTAGTATTTTATAACGGACAAGCTAGTGTCGTAGAATTTGGGATCCAAAATTTAGCCAGAAATAAATATGTATGGTGAAGATTGAATTGTTAAAGTATAGAATCCACATATGAAATTAATCTTAACTATTGATATGAAATTTTGAATAATTTTTAAATTTTTATGTTTAAATCCATAACATTACCGATTGTTTAATTATGTTGAATGAAAAAAATTGTGGCACTTTAGTCCATAAATCCATTTTATAGGTTTTTATGAGCATAAATTTACGTTCCTTTTGTTTCCATAAGGGCAGTCCCATATCGTTAAAATTAGCGTGTTTACCTGTTGAGATTGGCGAGTTTATGATTTTGCTAATATCTCTGTAGAAAAGTCAATTATTCCATTCTCTCTCTCTACTCATCCTCAAACCTTAACTTTGGCCCAAAGCCATCAGTGCACTAGTAAGACACGAAGAAGGTGAATATGGTGTTCAAATGCTTTGATGCAATGGTGATAGAACTTGTATCTGTCATGAAAGTTCTCGAATTTGGCACTTTGGAAGAGAAAGTGAATCGGACGGAAGAGCTCGACACTGATCACAATAGCTTCATCAACCTTAAAGAGTTCATCCATTTATGCGGTGACGACATCACCGAAGCCGGTGGCAATTTGAAGAGTTGAAGGACGTCTTCGAGCTTTACAATTAGGACAAGAATGTACTCATCTCCACCGCTGAGCTCTACTAAATCTTGCACCTCCTCAGTGAAAAGTGCTCCATTGAGGGCTATGGCATAATGACCAAGTTTGTCAATTCAGACAACAATGGATTCGTCAATTTTGAGCTTTTAGTTTGTTTTATTTGTACAAATATATTCAATTTGGACAGAAACAAGTTTTTGTAGAATTTCATTTCACTCATCACTCCACATAACAAGTTTGTTTGAAATTTGAACCCATACAATTTTTACTTTTTTTTAGAGGATTACAAACTCATAAATTTGTATCTAAAATTTATTCAAAGATAATAATCCGTAGTTAAATTTCATTTCACTCATAAATTTCTCACTTCATCAATTTAATATCCTTTGCATAAAATGATACTTGACAAATTGTTAATCATAAATCTCGATTCCAAATTTTTTGTGTTTTGGTTTTTATTTTAATTTTTTCATTTGAAAAAAAAAAAATCTAAACCAAACACTACACACATATGAACTAATAGTAAAAATTTTCTTTCACTAGGGAAGATAGTTTTGAAAAGTTTATTCTGAAATATTTAAAAAATTAGAAATTAATTAAAAAAATAAAATTTACAAAATATATTTTTCAATTTTTTGAAAATAAATAATGAGTATTTAATTAAATTTTTTTTATTAAATTACTAGTTAAAAAAAAAAAAAAATCTGAAAATGTCTCTGTGGCTGTAATCATTCCTTGAAAAATCAGATTAAAACTGTCAGTTGGGACCTCCCTCCTCTTCAGTCTCCACCAACCGTCACACTGTCCGATATTCTCACCTCAGCCATCGCGCCGCCGCACTGTCCCTTCACCCTCGACAATCCATATTCTCCACCACCATGAAGCCCCCTAGACTCTTATCTGCAAGGCCAACCAACACATTTTTCATAACCACCTCAAAATTGGCTCCAAATGCGAGAAGGGTTTGTGAGTTCGGGCAATCTGGGGTCAGATTTCCGGCGACAAGGACTACCAGATCTAGACCCAACACCCTCTCTTCTGTGCGCTCTCTGTCACAGGCCATCGAGCCAGACACTGGGTCTGGTCCTGCCCCGGGTTTGCCCGGGAAGTTGCAAGAATTTGAGGAGAATATAGAGAAGGTACGACATTTCTAGGGTTAATTTCATACTTAAATTTAAATATTTAGTTCTAAAGTTGCTAATTTCAATTAATGTAGTCTGATGGTTAAAGCATGTTTGATGGGTTAAAATTTAAATAATTTAAATCATACCACCGAACACTTATAAGTTGTTTAATGTAGTGTAATTAAGAAAATTGGTGTTTCGTTATGAAGTTTAGATTGTCCAAACTACAAGATTACTTTCTTGGCCCATTAAGCTGGGTTCCTCACCATTACTTTCTTGGAAATTTTAATCTTAAGGATTAAATAGATGAAATTGATAGTTTAAATAGATATATAAAAAAAAACATGACAATAGTATAGGAGATAAAATGGAATTAACCTAAATTTCTAAGGTAGTAGACATTATTTTTTTTCCTGGAATAGTGAAATTTGTTGTTTGTATACAGGCTATTTACAGGTGCCGGTTCTTGGCAATTTTTGGAGTTTGGGGGTCTTTGGTTGGGTCCTTCCTGTGTTTCATCAAGGTATTATTTTTAATTTAACATTATTTCATTTCAATTATGATCATTGTTTTTGGTAGAAAAAAGTAAAAAGTAGAATTTGAGTTATCTGGAACAAATGTTGAGTTGAACTACCACTTGGAGAGGTTTGCAACAGTGGGATCCATTGTCTCCATTATTGTTTATTCTGGTGACGGAGGCTCTTAGTCGGTTGTTGCCCAGAGCGGTCCAGGGGGGGTTTGTTGTCAGGTTCTGAGGGGGGGAACGGGCTTGCTCCTGTGGTGGTTTCTCATCTCTTTTATGTTGATGATGAACTCATTTTTTGTGATGTGAATGCAGTTCAGATTGGTTATTTACGATGTGTGTTGTGTTTTGAGGTGGTGTCAGGACTTCGAGTTAATTTGGCAAAGTCAAAATTGATTCCCGTGGGTGAGGTGGTGCGACTTCTGGTGTTTGCAGCTATCTTGGGGTGCAAGGTGGCTCAGTTACCAATTTCTTATCTGGGACTTCCTTTGGGGGCTACCTGTAAGGCGAAAGGAGTGTGGGATGGGGTGGTAGATGGAGTGCAGGAAAGATTGGCGGGGTGGAAGTGACAATATTTATCTAAGGGAGGGCGGCAGATGTTGATGAAGAGTGTTCTCTCTAGTATCCCAATGTACTTTATGTTGTTGCATGTGATTCCTGTGATGGTCACTAGACAGTTGGAGCAACTGCAGCGGGACTTTCTGTGGGGTGGTGGAGGGGAGGGTTTTCATTACTATTTGGTGGTGTGGGAGAGGATTTGTACTCCTAAGGAGGGGGGGTTTGGGTGTGAGGAGGTTGGTGGTGTTTAACCGGACACTTTTGGGAGAATGGTTGTGGCGTTTTGCTGAGGAGAGGGAGCGGTTGTGGAGGATGGTGGTGGTGGCAGCGGTGGCGGCGGCGAAGTATGGAGTGGAGAGAGGGGGGTGGCGTTTGAAGGGGGTGGTCCAATCTCATGGCCGTGGTTTGTGGAATCGGATTTGGTTGGGGTGGAAGAAATTTTGGGATATGAATCGAATTAAGGTGGGGGTGGGGGTGGGGGATAGGATCTCGCTTTTGGCAGGATCGGTGGTGTAGCGAGGTGGCTTTGGCAAGTATGTCCCCTATGATTTATGCTATTGCTGCGGATGGGGTGGAGGTGGTTGCATCCGTTAGAGTATGGCAGGGACAGGTGTTGGTTTGCAATGTTCATCTTCGTCGTGATGTACAAGATTGGGAGCTGGATCAACTGGTGGACCTTCTGAGCTTTTTGTATGGTGTGAGCGATGGGGGGGATGGGGAGGATTCCTTGGTATGGGATTGTCCGAGATCTAAAGGAATTTTTTCGGTGTCTTCTTTTTATGGTGTGCTTGTGGGGGGTAGTGCGGTTGTGTTTCCATGGAAGAGCATTTGGGTGACGGGATCACTGTCTAAGGTTGCTTCCTTTGTTTGGACAGTTGCTTTAAGACAGATTTTGACTATTGACAATTTGATCCGGCAATGGCATGTTTTGGTTAACTGGTGTTGCCTGTGCTGTAGGGATCCTGACTTTGGAGTTTTATTGTTGCATTGTTTGGTTTGGTTAGGATGCAATCGGGGTCGGTGCTAGGTATGCTACAAAGTTGGGGTGGGGCTGGGGTGGGGCTAGGGTGGGGAAGAGGCATCGGAAGGCCTGAATTCTTGCTTCTCATTATTCGCTTTGGTTGGTGTGGTTGGAGCGGAACAGGTGTGTTTTTCAGGATGAGGGTCATTTCGTTTCATGGTTAGAGAATCGGTTGTTGATGGTATTGCATAATTGGGTTACGGGTTCGGTTGATCCAAATGTTTTGGTTTTTGTACATTTTGTGAAGGATTTGATTAGTTAGTTTTGCCTGGGCCTTTGTGGGCTGTTTTTGTATTCTTTGCATCGTCTTGATGCCTTTCTAATAAAGTTGTTCATTTATTTATCTAAAAAAAAAAAAAGGCCTTTGGAAGATTGTTTGGTAATAAGCTCCACAAGACAATGTTAATTGGGAGGTGGAGTCCATTGGGGCTTTCTTGGGGATGTTGGTATGAGCCGGGGTCGAGTACGTTCTGGTTTGGAGAGGGGCTAGCGTTTGGTAGCCAAAGACCCACCCAGAGTGGCTCTCTTTGCATGGACAGTGGCCTGGGTAGCTATACTGACCACAAATAATTTGAGGAGGGGGAGGGGGAGGGGGAGGGGGAGGGGGAGGGGGAGAGTGTAAGTCACCTCTGAAAGGAGAAATTCTTAGAGACCAATAAGCTTTGATGATGAAGAGGTACAAAAGTAGTCTAACATGTGTTAGTTATGGGATACACTTGCAGTTTTTGAGACATTAAAACAAAATCTCTAGCAAGTAGCAATTGTTGGAAAGGAATCTCTCACATTCTCTTGCCTACTTCTGATTTTTCTCCTTCTTTGCTTCTCTTTTTGTTATTCAGCCTACATATTTTACAATTTGAATTCAGGAGTAAAGCTTCAATTTTGATAAATGGTTGAATATAATAAATATATAAATTGTTTTCTGAAAATTACAGTAAGGTACTAGATTGTTTCTGATCTTAAATGAGAAATCCCACTCTTAAGTTACCAGATTTTCTGCAAAAATATGGATTTGAAGAAACCATTACAGTTGTACTATACATTTTATATGAGGGTATTCTTGAATGGCAGAAACATCTATGGCATATACAAGATTAATTAACATTATTCTTTGCGGCATGCAGGGTTGCACATATGTTGTGGAATCTTTCAAACTGTACCTTGTGAGCCGAGCGAAGGTGATTTTCTTGCTGGTTGAGTCCATTGGTGGGTTTATGAACCGTTCTCTACATTCGTCCTACTCCCTTTATTTATTGTTTCTCTCTTTTTAAACATTTAAATGCTAATTTTTTAATTTATGGGAAAAAGTAAAGTGTTTTAATACTATTGTTTTTGTTGTGCACTTAAGTTTTTTTTAGCGACAAAATATAGTTGCACGATATGAAGGAACATCCTTTAGTTATTGTCAAAATTGATTGTCCCAAAATGAACTCCTGCTGGATGATTTCTTCAATGGAATATATATACAAGAAGCAACTAAATTGCAACTAACTCAAGATATTAATAGAACCCCATATTAGTGTGACAGTTTTATATCTTGTTAAATTTTGAGTTCCATGTTAAATCAAGTCTTGCTTGACAGAACTACCCAAAAAAAAAGTCTTGCATGATACGGCAGCTATTCCATACAAGATGATGATAATACTGTGATGGAAATACAATACAGTTCCATTGATATAAAATTGTGTTGATAGCAACCAGTCATTATAATCGTCTGTAAATGTATTTGTGCCGAGAATTATCGCCTGATGAGAAAGCATGGATGTAGTGGAGTCATAGAGATGCTTCTCAAGTGTAGTGCGAGGGACTGAAATGTTAACCTAGAGTTTGTATAAGAACAGGCAATGAGCTGTGTTTATTGCACAAGAAACTTGAGCTGTTGAAAATGATCATGTTCAATATATATATATATAAAATGAGGAGATATATAGATGGACGAGTGAAATTATATTGATTTAGATAGACATGTTCATTAGAAGGTGGTTGGGACCAAAGATTGATATGAAGTTGGCTTAGATGGTTTGACGATGAGGAACATAACAAATAAATAAAATAATGCATTTGTTGTAAGGTTGAGGTATATGGTAAGTGTTGAAAATCTGTTCAAAGAGCGAAGTAATTCACAAAGTGTATGAAGAATGAAAATGAAGAACGAGAGTGTGTGTTTATTGTAAAGGGGGACACTTATGTAAAGCTAAAGATGTTGCAAACCCCAACCTAAGAAGCATGGATACACACATGGGACATAGATACAACATGATACAAAAATTCCAATGTGGCAAATTTCAAAAGCTCAGAACACGAACATGGTAGGGACATGGCAAGAATAATTATTTTTTATATATGTATCTTTGAAAATACAAAATATATATATATATATATGTATATTAATTTTTTACATAAGCATTAGATTGATCAAGGTGTTGGAAAGTTTACTTTAGCATTGGCTTTTTCTTCTTGTTTACTTTTCATCAGGTGGTGTTGCAAATGCAAACTCTTCATTCATTTTAACATTGCCATAGAGTTTATCAATATGCTAACTACAACCAAAATGATGTAAATCACATGGGAACCAAAACTTAGATGACATTATTGTTACTACCTAGAATGTCACTAACAATCTCCATATCCAACTTAAACAACGCAAGTTCACTTCAATCTTCATAAATCTAAAATCTTTCCTATTATCTGGTTTTTCATCTGTAATTTGAAGACAACTGTCAATCTTTGTCAAAGTTGCTAATTATCATTTTATTTCACTTCCAGATGTTTATCTTTTGGGGACTGTGATGTTGGTCTTTGGCATGGGTCTCTATGAACTCTTCATCAGTACTCTTGAAATTGCCGAGTTAGAGTCGGAGGAAAATATTCCATACAGATCAAATCTTTTTGGCCTTTTCACTCTAAAGGTCAGTCAGAGTCTTTGTAAGCTTCCTAATCTTTACAATGCAGCAAGCGAAGTCGGTCTAACTTTAGCTCTTGGTAGTCTAACCCAAATCTTTGTGGATTTCATTACTATGAGTTTATGACATTTTATTGATGGTTATTCTTTAGTAGGGACACTCGGAAACCTCCTGAAAATGGAAAATTAGTTCTTTTCACAGCTTTTATATATTACTTTATTTTGAACGCTGGTAGCATTTAAAAGAGTATGTTTTGTCTTATTTATCTTTGATACTTTTGCACCGTTGAGATTGCAAGTTTGCTCTAGACTCCTTTTCATTGTGAGTTAGTTGAACTTTTACTTTTAACGCTCCGTTGTTTCGGTGAAAAACATTTTCAGATTTACTATGTTTGGTTGCATTCTCGAAACTAATATATTGGTGGTTGTATAGTGGTGGTGGGGTGGTAGCGGTGGGATGGAGGTGGTGGTGGTGGGGGTGGGAGTAATGGTGGATGTGGCGGTAGTGATAGTGGTGGCGGGAGTGGTAGTGTGATGGCGTTGGTAAGACTTTAGTCCAGAAAATATTTTCCACCTTTAAAAAGTTAAAACATTTTTTGCCCAAATAAGCTTGTTTTGTGTTGACCATGGAAAACTTTTTTCGTTGACCTTCATTTTCCACTGTACCAAACACTAGAAAATGCAGAAAACATGCAAATGTGCCTTGAAATTCAAACAAATAGAGCATAAGTTTTCGAATTCAAACATATTAAGATGGAAATGTACCCCCCAAAAAATGCTATTATTTTGGTCTAATCTAACGCATAGCCACAAATTTGCTTTTTAATTTTGATATCTAACAAATATCTTCTTTTGGTAGTTAGTTTTATTTTATTTTATTTTTTGACCATTTCTGTTTTCTTATTCTTCTTGGCAAATTTTCAGGAACGACCAAAATGGTTAGAAATAAAAACTATCAATGAGTTGAAAACCAAACTTGGGCATGTAATAGTGATGCTTCTTCTTATTGGGTTGCTTGACAAGAGTAAGAAGGCAATTATACACTCTCCAGTGGATTTGCTTTGCTTCTCAGCTTCTGTATTACTTTCCTCTGGTTCCCTGTATCTTCTATCAAAGCTCAATGGCTCAAACTGATTTCAAATACAGTCTAGGTAAGTATCTCAAAAACTATTGTGGGAGAAAATCAAGTAATTAAGTGGTAGTGTATGATGAATGTGAACTGATGTGTATGTGATATATTATATAATGTATATGCTAATACTATATGTTGAGTCTTTGATCAGATTTCATGTGCTTCATATTTGTGTCATGTAGCCTGGGCTCACTGAGCCCACTGGATAACTTGCTTGGTTGTGATTTTGTATTCTGTTTTTTGTTTTCTGGAAAATACAGTAAATTTCTTGATTTGTATCATAGTTACATAGGTACAGAATAAGCACGTCAACTGTTGCTAACCTACCAGAATAGTATTCTACTTAGTGGTTAAGTTGCTATATAGCCCCTCTTTTTGTGTTCTGATACACTGATCTTAGCTCTATGTTCATAGCATAAAATCTCAGATTGTCGCTGCCAATCTGAAAATGTTTCCAAAACAAGAATTATGGATTTCTGCTTTTAAGGGATGCCATTCTCTACGAAATAGGCTGCAAAAAAGACTTAAGTTGAGTTTGGTACCATGGAATTTATGCCTTAATTGGAAAGTGGCTGCATTATCAAAATTAATATGACCATGTAATTTAAGGGAAGGATCCATTTACAGCTGTGTAATAATTTTTACTAGAGGTGTGGGTATACACTACATCAGTGTGAAGTAGTTAGACAAATAATGGCAGTTATTAAGTTTGAAGTTGTTAGACGGGAGTGGGGTAATTTGGCAATTAAATAAGGTAGTTACTTTAGGACAATTACGGAAAGAGAAAAACTGTGACAAAGTGTTCACACCAACTGAGCTTGTACACTAGTATAGATTCTTACCACGTTTCATAACTTTTTTACATGCCTCATTTGCCCATTATTAGATTACACGTTGCCCTCATGCCTTTTTGGCTTGTCAAATTTCAAGTTAAGTGGATGCTGCATCCGACCACTTCCAATTTTATATATTTGATATCTCTAATTTTTTAGAGCTATAAATTGATAGAGATAGCTAGCTCTCATTCTCCAATCTACTTAAATTTTTGCAAACCTGAAAATCACAACCGGAATATATAATCTAATGGTTAGTTTTGTAAAAAGTGATATGTACGAAAAGTTACGGTAGTATATAAGAATAAAATTTATTACTAGTTGTAAACAATTCCCTCCCCTATAATTTTAACAACCTACTTATTGAGGTAACATGTGCAAAAGAACAATTTCAGAATTATAATGTATGGCCAACTAGTTAGCATAATCAAGTTTTAATCTTACTTTTTAGAAGGGTTAAATACATTTTGCACCATTGCACTTTTCACTCTTTTGTGAGCTGCCATTATATAAATTGATAGGAAAATGTCCATGTGGTGTGCTCTCTACAAATGCCATCCACGCGTTGAAGATTAGCAATGTAACTAAAGTACAAATGTACAAGGTTGACTGTTATAATTGAAAAATGAAAAATGAGTGTAGAATTTAAAGTACTGTATGGATGCAAAGAGTGTATAATCCATTTCAAAATATTAGAATTCTTGTTATTTATCCCTCCAAAAAAAAGAAAAAAATTAGAATTCTTGTTGGAGTATGTCCCACATTGTCTGGAGTTTCTCCATCTATGCTGGTTATGATGTTCTAGTTTTCCTCTCCTTAATACTTGGTTTTTAAGGAGAAGTGTGGATTGGGCTTTTCAATTCAGTATCAGAGTTTGGTTGAGCCTTTGACTAGTGTGCCGTTTGTTTGGCTACTGTATATTGTGGTCCAGGATGGTGTGTTAGAATATGTCTCACATTGTCTAGAGTTGCCTCATCTGTGCTGATTATAAGGCTCTAGTTTCTCTCTCCTTGTTTTAAGGAGAACTGTGAGTTGGGCTTTTCAATTATTCTATCATGAGATGTTTTCTTCAAATGCAAATCTTGATTTTAATCAGAATCTGCAAGAGGAATCCTTTCTACAGAATCCTTTGCACGAAGAATAACCAAACCAAACTAAGCTTGTGTCCCACTCAAGTGGGGTTAGCTACATAATCCTTTGTATGAAGAATGAAAAAGTAAAAAGAATTGTGAATCCCATTGAAATCTTTGAGATGGCTGCAAAAAACCTGGCGCCT
This sequence comes from Camellia lanceoleosa, assembly GCA_025200525.1. Classification (NCBI taxonomy): domain Eukaryota; kingdom Viridiplantae; phylum Streptophyta; class Magnoliopsida; order Ericales; family Theaceae; genus Camellia; species Camellia lanceoleosa. Next base: position 119,808,649 of record CM045771.1, on the reverse strand, counting down.
CGCAATTCAAAATAAAGGCAAAAGAGCCTAACCAACAGGCTGACTCTTTGGTAAGAATACCTACAGTTAAGTAAGAAATCAGGGATTCGAATCTTTTTACTTATGTGGAAGTTTTATTCTCTGTATACTTATTTAGAATTGTTTCTTTTATTTAAAATTTTATTTATAATAATGAGATAGTGCAACATTTGCAATTGTCAGCAACATATTTCTGAGGCTGCTGCTCAGCTTTGTTTAACTTCAAAACCAATTTAAAAGGTGACATTTCTATGCAACTTATTGTGGGGTAGCATGGGAGACAAGACATCGATTAGACCATTACAGTTCTTAAAAAATCACCACTCTAATAAAATATTCATAGATTAACTTAGGACAGAGCTACTGATTACCCAAGATCAGATTCTCAATAAAGAAACTTATCTGCATATATTTAAAGCCAATGTCAAGAAAAGAGAAAGTGGTGCACTATGTCTTAGGCACTTGGCAAAAAAAAAACACAAAAGAAAAAAGGCATACTAGAGAGGTAGAGAGAAGGAGGCTGCAAGTTATTAGATGTACATCTAAATCAATGAAGTCATTAAAGAGGTCAATTAAAATTAGAAAAATGATTGTAGACCTAAATCTGAGTCGAAAGATAACCGTTGAAGGGTGATACAATGGGTCCCACCAATACTCAATCAGAGCTGACACGCAAGTCGGCTTTAGACCGAATTTTAGCCCAAATAGCAGTGTTGTTAAAATCAAATTGACAGTTTATGGAGTAAATGCTTAAAGTTTTCATTTAATTCAGCTAATTAAAAAGAAAATACTCACAAACTGCAGAATATGATGATCTGCTACATCAGTAATACACTAATTAATGTCATCAACACAATTAATATCATTATGTTCAAACAACTAAAAAATGGTCAAACTACCAAATAACTCGAAATATACAAAATACATGGAGATAAATAAAGACTAAGAATAATTATCCGAGTAAATGGCTGTGGTTATGTCAGCTAATGGGGATTATAATACCAACAAAATTATACTCTCTCACATACAGTTATTTAGGATGGAATTGTACTACTTGCACATAATCCTTTCACAGAATGAATCATAACAAAGACAATCAATGAAACTCATATAAAAAAGATAATGGATGAGACCCTTTCTGTGTTGTGATCATTTTTGTGCAATTAGATTTTCTATTTAGGATGGTGTAATGTAAGTAGGTGGTCCTGATGTAGCCAAAAGTCAATCCAAGGTCAGGTGAATCTGACCAGGATGGGATAGTTGGTGTGTGGTCCTTACATAGCTAAAAGTCAATTCACAAATGATTCTGAAGCTCTATCTTGACATGAAAACAATAATCAACAATTCTCTTACTAACAAAACAATCATAAAACAATATCTACACAACAAAAAACAAAACTGCACGCCACTAGACTACCTTCATCCTTGAGAAATAAGTTTTACTTGGAAACCCTAATTAGTCGTGCTACAAGACTGGAGAGGACCCTCACAAAGGTAACTTTCATTTTTATTTTATGGTGCAATGGTGGCCTAAGCCAAAAAAAGCTCAAACTAAAAAACCCGCCAGTAGGGTGTCTCCTGAGCAAGAAGCTGCTTCAGACACAAAAAAGGTAATTAATTTGAAAGCTCACACGCAGCTAATGAGTAGTAAAGATAACATGGAAATCTATAATCTAGACACCCAATTGCCATCATGAAGGACCGGGTGGTTCTTCATGGCCAATGCCTGGGCTATGCCCGGGACTTGTTGGTCGGAAGGCTTCTGTTTCAGTCCTCTTGTACCGGTTTAACCTAAAACCGCCAATTGCCGGAGGTTTAGGCCTTCTCAAAGAGCCGTTAGGGACAGTTGGATGAAATTTTGGCAGATGAGAAGCCCCTATCAAGAAAAAGGGTTGTTGTATTAGGAGGAGAGTGACACAAAGAGTTAGCACTCGGATTCTATGGTGTGAGGCCATTAAAAATGAGATTATAGGTTTTAGGAAGCTAAAGAAAGGTTTCTCAACTCATACACTATGTGAAGAAGTGAAAATTGATGTTTGTGAATCACTTAGACTGGTATTTAAGATGATTTTGAAGGTCCCACACATGGCCTTGTTGGTTTTAAACAAGAACATAAAATGAAGAAGTGATGCACATGGTAGGGTTTTGAGATGTTAATGCAAAATAAAAAATGGAGAGTAGAAGCATGGGAATATTTTCCATTTTGGGTAGGGATAGCATTTCTTGACTCATTCCAATTCAAGCTGCTTTTCCACAGCCACTCATTGAAATTTTTGTACAACTCTTAAGGAAAGATCAGGGCTTGATTAGACACCACAAGTGAGAACAATTTGTTTTGCTTGGCATTTCTATTTTGTTTTAGTAGCTTGAGAGAGACTGAAGCTTGCTACAAAATACAATAACTAAGTTTGCTTTTTATAAGGAAAAATGCTTCTTCCACTAGCAATTTTTACAATGATGTTTTCTTTATTTTAATTTCCTAGTTTTAGTTCAGTACATATGTAGGAGTAGAACATATGTTAAGTTCTTAGCTACAATGCTATTCTCAAGAGTCACTTAGCATGGAGAGGAATTCTTGTACATCAAAAAATTGGTTTTGATTCAATGTGTTTAGTGACAATCCCAATGACCTTGTGTTCCAATTTGGTCATATTGAGTCGTAACTTTGATCACATTAAATAGTAAATTTAGAGAATATGCACGTGCGTATCAAACACTGACCCTCAAGAAAGAACTGAGTAAGAAAACTTATGAAGGATGCATTTTATGTTAGAATGTGTCTCACATTGCCTGGAGTTACCCTATTTGTGTTGGTTATAAGGCTCCAGTTTTCCTCTCCTTAATACCTAGATTTTAAGAAGTGTAGGCTGAACTTTTCAATTTAGTATCAGAGCTTGGTTGGGCCTGTGATTGCTGTGCCGTTTGTCCGGCTACTGTATGTTGTGATCCTGGAGGGTGTGTTGGAATGTGTCCCACATCGCGTGGAATTGCTTTATCTGTACTGATTATAAAGCCTTAGTTTCCCTCTTCTTGATACTTAGATTTTAAGAAGTGTGGGCTGAATTTTTCAATTTTTTATTCATTGGACTTCTTACTTGACGGGTTTTTATTTATTTATTTATTTTTTTAAACATGTTCTTACTTTCACAGCTTGATTAGTGTAGGCATTTGTTTTTTATTGCATGACTTAGATTGTCACCTCACAAAACTCTTAACTACACTTACACATTAAGGATCAATTAAAAATTTTGAAATAAGCCCTCCCTTATATATGCCCGACTTGGTCTCTGTCTCTCTCTCTATATATATATATTTCTTTCCTTATATACATCCCATGTGGACTTCACTGATATACACAAACCACTTGGATGCACTTGAACTTCACAAATATTGAAAAAAAAAAAGACACCTTCACCTTTGATGGAGTTCTTTCCACTCTCTAACCATTATAACTAAAATCATAAGCCCGCAATCGCTTGTTGGTCTTCAACATACGCACCATTTGTTTGGGTGAAAAATATTTTTTTAAAAATGTTTGTGGCATTTTCTTGTATATGATACAGCTAAAAACGAAAGTCAACCTACTAACACCACTTTTAAGTCATCAATTGTCTAAAAAGCTTAAATTGATAGGAAATGAGTCCAACAAATAAGGACCAACCAAATGCCAACGAGAGACTTGAATTGAACCCATGATATCTCTCAACTTGAGTTTTAATACCATGCTTGGGTAGAATTCAAATCTCAAAAGCTAGCCATTGAGTGGAGAGTGCCCTCATGCTTATATACTTCACATTACTTTAGTATCTAGACGATGTGGAATTTTGCTTCACAACCACCACCTCCCCCACCACCATCACCATTAACACCACCACAACCAATATCCCCACCCAACCACCCCCAATACGTAGTTTCATGGACTTAATCAAATATAGGAAAATGTTTTTTTACGAAAAATATGTATAATTAAAAAATTCATTAAAAAAACTTTTCCATCTAAACAAACAAAGTATTAGTGGCATTCAAAATTTGTAGTTCGCTAAATGCAGGAACTCCGATGATCATGTGGCTAGCAATAACTATTATGGGCGTTGGAAAGAGTGCCCTCGTGTGCAAAGGGGCTCTGACTCTACCTTACTTTATGCACTTTTGTCAGCTAGGAAACATTTAGAAGATTTCTTACGCTTTGAACACACTTCAGTCCACATCAATGCTCTTTTTTTTGTTTAAGGAAACCTAGGCCGTAGGACCTTATATGCATAGCTAGGGTGATTCCTTAGACCAAGATGGGTAGAAAGAAATGCCCTTTTTAAGCCTGACCAATCCTAGGGTAGACATTGTGCTTGTTTATGAGAACCGTGTGATTTGTTCAATATATCTTCATATTGGCATTATACAGCATCAAGAACAAAGCAATTGATTAAAGTGTATCTTTTCTTTTTAATAATTTTAATGTCATTTGTTTAATAGTAATGGTACCTAGCCTAATTTATGAACTGAAACCCCACTAGGATCTGTAGGCCATGGTTTAGTATTTCATCAGATATCTAATACCTTTCTCTCATTAAATTTCTCTTTACAACAAGGCATTAGTTGCTTTTGAGAGAGAGAGAGAGAGAGAGAGAGGATAAAGGGGATTCAAAACTTGTCACTTACCCAACCTTTGATTTATGTATGTATATATACTTCACTAGTTGCGGGTGCACACGCGATGCACGTGCAAATATTTGTAGTTTATTTATGAATGAATATAGTTTATTTATAAATGAATACAGTTAATGAGTAAATAAGTTGAATAGAAACCATCTATGAAATAAGTTTATTCTTACACATGGGCAGTTTCTCATACAGGTAGTTTTTAAACTCGTGGCAGACATTTATGGAAGACCAAAAAATGGGGCAAAGTTTTGAAAAGTGTTCACACCAACTTCATTGTACACTTTCTATAATAGTATAGATAGCATAAATGTTTGAGTGGCTGGAAATCACGAGATTATAAACAATTCTTCATCTTCTAGGGTTTAAAACAAAACAAAGAAAGCTAAAAAAATAAATATGTAACTTCAAAGTTGCCCGAGAGAAATTGCTAGTGAAAATTTCTATAAAATCCATCACAAAGCTTTTAGCAAATCTTCCTAAATTAAAGAACAATGAGGTGGTTATAGTGACCCAGTTATCGGGTGGGGCTCGTGTGTTGTTGAGAATTTCTTTTTGATAGTTTTTGTGTATCTCAATGGAGGGTTTGTAGCCTTTTAGCTTTTTATAATAAAAATTACTTACTTTAAAAAAAAAAAAATGTAGTTCTTGTTTGTATGTAAACACATCAGGTCTTTATGGGCTTTGCTTGAAGTGTTGAACATGTTTTTTTAAAATCAGGCTAGTTATCATATTTTGTAGTGTAAGATCATAATATTAAATGATAAACATTTCAAAAGAGATCATTTTGAGAGAGAAGAGATGACCTGGGAGATAATGGAAAAGGGTCTAAACAATCCCAAAGGATTGGCTTGGTGGCAAGGTTTTGGGTGTTGAGGGTGTGCTCCTTCCAAGGTTAATGGATCGAAACCTCTTAGGTGCTCAAAATTCCTTAGAGCCATTAGACTAGGAGAAATTCTTGAATTAACCGTGGTGCACTTGCGGGAAACTCTTTGTCAAGGACCGGTGCACTTGCACGAAACTCTTTTCCAAGGACCTCTGCACCCCTGGGGATTAGTCGAGTTTTGATTTGGATATCCTGTGCTAATAAAAAAAAAAAAATGATGGAAAAGGGTCTAAACATGGTAAAAAACCAAGACAGAAACTGGAAATTAAGCATATATGAAACCCAGTGTAAAGGGTTTTGTAGAATGCTCAACCTATTTTCTTAAAATTTTAAAGTATCATTTCACTATTTGAGAAGAGTAATTAGAACTAAACTAGTCAAAATCCCTCAGCCACTAGTAGTAATATATCCCAAGTGAATATTCTCATTTCCCCCACTAGGGCTGAGGACCTCTCCCAAAAAATAATAAAGGAAAAAAAGTGAAAATATTTAAAGAAAAAAAAGGCAATAACAAAGTAGTAAATGCTTATCAATCTAAGTTTTCTCATTGTTCCTTTAGGTCTGAAAATTTTAATTATTCTATCTGGACTAGTCAGTTGCAATCTCCTCTCTCTCTCTCTCTCTCTCTGTCTCCTATTTTGAAATGGAATTCTAGGGCACCAAGCCATGTTAGCATGTTTTCTGCTGAATGATTCTTTATTCCCAATTTCCTCTCTCCACTGTCCAAATACACTCTTAATTGTTGAAAATTTCGGAATACGGTGAATCTCAAGACATAATTCAATTATTGGGAGTGCATTGGGCTAGGTGACAAAATTAGGGACTATGGCGATTTTCTGATCCGGATGAATTGTGCTATTGGAAACCTATTAGTTACTCATTTATGTGGAGCAGTTATAGCTACCTTGCGAGTCTCTTTGGAGTCCTGGAATCTCACATCGCTTAGGAGGTGTAGGTGAAGTATATCTTAACATTAGGTTGGTATAGAATGAACTAAGGCCATGTTTGTTTGGGCGGATTGGATTAGCATTCTCATGACTAATAGTCCTAGGATTACGAATCCGTTGGATTATGTATCCTATCTTAACTAATAGTCAAGTTTAAAATAATTAGTCCGTACTTCAATTGTTTAACCAAATATTGGATTAATAATTTTATTAGACTATTAGTCCAATCCCAAGCTCATGTCCACCCAAACAAACATGATCTAAGTGGACTGGTACTAACAACTTGAACTTAAGTTTTTGGTTTATATTGGTAGATCCACTCTATTCAAATTGTTGAGCCAATATGCTATTTTAAAGCATGACAAATGGTATCAGAGCCAGCGTCGTTGTCAGTAACAATGTGACAAGTGCATCACAAATTACAATCATCTATTTTTGTGAGCCGAACCAGAAACTCATAAAAATAAATGATTGTGATGTGTTGTTGGCATTGTGACTGATGGTAGTAAATAATTTGTGCATTTATTTGTGCGGGTTTACTTTTTTTTTCTGATCATCATTTCTTGTCTTGTGCATTTATGTGTGCGTCTTTACTTTTTGATTTTTTTTTCTGATCATCACTTCTTTTGTCTATATTTATAGTATTTGTAGTACATATGTGGACTTCAATATCACATATGATAAGTAAGGAGACTTGTAACATAGTTCTCTTTAGCTTTTGTTAACATTTGAAAAGTATGCACTATGAATTAATAAACCACCTGGACTCATCCCTCAAATCCAAAAGAAATAAATAATTATATATATATATATATATATGTAAAAGATATCAAGAGAGAGAGAGAGAGAACCATGATGAACTGAGAAAACATCGTAGTTATTGATTTGCTGGAACCCATTTAAATTACCCAAAAAGCATTTAAAATTTTTTAACAGTCAATTTGCAAAGTAATAATAATAAATAAATAAATAACAGTCAACTTGGATACTACCAATAAAGAAATCATCAACTTGCAAGATGGGTGTGGTGTTTTAATTATAATTATAATTATAATAATAATTATTATTTTTTTGGGTGGGTGTCTAATATTTTGCTTTGACTAATTTTTGAGTACATGAATTCTCTTGTTCCATATATAGCAAGTAATTATTGGATTAAGACTTTGGGTAGCCAACCTGAAGGAGCAAAAAGTAAAATATTTAACCATTAATTTATTCTTTGATGTTCAAATTCATAACTTATTTGTGATTGGTTTTGATTAATCATAATAACCACATTAAAGCTAAGTTTGGCAAAATTTTAAATTGTCAAATTTTTTTGAATAATTTTTTATTTTTATTTTTAAAGTCAATTTAGGCAGAGTTTCAACCGAATCAACAATGCTTTTTTGCAAATTTGCTTTTGTTATTTTGTCAAAAGGAGCCATCATAGAATTGGGGTAGGACCTTTTGATCATTATTGATGTAGATTCGAGCTATTTGAAGTAATATAATGCTTCCTACCCCCACTGGGGGTCGACCCCCAGTGAGGTGTCATTGGGGGATTGGCCAGAAAAAAAACAGTTTTTTCTTTTTTTTTTTTTGTGTTTTCAGCAAATCCGGGGCAGCCACCTCACTGGGGGTCGACCTCCAGTGGGGGTATGAATCATGGCTGTTTGAAGTATTTAGATCTAATAATGACAAAACGATAAATAAGAATGCTACTCAAGTTATGCTGGCTTTGTTCGGAGAATTTGAAGAAGGATTTGAAAAGAGAAATGAAAAAGGTAGGTGAAATGTGAATAAAACATACTTATATTTTATTTAATTTTATACACTTTTTTCTTTTTTCTTTTTAAATTCTTCTCCAAATCCTTAAACCAAAAACAACAGGAAATTGATTTGAAAGATTTATGTTCGAAGTCGATAGTGAAAGTCAAAGGTGGTTTTCAAGCAATTTCCTTTTTTTAAAAAAATTTTTAGGAAAGTTTTATTTTGACAATTACTTTGTCAAGAAAAATTTATGTTTAGTACACTTCGTTTGCCATGTTTTTTCTTAAGATTTTAGTATTAGAACAATATCTTTTTAAATAATTACTAAAACAATATATTTATTTCACGGTATTAATCTCATTCATACTCATTTAAAAAACATAATATTATAAAATCATAAAATTAATCAGTGTGTTTGGTTTGAGTTTTTTAGATTAAGTTTTTTAAAAATTGAGCTTTTTGATTTTCGTATTTTTTTGTTTTTAGTGAATATTTTTAAAATTTTAAATATTTTTTTTTTTACTTTTTTGGATACACCTTACTTAAATGTATCTAAAAAGTAAAAAATTTGTGAAAAAATATTTTCAAATATTAATAAATACATAGAAATACAAAAAAAAATGTATTGAATTCTTATATTTTTTTGTATTTTTGGTATTTAGTAAATTTTTAAAAGATTTTTTTTACAATTTTTTTTACTTTTTAGATGCATTTATGTTAAGTGTGTCTAAAAAGTAAAAAAAATGCTTAAAATATTAAAAAAAATCAGTAAAAACAAAAAAAATACGAAAAATAAAAAAGTAGAATTTTTTGAAAAGTATTTTTAGAAAAATGGAATCAAGCAATTTTTAAGGAGACACCAATTATGAATTATTATTTTTCAAAATTTTCGTTCTATTTTCACTAATAAATGCATTCATATTCTTTTAAAAGGGATTATTAATTACCTTGGACTTTCTAAAATGTACATCATTAGGGACATCCCAAAATGAAAATAATGGGTACAAAAAATATGCGATGGAGAGAAAACTAAAATCATTCTCAATCATGTCTTGATTCCATCAAAAGGAAATTACAAAAATCCCCAAAATGTGAACTTAAAATGAAATTTCTAAACAAGGACAATTTTATGAGTAATGATTCTCAAACCGAAAGATAAGCCGATCCTGACTCATTGGTAGGTTTTCATTGGTTCGTTTATAGGGTTCATTTGTCTAGCACCAATCACAACCGATATATGAGGCTTTGACTTGAAAATTCCAGACCCTTCATATATGGAAAATTTTAAAGTCATTTTCATTGAGATTTTAATCTTTTTAATGCATTTTTAATATTTTGCCTTTTCAATACATATTATAATATAAAAATCAATTTTGTCAAATTCTTTTTCTCTTTTCTTTCCTTATTTTGCATAATTCATTAGGTTATCAAGCCATGTTGATGTTGGCCTAAACAAGATCAATTAAAAAAGCAAAAACAAAAACAAAAACAAAAATAAAAGAGTACTACCAGATAATGTTAACATTTATATGCTTGTAAAAATAAAAAGATAAATTTTGCAAATGGTCCCTATATTTTACATGATGTGTCAATTTGGTCTCTGTTATTTTAGTTTACTCGATTTTACTCCTTAATTTAACAGATTGTGTCAATTTAGTCCAATAAATAATAGATGTTAAGTTTGGTGGACAAAAAGTCTATATAATGTGTTAATTTGGTTCTCGTAGTTTACACAATGTGTCAATTTAGTCCTTATTGTTTTGATTTGCTCGATTTTGACAGGGACCAAATTGACACATTGTGTAAACTACACGGACCAAATTGACACATAGTTTGACTTTTCGTCCACCAAACTTAACAACCGTTATTTATTAGATTAAAATGACACAATCCTTTAAATGAAAGGACAAAATCGAGCAAATTGAAACAACAGGGACCAAATTGATACATTGTGTAAATTACAGAGACTATTTGTATAATTTACCCAAAATAAAATAAAAATGAAAGTTGTAAACAAAAACTGGTTTTCATGTTTTTTATTTATTATTTAAACACTAATAAATTAAATTTTACAATTACAAAAGTTGGTTTTACTCAGCCATTCCTCACCACCACTAACCATTCCTCACATTCAATAACTGTTGACAACCATCTTCGACAACCACGTGTACCAAACATAACTTTTTTTTTTTTTTTTTTTTTGTAAATGCTACCAAATGACACCTAAGCGATTATTGGTATGAGTTTCTATTGTTCAACTAGTAATTTTTTTTTTATTAGAACGCTTTTAGAAAAAAAATTTCTTCTTTCGTAATATATAGTCTGACAATGATAAATTTATATAAAGAAAATAATTTGTTCCTCTTAAAAAACCCCTCTAATCCCTCTAATGTCCAAAACGACGTTTTGGACATTTTTTTTTTTTTTTACCTTGATTTGAAATTTAAGAGGATTAAGAGGCCAAAAATTAGAGAGATTTAGCACAGCCTTTTATATAATTAGGACACAATCTTTTAGCACCACTGTTTACTACTCCCTTTCTTCCTAACATGCCATGATTCAATCAATTAGTTTCAAAGCATAAACATTTTCCTACTTAAAAATATTGTTATTTCTTAATTGAACATTCTTGTTCATAGCATGCTATGTGTGTTTATTTATGGTATATTTTTAATTAGGTTTTTGCCATTATTAAATGGCATTTTTCTTATTTATTTCAATAATGTTTTGAAAATTTAATTGCGAATCATCTGTTACACCATTTCCAATTGCAACGTAATCAACCACATTAAAAGTTACTGCCTCAACATCCTCTATTCCAATGCCTAAACCAAATGCAGCAATACAACATACCATAATATCGCCAAATATCTCCTGCAAGAAAAATATCAAATTGTACCCTCAGACACACGTGTGCACACGAATGCACATAGAGAGAAGAAGAAAAAGAAATTATTTGTAAGAAAGTATAAAAAATAAAAAAATAAAAAAAAATACTAAAAATATAGATAGAAAGTAAGTGGTGGAAGCAATTCTCACCATTGTATATGTTACAATATAGATGAGAAAGAGGAGAGAGAGAAGGAGAGAAAGAAGGTTATATGAGAGAGAGAGTTTGTATTGTTTAGTACTACTTTATAATCATACAAGGTATATATAGTACAAGGATGAGAGATATACACAAAAGGAAAGGAAATAAAATCTAGCGAAATGCGCCATACACCCAGTTGGGGGTCACCCCCAGTGAGGTGGCAGTCTATTATTGGATAAAAAAAAAACTGTTGTCTTTTTTTTTTTTTTTTTTTAAGTTTGAACCAGTGGGGGCGCGACACCTCACTGGGGATGCGACCCCCACTGGGTGTATGCATCACTATTGTAAAATCTATATCAAATTTTTTTTAGATTGAAAATCTTTAGTAAATTTGTGTGTAATGCATATGTTATTTTAATATTAAAATTTTGATATTTACTCATATGATGTTTGTGTCGTCATATTTGCCATACTTCTATGTTGAATGTAATAAATGGCAGAGGAGTAATTAATAATGTTTGAGAGTTTTAATTTGAGAACTCTAATGATGAGGAGAGTGTCCATATGATGTGGGGGCCCACACCCCTATCTCTATCTCTCTCTACTCTCTCCCTCTCTCATCTCATTAGAGTTACTATTTTAGAGTTATATATCATTACTCGAGGAGCAATATGAAGAGTTGATGCTCTTTCATTCAATATTTGATTGTTATTATGTTGTGTATTGATAGGATAGAATACATTTATAGTCTATAAAATATACATGTCGCATCACTTTGGTCTTTCAAATTTTAATTTTATTCAAATAAAAAAATATCAGATTTTGTTCCTAAAGCTTTGATTTGAGTCAAATTGATCCAATTTTAAACGGCCATTTAAATTGTAAACGAAATACTCATAAATTTCAACACAGTCCCTAAAGTATAAATTTTGTATCATTTGTCCTTGAAAGTTTAAATTTTATCCCTCAATATTGTAAGGTTGTGTTTAATCTTTTTCATCAATATTTGCAGGGCTAAAATGACAACTAAAAATTTTGGAACCAAAATGACATAGAACCCATATCTTAGGAGCCATGTGTGTATTTTATTATCATTATGTTAGCTCATTTGAAATATGACCAAATTGATACAAATGAAAATTTTAATAAAATTAAAATTTAAAAGTCCAAAGTGACAAGGCACACATACTTCTAATGACCACAAATGTACTTTATCCTATGTTTATACTTTGCAATTATTTTACAAATGTTGGGGTAGAATACATACATACACATTTTTAAGGGTCCAAACATTTGTAACTTTCCTTATAAAATATCGTAACTTTCTCCATATTTAGAATGTAATTATATGAAGATTCGAATTTACCAAGTGTGCAATTTAATAATGCTGTTGAATTTTAATACTGTCAAAATCACTAGGATTCAATGCTTTATATTGCAAAAAGTCACACATCCTCTTTGCCAACATTAAAGAGATGGAACTCACAAGATATTCTTATCAATAATGACAGCCTAAACAATGCTATTGTTGTTGGAACGGTGCCAATTATTACAACAAACCCTATTTTAACCCAATAAGCAAGTTACACTAGGTATAGTTGAAATGGAAGTTCCATGGACATTTTGGCAGAAGGAAGTAATTTTCTTTCCAGGAACAGAAGAATGTAAGTTAATTTGACCCATTACAATATTTGTGCAAGCTTTGCTCTCACTGCATTTCAAAGTAATGACTTGGTCACTGACAGATGATTCATTGATATTCGTATAAGTCACACCACTTATTTGCACTGTGTAGACACCTCATTTTTGACCGACCTTAAGACTCAGACGTCACCGATTGAGCGCTCGGTGATGTTGCGTATTGTGCTCGTTCAGAAGTCTCAGAGTCACGGCCGTGAGCCCTGCCTCCGGACTTCCAAACCCTCTTTTGTGCCTTGCCTCGGTTTGCGAACCAGACTCGATTTTCTCTGTTTCTTTTCTTGAGGGGAGGGAGAGGTCCCGTAGACCATCTCTCAGTGGCCGTCGGTTACATTTTGTGGCTGTAGGCCATTTTGCCCATTTCGGAGCCCGGTTTCCAGTTTTCGGAGCCATCAGGCCGTGTGCCTCGGTTCGGGACCGCCTAACTATCTCCGATTGCTCCAGTTTTTGGCGTGCATCTTATTTACTCCCTTTTGAGGGACACTGAGGTCTGAAAGACCCACTTCGTGGTCGAATGCCACTTTCGGTGCTTAACAGGCAGTTTTCGGGACCCCGAATTGAGCATTCTAGCTCCCGAACCTTTATTTTGCATCGGTTTTCGTTCATTTTTGGCAGGTACCTCTGTTTCATCACCGGGAAGGTCACAGAAGAGTAGGAGGCCAGCAATTGTTTCAGCAACCAGTTATATTCCTCTGTCGCCTTCCGACGCCCGTTTTTCTCACTTCCAAGCCAATGTTGACCACTCTAGGGTCACTTTCTTCAATCCTAACCCCCATATTTGTGTTGTAGACACCTGGGAGGACACAAATATTATATGGCCGGCCACTAATTCTACTTGAACCTTTTGAACCCCTTTGAAAAGTGGCTTATTCTCTCTCCTGTTTTACAGTTGCTAGTTTTGAACCACAGGGTTGTGTTGAGGACACCTAGGAGGACACATTTTTGTGGTGGCCGGCCAGAAAATCAACTTGGCCTTTTTGACCCTTGGCCAGCCGGCCATGGGGGGTGGCCGACCACCGCAACTCCTCGAATTGGCGGCCCGGCTTGAGGGGTGGAGTACATCTGGTGTGTTGCCCCACCCACAGGTAGTGAGTACATTAACAGGCATTGTTTTCCCTCTAAAACTTGTATCCGGAGGGAACATTTTTGGAGGGAAACTTGATGCAATTTCCCTTCCCTTTTTCCCTCATTTTCTGCCTCTCTTTGGTCCATATAACCAGCTGCAAAAACCTGGTTTTAGGGTTAAAAAAAAATTGCTTTGAGCTTGGGATGCATATCTCCCTGCATCTCTCTCATTCCCTTCAAAATTCGTAAGTCCTACACCTCATTTCTTCATCACCACCAAGCACCACCACCACCACTCCATTTCCAACAGCTTGGAGCTCTTCTCAGAGGCTTGGAGGCACCATTTCTCAGTTCAAAAGGCAACCAAGGAATAGTCTTCAAGGGTAAGTTCATTTCCCCTCTTTTTGGGCCTTATTTTGTACCATTGCTTAGCCCTATTTGCTTGCTGTTTTGAGCTCCGACCAAAACTGAAAAGGTCATTTTTTTGAGTTCATTTCCTTGTTTCATTAAGGGCTCAACACTGTTTGAGCCCTCCATATTGCACTTGCTTCAATACCCTCTTGAATGCCATTTTCTTGCATGATATTTTTAGCTTGTGTGTGATCTGTTTTGGGGCCTGATGTAAACTGTAAATAGGCCCATTTTGAGCCCCTCTTCAACATTGAAGAAGGGCTCAATACTGTTTGGGACCTCCATGTATCACTTGCCATTGTACCCCTCTTTGGTCCCTATTTTTGCATGTTTTGTTAGCTTATCTTTCTTCTGTTTTTTGGCCATGATCAGAACTGAAAGTGGCTATATTTTGACCCTCTTGTCATGTTTCATTAAGGGTCTTTGGCTTTTTGATGAATATTTTGTATACTTTGTGTTATAGCCTTCTTGTGGCCTTAATCTTGCATTGCATTTTGAGCATGTTTATATACTGATTTGGGGCTTGTCATCTACTGAAAAACATTATATTTTTGGTCCCTCTTCAGTATTGTAGAAGGGTCTTTTTCTGTTTGGGTTTTGCATCTACCATTTGCTTCATTGCCTCTCTTGCGGAGCCATTTTTGTATGCCATTTTAGCCTTATTTGTGCTTGTTGTTTGGCCATGATTTGAACTATAAAAATGTTTGTCTCGGGGCTTCCTTGCTTCTGTATTTTCATTGCATGTTCAAATTATGTATGCATTGCATAGCTATAGGCCATTTCATGCACCAAAATCCATGTTTTAGGGTCATTCCATGCATCGGGTTCCATTTTACCGGGTTTCGAGGCTGTTTTACCCCTCATTTTGCTACTGGTTTTTTGCGTGTTTGCATACTATATTCCATGTCTTGTCATGTCTCATTAGAGTGGCATTTCGATGCCTGAGGGTCCGTCCTCGGTTTGCGTGCACGCGGGCACGCATTTCGAGTTGTCTTGTTTTCATCTGATGACCTCCTATGTGAGTGTGGCTGAGGCTCTCTCATGTTGGTGTAAGCCCATTATTGCATTGCGTATGCCATTTCATTCATAGCATTGTGTATGCTCGGTCGTGTATTACCTCGTATAGCGTGTATGCCATTCCATAACATTGTGTATGTTCGGATTGTATCTTAGTTGCATTTCATGCATGTCATACATGTTGCATCGTGTTCGGGATAGGAGTTAGCCCGGGCACGGGAAACGAGGTACGTTTCGTACTCCGAGTGACGGAACGTGTCTCAATTCCCAAGTCACCGACACTCCGGATTATCCATGATGGAGTTAGGTTTTGTTGTAGTGTTCATATGCATTCATTCTATATTGAGTTGTGCAATTCGGCTCCTCGGCCATCATGCATCGAGATGCGTGATTGGTGGTACGAGGATCGAGACATGCATACATTTATGAAAATACATTGCTATGCCCCTTTCCTGCTCTCTGTTACAGCATATCAAGAATCAGCGGTCTTCCGAGGCTGGGCGCGCTTTTCAAGAATCATTGCAAAACAGAGGCTAATTGGGGCATTCTAGTGGATTTTCGCGCAAGGCAGCCCAAACAATACATCATTCATCAGAATCAAGGCAGTCCCTGACTTGCATGCCAGTTTATCATTTCCTTAGTTAATTTGTAAATTAATTAGGAATTTGTACATTATTTGGACTGTATTATTTGGGACTGTACTATTCTTTTATTCGGAACTGTATATTTATTTGGACCCTCTGTGCGAGGGCATAAATGTAATAAGTGTGGGTGAGTGTGATGTATGTCTTCCAACTCCACGTCTTTCTTCCCTTTTATTTACCTGCTTATGATGGTTAGATTAGGGCATATTTCAATTAGCATACAGTATGACAGCATGTTTGCATCATTCATCTGTTTTGCACGCACCGGGCTCGGCGCATCATACTAACTGCATTTGTATTTCAATTCCAAGTTGAATACATGTTAGCTGTAGCATTTCATATACCATGTTTAGAATAGCCGAGCCTGCTATAATTTGCATCTTTGCATGTGTTGCATTAGGCAATTCTGTGCATCTAGGATCATGCATGGATTTCTAATGAGCTTCTATTTTGGCTTGGAGTACTCGGTGAGTTTTATACTTTAGCATCTTTGCATGTGTGTGAGTGACTGCCATGAATAGCATGCTTACCATGAGGCTATGTGCTTATGTGATATAACTGCCTTGAATGCCTGTGGGTGGAGGTTGGGTTATTTGGATTGGAACAATTCATCAAATGTTTGTTTTAAAGCCCACTAGATAGTGGCAAAATCATGTTTTCTTAAGCCCACCCGAGGGTGGTGAATTCACGTCTTAGTCTACTTGCGAGTAGCACCATCAAACAATTTTCAAACAAACAAGCATGAAATGTTTTGTTCCAATTCAGACAACTCAGTCTATACTTGTTTGCTGCGAGCATCACATAGTAACCTAGGCTAATAACCGGAATAAGAGCACACAATGTTTTCAAAGTAAGATATCATGGTTAGTAGAGGCCGGTCTTTGACCGGGCGAGCGGGGGTGCTCACGAAGTGACCTTCCCCAATCGTACCCAAGTTCCCGAGCCGAGGCAACTTTGGTGATGACGGACACGTTGCCTTTGGCACCGAGTCAAGGTTTCCTAAATTTCCTATTTAAAAAAAAACATTTAGGTGGCGACTCTGTATCTGGCAAAGCAGTCCATGTTTGGCACTTCTTTTCAAAAAATCTGTTTTCAAAATCGATTTGCCGGATTTGGACTCTTTGGTTTGAGATTAAGAACCGTGACACAAAAATCGAGTCCGAGTTGTAACGAGGTCCCCCGCGGGCTTGTTACAATTTCTGGCGACTCTGTTGGGGATTTAGAGAACTTGACTCGAACTCATGATATCTCGTTTTGACTACACTTGTGTGTTTCTTTGCATTGCATTTGTATTGGTGCGCCTAGGAGACCGTGTTTGCCATATGCCATTCCCGAACGATTTGCCGGAGGCTTGTCTTGTCAAGGCATGTCCATAAGGCTGATCGGCTCTGGGCTCTGACAGCATGGGAACACAAACCCCGATTTTACCGGGGCACCCTTTTTGACCATTCGACCTAGTACATATTCGGATCCATAGTGACCATTCCAAACTAGGACAGGTTGCTTACCCGTTTATAGGTTGTTTGAAACCACTGCGTGCGTAGTGAAACCCTAATTCCTGACAAAATAGGACAGGGAAACCCTACCCCAACATAGGGGTGTTTTGGCTCTCACTTATCTGCTATGTGCTTGTTAGAGTGCGTCTCTATAGGGAATGCATGTATCAGTTTATGAGTTTGGGCATCAAGCCTGCGGGCATCAGTTAGTATCTGAGAATCAGTTGTCTACGGATATCAGATTCAATTTTGGGGAACAGTGATACAGGAACAGTGATCAATGATTGAAAACAGTGTGTTTTCAGCTTATCAACCGTGTGTTGTATGCCCGACTGTGTGTTGTGTATTTAATTTAAGCTGTTATGCTGCCCGTTTATCTGGTTATTTATTTCCTTTTCGCTTTATTTATCTTTTTGCTAGGGGCAGTCTTAGCACGATTACTTCCGAACCAGTAGATATTCCCCAAGCACTTTGGGCGAGAGGTCGCCGACTCAATCGATCCGAGGATCTGGTTGACGGACATCTAGTGTTCCACTCCCTACCCCCAGTTGTTAGAAGAAGGCCGAGGCGCGATTGTGTCGAGCGAGGGATTACTGCGGCGGGCTACTTTAGCAGCAAACAGTCAGGTTGAGATTCCTGTTTCTGCCATAGAGATACATTTATCGGTCAGTCAGCTGGACCAACAGAATATGGCCGGGATAGAGGAAATGATGCGCCAGATGCAAGAGAGCATGAGACAGATGCAAGAGGATGCCATCCGCCAAGCGGAATTTTCTAAGCAACAGGCCACAGTCATGGCCTAGCAGGCCGAGCTGATCACTAGGCTGCAACAGTAGAATGCAGGATCTGCTTCACATCAGGCTCCTCCTCCACCCGGGGCTCCATTACCCGAGCAGGCACCTACTGATCAGAATATCCTCCCGAACACCCAGAATACCCTACCCAATGTCCAGAATACTCAAGAGGACACAGGCCTTCCAACGGGGCTGGCTCCGCCCCCACTCCCGCCTCAACTGTCCAAGACTCATACACCCAACCACCCGGACTCTCCCTTTGAGTTCGAAATCGACCATCTGACTCTGGCCGAGTAAGTGGAGAAGCTTTTCAAGAAGTCACAAGGGGTGAAAGCCATTCGGACATCGAAGATGGGTACACCGATGTAGCCGTAACATTACTGCAGATTCAAGATGCCACAAATTGACCGCTTGATGGGTGGGAGATCCCATGGTCCATCTTGGCTATTCTCAGACATCCTGCGGCCAATGGGCTAACCCGACCACAAAACTTTCTCTGTTTGGCGAACTTTGTCGGTGTGGCGACCATCTGATGCATAAAGTTAGAAGATGAGGTAAAAAGAAGTTGGGATGAGATGGCCGAGGCCTTTGTCGCCGCGATACTCTGATACACAGATCGAGATTACAACCCGTGATCTCGAAACAACGAGGCAGGAACCCAAGGAGACTTTCTCAGACTTCGTAACTCGATGGAGGGCAAAGGCATCAATGATGACCTTGAGGCCTACAGACAAAGATCAAATCAGGATGATTGTGCGCAATCTCCAACCGAAATTGATGCAGAAGATGATCGTACTTCCCGTTCCCACCTTCTCAGATTTACACGAGATGGGAGTACAGATTGAGGATGCCATAAAACAAGGTCTAATTGACCAGGATAAGGAGCAACCCAGAAGGACTTTCAACCGTAACAATAACGCAGGCCCGAGTGGCGCTGCAACTGCACGAGCTTCAGAGGTGAGCATGGTCACCACCACTCCCCCTCCCCCAAGATCCACGACAGCCACGCCTTTCTCTGGTGCATCCGGAAGCAACACCCAAAACACCAAATATCAACCCAGAGGCCAAAGAACCTTCACCCCCCTATATATGCCCCTGTCCAAAGCTCTGGGGGAATTAATCAGGAAGAAGCATTTGACGCCCCTAGAGCCGAGGTCGCTACCAAATCCACTCCCTCCCTCTCATGACCCAGCAAAATACTGCGCGTATCACCAACAGCACGGTCATGACACCGACCGTTGTTACAGATTGCGTCATGAGATTCAGGATCTTATTGACAAGCAGGTGATCACGCCTCCCGAAAAACCCAACGTCACGACAAATCCTCTCCCACCACATAACCAAGCCCCTCTTCCCAACAGAATCAACTTCATCCAAACTGGGGTCGTGTCTTATGATCCTAGTATCTATATTATCCTATCCCACCTACCTAAGTCGGAGGTGATCCTTCCTGTCTGCACTGACTTGTGCATGATAGACATCTCCACGACCCAATCTAAGCCAGTGGTGGTGACTACCGAAGATGGGACAGGGCAGATTTCGGAGGAAAAGGGAGTTGTTGAGTCTGAGATTGAACAGTCCGGGAATCTTGTTGGAGGAGCTTATGATCCGAGTGAATACATCCAGTCAGTGGGCCGGTCTGAGTTGAGTATAGGGCTGCCAGAAAAAGCAGAGTTATGTGTGATTTAGGGGAACAGATTTGAAGGGGGAACAGATGATCTAACAGCTGTGGGAGAGGACTTTGCCAACCTCTAGTTCTTCAGTGATCAAGAATCAGGAGATGATGCAATCAACTGGTTCGACTATAAGGAGTCGGTAGAAGTTATCGGATGGTTAGATGATCAGCCAGACGTTGTAGAATTTCAATCAGAACAGGGCCCAGCAGGGCCAAGAGTATCAGTGGTGGTCGGAAGGGCCGAGAGTCAGAATATACCGCCGGAGAGCGCCGGCACTAAGAATTTTGCTCAAAATTTGGGGATTGTAAATGCAGGGAATATTGAACCAGCTGTACTGACACAGTTGGAACAACAAAGATTTGAGGATTCCGAGAGAATCAGAAAAGCTAAGGCCCATGTGGGGGTCGAGAGTCTTTGTGTACGAGGAACGAAATCTTTGCGGGCATAAGGTTGAAGTCTTGCGAAGTACGATCATCCGGGAATGGACAGTGTGCGTCATTGCCGACGGAATGTGGTGGGAAGACGATGACTTATGTCTTGCCTACAGATGAGGATTGGGAAGCAACCAACCAGGATGATACAGTATGTTGTGAGATCGCTCATATGACAAGGAGTGGGCGATATTTCAAGCCCAAAGATTTTAGACCAACCCGAGGCATCGGGAAAGACAAAGAAGCCGAGAAAGCGAAGGAGAAACAGTTGAAGAAGAAGGCGTGCTCAAGCAATCGAAGAAGATACAAGCAGACATCTCCATCTCGGGGATCGCTTATGGCGTCATGAAGTACACAGTAGGTCATTCTATTCGCTATGGACAAAGCCAAACTCTCTATCGATACTACACCAGAACAGCTGGTTGGGCTGGTTTTCCCGAGAGGAGGTTCCCCGGCATTAACCTTTTCAGATAAAGAACTGCCGCCTGAGGGCGTGAATCATAATAAACCTCTCTACATCTCCGTGGAATGTAGAGACAAGTGGATACCGGTGGTACTTGTTGATATCGAATTACGCCATCAATGTTCCGCTTGACGAGCAAAGATATGCAATCGGGTTGAAGCCCGCGGACTTCGTGCCGACTACTCAAGTGATCAGAGCATATGATAATACTAGCATAGAAGTGATGGGGACTGTCAAGATTCAGACCCAGGTTGGTCCAGGACAACACAACATCGAATTTCATGTCTTGAACGTTCCCGCAACCTTCAACTTACTCTTGGGGCGACCGTGGTTGCACCAAGTAAAGGTAGTCTCTTCCACTTTACATCAAATGCTGAAGTACCCTCACGGGAAAGAGGTGGCTATTGTCTTCGGAAATTCATCCATCCATCCGCCGCCGGAAGTGTCTACACCAGTTCTAGAGATCAAACATGGCACGGAGGATGTGTTCTTATCGGGGTTCACTTTGGCTGAGGCCCGGGTGGTGCAGAATATTATGGCTGTGAATGAAGATGTGTACGTCAGTGCTCAATCCGTCTACCTCATGAACAAGCTACAACACATCCCCGGGATGGGATTAGGAAGAAGCGGCCGGAAAGGCGTTGCAGCACTGGCCGAAGTGCCACACAATCCTCATACCTTTGGCTTGGGTTATCTGCCCACCAAAGAGGATTGGGTAAGGAAGGGAAAAGAAATGGCCAGAAGGGCCAGAGCAAAGCAGGCTGGGAAGCCTTTTGAGTTAATGCATAGGCCCATTCAGGGTACCCTGAACGGACGCTTTGTTCGGGAGGGGGAGGACTTTCCATTTTGCGGCTTTCTAGAGCCGTGGATAAATGTGGAGAAGAAACGCGTGCCAGGCTTCGAGATCTTCATCGACCTGCAACTATCCGGGGATGACGTTGCCACAGAGCAAACAGACCCATCAGCTGGGGCTGAACAGTGTAAAGCAATGGATCTTGAGGGCACAGAATTTGAAATGGGGGTAGCACTGGCATGTCTACTTTCTGATCCTCCGATCAACCATAAGTGCTTGGGGGATAACTTCGCGGTTTCCATGATTGGGGATGAAACGGCTGCGAGCCAACCAGCAGCTATCTTGGATGCATCTATCGCACCCTCTCTCATTTGGCAATACGAGGAAGGATTTTTGTCCAGCAGCACCGGGTCAGGTAGTGAGCCGGAATCTGATTCCACCGAGTCTTATGAGTCGGAATCAGATTCCAGCTCGACTGAGTCTGAATCTGGTACTCCTGGGGATGTTAACCCGGATTCCACAGTCCTATCTAGGTCGTCTTTTTCTTTTTCATTTAAGTCTGTTGTAAATGAATCGGACGATTTGGACGAACTTAATGAGAATGAGGTGAATGTGGTTTCCGAGTACTTTTCTGTGCCCTTGATTTATTGCATTAATTCAAACTTTCAAAACTTTGATGAAAACGACGAGGACGAAGTTCCTCTAGTTTTACAACGTTTAATTGAGCAAGAGCAAGAGAGATTTGTTAAACCATTAATGGATGAAATCATTATCGTGAACATTGGTATTGAGGAGGACCCGCGGCTGGTCCAGATCGGGTCCACGTTGTCTTCAGAGGAACGCGAGCGCTTAGTCGCTTTATTAAAAGATTTCAAAGATGTTTTCGCGTGGTCCTACGAAGACATGCTCGAATCGATCTGAAATTGTACAAGATCGGATCCCTTGACCCCGAGGCCCGACACATCAGCGAAACTCGGAAGGATCCGCCGGACCGGGCTCTCAAGATTACTAAGAGGTCACCAAGCAAATCGACGAGGGCTTCTCTTTGGTATCTGTATATCCGACTTGGTTGGCCAACATTGTTCCGGTGCCGAAGAAGGATGGCAGGATCCGGGTGTGTGTAGACTTCAGGGATTTGAACAGAGCTAGTCCGAAGGACGACTTCCCCTTACCGCACATCGATGAGTTGGTAGATTTCACAGCGGGGCATGCTTTGCTCTCATTTATGGATGGCTTCTCAGGTTATAACCAGATAGTGATGGCACCCGAAGACCGGGAAAAGACTGCATTCACCATCCCGTGAGGGACGTACTGCTACAAGGTAATGCCGTTTGGGTTGAAGAACACTGGGGCTACTTATCAACGGGCCGCGACCACAATACTACATGATATGATCCACAAAGAGGTTGAGGTGTATGTGGACGACATGATTGTCAAGTCCAAAGAAAGAGAGGGCCACTACACCGCCTTGCATAAGTTTTTCCAAAGGATCAGGGAATTCCGGTTGCGGCTGAACCCTCAAAAATGTACATTTGGTGTTACAGCGGGAAAAATGCTGGGGTTTCTGATTACACAAAGGGGCATCGAGGTCGACCCTTCCAAAATCAAGGCCATCTTAGAAATGCCACCACCAAGGACTGAAAAGGAGGTGCGAGGCTTTCTGGGTAAAGTGCAATTCATAAGACGGTTTATCTCAAAATTAACCTTGACTTGTGAACCACTTTTTGGCCTCCTCAAGAAAGGAAAGAAGTTCCAATGGGACGGCCGATGCCAAGCTGCATTTGAACAGATTAAAGAATATCTACAGAACCCGCCCGTTTTATCGCCACCAGAACCAGGAAAACCGTTGATTTTGTATCTGTCAGTGACTGAGACCACGATGGGCTGCATGCTTGCACAAGAATCAGAAGACAAGGTGGAGAGAGCCATCTACTATCTCAGCAAGAAGATGCTGGAGTATGAGACCCGATATACACCGCTGGAAAAGGCTTGCTTAGCTTTGGTATGGGCTACCAGGAAGCTGCGGCACTACCTGTTAGCTCACTCTGTAATGTTGGTTTCACGACTTGATCCCATCAAATATCTTTTCGAGAAACCAGCACTTACAGGTAGGCTAGCTCGTTGGTTGCTGTTGCTCTCCGAATTTGATCTCACGTACGTGACACGTAAGTCAGTGAAAGGAAGAGCAGTAGCAGAGTTCCTTGCCGACCACCCGGTTGAGGGGGATGAAGCAGTTGAGTACCTGTTCCCGGATGAATCAATTCTGCATATCGACGATGAAACTTGGACGATGTACTTTGACGGAGCGTCAAATCAACATGGGTATGGGATAGGAGTGTTGCTGATAGCACCCGACAATTCCCGTATCCCTCTCGCCTTCAAACTCCGATTCAAAGTCTCGAACAATGAAACAGAATATGAGGCGTGCATCGCTGGTCTAGGAGCAGCCCTGGAACTAGGGGCAAGACGGTTGGACGTCATTGGGGACTCGAACCTTGTTTTGTCTTAAGCTAAAGAAGACTGGAAAGTGAAAGAGGAAAAGATAATGATGTATCACCAGACCTTGGATTTACTGATTCCTCGGTTTGAGAAGCGAAGTTTTACTCATCTACTAAGAGAGAACAACAGGTTCGCAGATTCCTTAGCAACTCTATCTTCTATGATAGACATCCCGTATGGAGTCCGGATGCGTCCAGTCATCATCGACCAGAAATTTGCACCTGCCTATGAGTCAATTGCCGCTATAGATGAAGTTCAGGACGAAAACCCCTAGTATTACGACATCTGGAACTTCTTGGAGAAAGAAGCATACCCGCCAGGGGTAAATGCCAAAGACAAAAGGGCAATTAGAAGAATGGCAGTTCAGTTCATCATCTGCGGGGGTAAACTGTATAAACGGGGTCATCTGGGAATGCATAAACTGTGCGTTGATGCCGAAGAGTCAAAGCGTCTGATGGAAGCCATCCACGGGGGAGAATGTGGTGCGCACATGAATGGGGTAATGTTGGCACGGAAGATCCTCAAACAGGATTATTATTGGCCCACTATGGAGGAGGATTGTATTGGTTTCGTCCGGCAATGTCACAAATGTCAGATTCATGCAAATCACATGAACATTCCGCTGTCAAAACTGTACAACATGACTTCGCCATGGCCATTTTTAGTCTGGGGAATTGATGTAATCGGAGCCGTTACGCCGAAAGGGTCGAATGGGCATGAGTTCATCTTGGTAGCAATAGATTATTTCACAAAGTGGGTTAAGGCCCAATCTTATGCGGTGTTGAAGGCTTCGCACGTCGCAAAATTTATCAGAAACAACATCATCTGTCGCTACGGGGTCCCAAACGAAATAATTTCAGACAATGGTTCCCACTTCAAAAAGGAGGTGATTGATTTGTTGGAGAAATACAACGTGGCTTTTCATAAGTCGTCTACCTACCGGCTGCAAACCAATGGAGCAGTTGAGGCCGCCAACAAGAATATCAAGCGCATACTACAGAAGATGGTGGAAACCTACCGGGACTGGCCAGATAAGCTGCCGTTCGCTCTGTGGGGCTACCGGACTTCAATCAGAACTTCTACTGGGGCGACTCCGCACTCATTGGTTTATGGAATGGAGGCCGTTCTGCCTATTGAGATTGAGGTCCCGTCATTACGAGTATTGGCTGAGTGTCAGATAGCCGAAGCGGATTGGCAGCAGAGCAGATTTGAGGAACTCATGCTCTTTGAAGAAAGAAGGCTGAAAGCACTGTACCACGTCCAAGGCTATCAACGCAGAATTTCCCGGGCTTTTAACAAGAAGGTTAAGTCCAGGAATTTGAAAGAAGGAGATTTGGTGCTCAAAGACAACCGAGCTCCCATCCACGACCCAAGGGGCAAGTTCAGACCCAATTGGACTGGTTCCTACATCATCAAGTCAATCTGGTCAGGTAGAGCTGTGGTCCTGATGGATCTAGATGGCTTAGAGTTTTCCCAACCGATCAACATGGACAAGTTGAAGAAATACTACCCCTGAGAGGCTCGCCAGGCCGAAAACCCGAAAGGGCAACCTAGGCAAAACTCAGAGCATGGAAAATTTGAAATTATAAAAACTGAGCTCGCAAGGTTGAAAACCGGCAAATGGCGGCCTTGGCAAAAGTTAGAGCGCAAAAGGAGAGTGAAAATACCCGAGCGAACATAAGCCTGAACTACGTAAGGCTTGATTCCCATCTTTGGGATACGTAGGCAGCTTCATCTTGAAGTTCAGCCACAATCTTTTCCCCGATCAACTTTGTCCATTTGATCATCTCAGTCATCTCTATTCATCAGCATTTATCGTGATCTCCGGTACAGTGCTATTCAGACTAGGGGCAACTTTCCGTTGCCATGAATTGCCGAGGCACTATTCAGACTAGGGGCAACTTTCCAGTTGCTAGGATCCGGGGTTGTGCATCTCAGTGACAGATCTCAGGCGTGTCCAGTTCTGATCCATATCGAAAATAGTTTTGAAAAGTTTTAATAAAAGTTGACTTTGTTCAAATTAATCTTTTCACAACTAAGACCATTTTTGGACCAAAGCGGAAAATTTTCAGTACCACAACCTTCAATTTCGTTGATTTCAAAACAGAGTTCTCTTGCTCTTGCATACAATTGAAGTTGCTTTTTATTACACTCATAACGAAAACTTGAAAGTACTAATAAAGCAATAAATCCGGTGCATAGTCAAGTCAAGTGTCCCTGCGCCTCCTTCCAGAGCTGGTTGAAGCCTCCGATGTCAAGCTCGGCCCAACCTGTGCTTCTTCATTGAGCCAATCCCAGCACTCGTCAGACAAAGTGCAACTAAAAGTGGGAGCAGGAGCCAGGAGTTCTCTAATTCTCCACGCTGCGGCCTGCCGAGCCAGCTGTGCGCCTCGAACCAAGAATGTAGCCGGATACTCTATCCCCTCTGGTGGGCAAGTCTGATCATGGCCAAACTGGCACAGAATACGGAATGGGAAATAGAATACGCAGTGAGTCAAGCTGATCAATCGAATCCCGACCTGCCGAGACATGCTGTAGCTCATTGCCAGGAGATTGAGCCAAGGACAGCGCCACGCAATGCGATCTGCCGACAAATCGCACATCCATTCAAACCACCATCCCTCATCAAGGGCGTCGACTAGGCGTTGTCGAAAGAAGTAGCCGTGGGCCGAGTAAGTAGGGCAAGAGTCCACAACTTGCAATTTATCCATCAACCATACCTGAGGATGGATGAAAAATGAGAGAATAAAGAATAGAGAGATGTACGATGAGAGAAAAGTAAGAAAGGGTTTTGTGAGAAAAACCGAGCCTGAGGGCCGAGTGATGTGAGCAAATACATATGTGAGATCGGGTTGGAAACATTACCTGCAGTAGTAATGGACTCCCTGCGAACCTGGTTGTCTCCCGACGGTAGAAAGCATCCAAGCCCATCAGTGTCTCAACCAATGTCATGGCGATGCAACTCTTTCCTTCTTTCAAGCCTTGAGCCACTTCAATCAGACGAACGCTGGATCCTCCAAAGCTTGAGGCAAATAGAAAATGAGATAACATGCATAAATAGAGGGCGTGTCGCCGGAAGCCTTGCCAATGATGGTCGCTGTGGTCACCAGCATCGGAGAACCGGTAAATTAGGCTTGGGATATCCAACATTCCGTTACAAATCAGGGATCGAGCATCATGCGCGTTGAGTCCGCACATCTGCCCTAAGGTTTGGGTATAGCCAAAATTGAGTTGGGGCAAGATTTCCACACCTCGCTCGGATTCTATCAAAACTTGAAAATCTTCAAAAGTGGGACATACCTCTTGCCTTTCGAAGCTAAAGACATGCGTTACCGGGTTCCAAAAGCTCGCCGCGGCATGGAGGAAAGGAAGGTGTAGCGAAGTCCAGCTCAACGTGAACAGTGCATTCAAGCCGAAACCCCGGAAGTTCAATTTTTCCGAGCCATCTAAAGAAGAGATCCAAGATGTGAGATTTTCTATGAGAAACGCCTCCATTCTTTGTGTAAAGCAGTGATGAAATGAATGAGTCCCAAAGTTGGAGCTTTTATAGGGGGTGAAACACTATTCGAAGGACAAGTGTCAGAATTCTGTGGGTTTCAGGGAAAAGTGGCCGGCCGGCCACCTATTCTAGCAGGCCGGCCACCTTTGACTCAAAAACTGGCCGGCCGGCCACCTATGGCTCTTCAAAATGCAAAAAGCTGGCCGGCCAACTCCAAAATGTAGCCGGCCATGCTCCAATGTGTGCCATTGGTCCTGTTTTGCCCTCCGGAAGGAAGTTCGAGGCATTTCGATGCATCGGGAATGTCAAAGGCCTCCATTTCTCTCAGTTTCAGATGCGTTCCATCACCCAGATTGTCTGAAGTACGCTTTGCTTATCGAGTTGAAGTTTTGCTTATCGAGTTGTTATTTTGTTTATCGAGTTGTAAGTTTTGTCGAGCTGTCGTATTTTGTGTTTTGAGTTGTTACTCTTTGTTTACGCAATTTTGTTAAGTCTTATTTATCGAGTCGTTAACATTGTTGTATTTTGCTTATCGAGTTGTAAACTTGCTTGCTAAGATTCTGTTATTTCTTAGTGAGTCGAGTTGTTTGATTTGTTGCGTCGGTTCATTACCTGACCTGGTAAATACACAAGGCACATTTCCATTCAATTTCATTTTTGTGCAAAATAATGCGATACGATACGATGTTAAAAGTTTAAAATACAAACACCTTTTCAAAAGCTGTTTCATTCCATCATGTTTTACAACAAACAAAGGTACAAGTTTTATAGAAAATAAAACTGCCTAACAATATGCAAAGTGCTACAAACTACTAGCAAAAAGAAAAATAAAGCAGGAAACAGCAACATCAATGCCCTCGGGAACGGGAATGAGAGGCCCTCCTCGTCCTCTTTGGCGGGACAACCTCTGCACCACCATCATCATCCGGGTCGAAGCTGTCATCCTCAGGATCCCCCTCAGCCTCGCCCCCACTCCCGGAACCAAGACCGGAGTCCCCCTCCTCAGCAGATGTCTCTGACTGACAGTCTGCAACCTCCTCCTCCTCCTCCTCCTCCTCCTCCTCCTCATCTGCCCGCTCTATAACACCCTCCTCGAGCTCCTCGGAAAGGCCTGGATGGCCCAGCTCCCTGAAAAGGCATGGATGGCCCAGCTCCTCGAAAGGGTCCAGATGGCCCAGCACCTCGAAAAGATCCAGACGATCAACCTCCTTGAGAAGGCTCGGGTGGCCCGGCCCGCCCCGCGACGGAGCATACACAGGAGGCATCTGAAAGTGAAGAGTTCAATACATCAATTCAAATATGGAAATCAGATGCAAGTACAGTATGTGAGTGGGGTGTGTGTCAGATGTGTTCTACACAGACAGCCTATCAATGCAGTAGAATGTTCAAAACCAGCGTGTCATCAGGAAATATGATAAATGCAGGAAAGATGAACAGTACCTGCACACCCATAATGGCCAGCTGTGCCTTCCTCCGTAGGATCATGCCCTCAAATGTGGCCAGCATTCCAAGCATCTTATCCACGTACTCAACTGGAGGCTACAGATACAAATGCAAAACTATCAGTAAAGGAATGAATGTCCAAGTATCCGACTGATAAATCAAAGCTGTAAAACATACCGGTGGTGAATCAGGGTCTCTGACATATCTATGGTCAGGAAGGGGAGGCTCCAGCGAGACCTGGTAAGGAACCCCAAATCGCCAACTCGTCAACTCGGTCGGCATGTCTGGCCACCCAGGATGATGAAGAGTCGGAGGAATCGGGGGAATGAATCCGCGCCCACCTCTGGATGTACCAGCCCTGCTGGAGGAAGGGATATCTGTAGCACGAGCCTGACTCGAAGATGGTACATCAGCAGGCCTCAGTGACGGAGTACGCACTCCCGTCAAGGGAGGCATCAGATACACGTGGCGATAAGTGGCATAGTCCCCCTCCTCGAGATGTAGCAAAGCATCAGTGCCCAGCATAGCACTAACGACATCCTGGGTAGAGAGCCTATCAGCAGTCCGCATACTGGCTGGAGGTGCTGCGGGAGGATCCTGAGAAGTGTACCCCCATACCTGACGCAAAAAGCGTTCCCCCAGAAACCATGCTCTACCAACTGGTCCTTCAAGCAGGATCCTGTACTGGGAGGTACCCGATCCTCCGGCATACTGAAATCGGAAACCATCACCCAAGGGCGCCCAGGGCTGCCATGTAATCTGCAGATAACCAGTGCATAAACCAATCAGAAATCGAGAATATATGGGGCAGATCAAAGATGAAAACGGAAGGGACTGAGAGTTCTGAAATACCTCCGTCGTCCGTACAGTGTCAAAATACTGTCGTAGATACAAGAGAGTCTCTCGGGGTCTCGGCCGGTGTTGGCCCTCGAATACCAGTGAGTATGGGGTCATGAGGGGCCCTGCCACCACCAACTCTGGGGCTAACCCCGGGAAATATACGTAGACCCATAACTGAGGAAAGCAGTGCAGAATGTAAATATAAAATGCTGAGGGCAAAATACAGAGTGTAAAGTGTGTTGTGTGTGCAATATACAAATGATGAGGAGCAGAAATGTAAATCAAGAGGACAGAAAGTACCTCCCAGGCTCTCCAATAACCGCCAAGTGAGTCTCCCTGCCCGCGGGAGGTCGCGCTCATGTAGCAGTAAAGGGTAGCCAGGCCGACGCCGCCCCAGTCATACCGTCCGACCTGTGACAGGTCCACCAGAACGCTCAGCAGATATAGCCCAACCGTGTTCCCTCTATCGGTGAACAGAGTAATCCCGAAGAGGAACATAAAAAAACCACGGGCATACTGCTTCGCCTCCTCAGGAGTCCCGGGCTCCATCCCCTCCCTCCGAAAATGGGAAGAGAACCAGGTGTATCGGACTCTCCCTGAAGCTCTATCCACAGGCGGGCGGGCCCCCAGCAGATGTATCCAAGCGGCCTCCCATTCGCCCATATCCTCGTCGTAAGGAATGGGCCAACCTCCTATGTCCAAGCCAGTCAGTACAGCAAAATCCGGCGGGGTCATAGTCAAATCCCCAGTGGCGAAAAAGTGGAAGGAGTTGGTGGTGTCCCACCATCTCTCCACCAAAGCTGCCAACAGTGTCCTCCTGGCAGGACAATGCGATAACCCCATGCAGAAGGCCCCAAACCCTGCCAAATCAACTAAATCCCGGACGGCCTCCGGGAGCTCAGCATACCACTCTCTAGCAGTGGTAGAGCCATATCCTCGCACGGTGCGAGAATCAACCTGCATTCAGAATAAATGAGCTGTGTGCAAATGAAATAAATGAGTTGTGTGCAAATGAAATGAATGAGCTGTGTGCAAATGAAATGAATAAGCTGTGTGCAAGTAAATAGGCTGCGTGCGAAGTAAAGCAAGCGAACTGGGTGTTCTACTCTCAATCAGTGTGTGCTGTGTGTCCACCTTCAATTTGGGCTGTGTGTTCAGAAAATCCGAGTTAGGGCTGCGTGTTCTACTCTCAATCAGTGTGTGCTGCGTGTTCACCATCAATTTGGGCTGTGTGTTCAGAGAATTAATGTTTAGGCTGTGTGTTTAAATCCCAATCAGTGTGTGCCGTGTGTTCAGAAAATCCGAGTTAGGGCTGTGTGTTCTACTCTAAATCAGTGTGTGTTGCGTGTTCACCTTCAATTTGGGTTGTGTGTTCAGAGAATTAATGTTTGGGCTGTGTGTTCAAATCCCAATCAGTGTGTGCCGTGTGTTCACCATCAATTTGAGCTGTGTGTTCAGAAAATCAGAGTTTGGGCTGCGTGTTCTACTCTAAATCAGTGTGGGCTGTGTGTTCACCATCAATTTGGGCTGTGTGTTCAGAGAATTAATGTTTGGGCTATGTGTTCAAATCCTAGTCAGTGTGTGCCGTGTGTTCACCATCAATTTGAGCTGTGTGTTCAGAAAATCAAAGTTTGGGCTGCGTGTTCTACTCTAAATCAGTGTGGGCAGTGTGTTCACCATCAATTTGGGCTGTGTGTTCAAAACCCAATCAGTGTGTGCCGTGTGTTCACCATCGATCCGAGCTGCGTGTTTAGAAAATCAGAGTTTGGGCTGCGTGTTCTACTCTTAGTCAGTGTGTGCTGTGTGTTCACCTTCAAATTCGGGCTGTGTGTTTGACAAATCAGTGTTTGAGCCGTGGGTTCAATTCTTAACTAATGTGTGCCGTGCGTTCACAATGAGCCGAGTGTTCAGAAATTCAAGTGTTTAAGCCACATGTTCAGGATGCAAACAAAGTACTATGTCATAGGCTAAACTGTGTGTTCAAGCATGGTGAAGGCACGAAATGCACGAAAAATGCAGAAAATGAAGTAAAATACCTCTCGTGCCTCGTAGGAGAGGTGATGCTCTGGCTCTCGCAGAAGTAGATCTCCGGGTGCTCAATCACTAAAGTCAATGAAGTGACGAAAAACGGCCCGCGGAAGAACGTGTGCCGGCAGGGCGTACCTCTCGGGAATAAAAGGTCAGACCCTCGGAGGCAGAGTCATGACATCAAAATCATCCCCGGCACCCGGAGGGCCTCCACCATGAGGAAAATTACCTTCCATTTCGGAAAATCTGCAAAAGGAGCAAAAACGAGCAAAAATGAGCCAAAATTGGAAAAAGTCAACAAAAGTCAACAAAAGTCAACTCTTGGGAAATGAAAAAGTCAACAAAAGTCAACCCCCGAAAAAATCTTCCAAATATTGAGACGAACTTACCTCAAGTGGTGAAAATGAGAAAAGAAGCACCGAAATCAAAATTTAATCGGTTCAAAGTGCTTGAAACTGAATGTTTTCGCGAAAACAACTTGCGTGGAGCGTTGGAAAACGCGTATAGAGCTCAGATCTGAGGGAGAAAATGGTTTGGGGAGCAAGAGGAGAAGATTTTGTGGCTGAGGTTATGAGCTCAAAGTGTTTGGGTGAGAGAATATAAAGAAAAGAAGGTGAAAAGACCAATTTGCCCGCGGATTTGGGCAGGTGGCCGGCCGGCCACCTTTTCTGGCTGGCCGGCTATTCTCTTTTTGAAAAGTGGCCGGTGGCCTCCCCTTGGGAAAATAACTGGCCGGTGGTATCCCTCACATGCTCACCTAGCTCTCTGCAAATTTTGAGGAAGATTGGAGTTCCCGGGACCTGAAAAAGTTCAAGAAAAGTGCACTTTCTGTTGCGAAATTGCTCCGCCGGAACTTCAGCTTCAAGTTCTGACATGTGTCTCATCATTATTCATCGAAATCAAAATGTATCCCTTTTGAATGTGTTGTAACCTCTCTAGGAAGTGAACCGAAGGCCGCGATCGAGTCGCCTTCGCCGAAACGCGCGTTTCCTTGCTCATTATTTCGTACCAAACGGGCACCTTAGTTTATGCTCGTTTTGCACTATCATGCACATAACTTGCATTCTCATGAGCATACTTGCATTATTATGCACATTTCTTGATATTGCCATACCTCTGTGCTTGAGCATGCGTTGTCACGCACGTTCCTTTCTCGCATTGCGATGCATTCACTCGCCAGCACTGCGTGTGTCAAACTTTCGGAATCACATTGAATATATGTTGTTAGCATATTGTGCTTGTTGAATTTCTCTCTTTGCGAGCCGCGATATTGTATGTACGGTTCACTTGAGGCCGGTGCGACCCGACGAGTTGCTTGTGAGTATCGTATCTTTTCCGTGTGAGACGCGACGAGAATTGAATAATTCTCCGCATTCCTAACTGCATGAAATGTAGTTGTTGCTTTGCATTCTTGCTTAAAATTGTTGCATCTATTTGTGAATACTTGCTTCATTACAGCTTGCTGCATTTGCATGATCATTAAGTTACATCTAGCTCCGTGCATATCGCTTTGCATTTTGCCCCCTTTGCCTGCGGGCACGCCTGCGGGCATATCTCTGTTAATCTTGTATGATTGTCTAAGTCTTCGGCCTTGTCAAAAATGGGTCGTCTCTGGACTTTGACATTCACTCCCGTCATTTGTGACTTCCGAGTTACATCAAGAGGGCAATCGTAGACACCCCATTTTTGTCCGACCTTAAGACTCAGACGTCACCGATTGAGCGCTCGGTGATGTTGCGTATTGTGCTCGTTCAGAAGTCTCAGAGTCGTGGCCGTGAGCCCTGCCTTCGGACTTTTGAACCCTCTTTTGTGCCTTGTCTCGGTTTGCGAACCAGACTCGGTTTTCTCTGTTTCTTTTCCTGAGGGGAGGGAGAGGTCCCGTAGACCATCTCTCAGTGGCCGTGGGCTACATTTTGTGGCTGTAGGCCATTTTGCCCATTTCGGAGCCCGGTTCCTGGTTTTCGGAGCCATCAGGCCGTGTGCCTCGGTTCGGGACCGCCTAACTATCTCCGATTGCTCCGGTTTTTGGCATGCATCTTATTTACTCCTTTTTGAGGGACACTGAGGTCTGAGAGACCCACTTCGTGGTCGAATGCCACTTCGATTATATGAGGCGATTTTGGGACCCGGCTATGCGTTCTGGCTCCCGAACCTTTATTTTGCATCGATTTTCGTTCATTTTTGGCAGGTACCTCTGTTTCATCACCGGGAAGGTCACAGAAGGGTAGGAGGCCAGCAATTGTTTCAGCAACCAGTTATATTCCTCCGTCGCCCTCCGACGCTCGTTTTTCTCACTTCCAAGCCAATGTTGACCACTCTAGGGTCACTTTCTTCAATCCTAACCCCTATATTTGTATTGTAGACACCTGGGAGGACACAAATATTATATGGCCGGCCACTAATTCTACTTGAACCTTTTGAACCCCTTTGAAAAGTGGCTTGTTCTCTCTCTTGTTTTACAGTTGCCAGTTTTGAACCACAGGGTTGTGTTGAGGGCACCTGGGAGGACACCTTTTTGTGGTGGTCGGCCAAAAAATCAACTTGGCCTTTTTGACCCTTGGCCCGCCGGCCATGGGGGGTGGCCGGGCGGCCACTTGCAACTCTGAAAGTTGGCCGACCAGCTTCCTCAGGGTGAGTACATTACAGCTGTGCATTGTTTTTCCCTCCAAAACCTGTATCCAGAGGGAACTTTTTTAGAGGGAAACTTGATGCAATTTCCCTCCCCTTTTTCCCTCATTTTCTCCCTCTCTTTGGTCCATATAACCAGCTGCAAAAACCTGGTTTTAGGGTTGAAAAAAAATTGCTTTGAGCTTGGGAAGCATATCTCCCTCCATCTCTCTCATTTCCTTCAAAATTCCTAAGTCCTACACCTCATTTCTTCATCACCACCAAGCACCACCACAACCACTCCATTTCCAGAAACTTGGAGCTCTTCTCAGAGGCTTGGAGGCACCATTTTTCAGTTCAAATGGCAACCAAGGAATAGTCTTCAAGGGTAAGTTCATTTCCCCTCTTTTTGGGCCTTATTTTGTACCATTGCTTAGCCCTATTTTCTTGCTGTTTTGAGCTCCGACCAAAACTGAAAAGGTCATTTTTTTGAGCTCATTTCCTTGTTTCATTAAGGGCTCAACACTGTTTGAGCCCCCCATGTTGCACTTGCTTCAATACCCTCTTGAATGCCATTTTCTTGCATGATATTTTTAGCTTGTGCGTGATCTGTTTTGGGGCTTGATGTAAATTGTAAATAGGCATATTTTGAGCCCCTCTTCAACATTGAAGAAGGGCTCAACACTGTTTGGGACCTCCATGTATCACTTGCCATTGTACCCCTCTTTGGTCCCTTTTTTTGCATGTTTTATTAGCTTATCTTTCTTCTGTTTTTTGGCCATGATCAGAACTGAAAGTGGCCATATTTTGACCCCCTTGTCATGTTTCATTAAGGGTCTTTGGCAGTTTGATGAACATTTTGTATACTTTTTGTTATAGCCTTCTTGTGGCCTTAATCTTGCATTGCATTTTGAGCATGTTTATATACTGATTTGGGGCTTGTCATCTACTGAAAAACATTATATTTTTGGTCCCTCTTCAGTATTGTAGAAGGGTCTTTTTCTGTTTGGGCTTTGCATCTACCATTTGCTTCATTGCCTCCCTTGCGGAGCCATTTTTGTATGCCATTTTAGCCCTATTTGTGCTTGCTGTTTGGCCATGATTTGAACTGTAAAAATGTTTGTCTCAGGGCTGCCTTGCTTCTGTATTTTCATTACATGTTCAAATTATGTATGCATTGCATAGCTATAGGCCATTTCATGCACCAAAATCCATGTTTTAGGGTCATTCCATGCATCAGGTTCCATTTTACCGGGTTTCGAGGCTGTTTTACCCCTCATTTTGCTACTGGTTTTTTGCATGTTTGCATACTATATTCCATGTCTTGCCATGTCTCATTAGAGTGGCATTTGATTGCTCGAGGTCCTCGGTTTCGATGCCAGCGCACGCATTCGAGTTGTCTTGTTTTCATCTGATGGCCTCCTATGTGAGTGTGGCTGAGGCTCTCTCATGTTGGTGTAAGCCCATTATTGCATTGCGTATGCCATTTCATTCATAGCATTGTGTATGCTCGGTTGTGTATTACCTCGTATAACGTGTATGCCATTCCATAACATTGTGTATGTTTGGATTGTATCTTAGTTGCATTTCATGCATGTCATACATGTTGCATCGTGTTCGTGATAGGAGTTAGCAGACGCAGCGAGGCAATGCGTTCGTACTCCGGAGCGATGTCTCAATTCCCAAGTCACCGACACTCCGAATTATCCATGATGGAGTTAGGTTTTGTTGTAGTGTTCATATGCATTCATTCTATATTGAGTTGTGCAATTCGGCTCCTCGGCCATCATGCATCGAGATGCGTGATTGGTGGTACGAGGATCGAGACATGCATACATTTGTGAAAATACATTGCTATGCCCCTTTCCTACTCTCTGTTGCAGCATATCAAGAATCAGCGGTCTTCCGAGGCTGGGCGCGTTTTTCAAGAATCATTGCAAAACAGAGGCTAATTGGGACATTCCAGTGGATTTTCACGCAAGGCAGCCCAAACAATACATCATTCATCAGAATCAAGGCAGTCCCTGGCTTGCATGCCAGTTTATCATTTCCTTAGTTAATTTGTAAATTAATTAGGAATTTGTACATTATTTGGACTGTATTATTTGAGACTGTACTATTTTTTTATTCGGAATTGTATATTTATTTGGACCCTCTGTGCGAGGGCATAATTGTAATAAGTGTGGGTGAGTGTGATGTATGTCTTCTAACCCCACGTCTTTCTTCCCTTTTATTTACCTGCTTATGATGGTTAGATTAGGGCATATTTCAATTAGCATACAGTATGACAGCATGTTTGCATCATTCATCTGTTTTGCACGCACCGGGCTCGGCGCATCATACTAACTGCATTTGTATTTCAATTCCAAGTTGAATACATGTTAGCTGTAGCATTTCGTATACCATGTTTAGAATAGCCGAGCCTGCTATAATTTGCATCTTTGCATATGTTGCATTAGGCAATTCTGTGCATCTAGGATCATGCATGGATTTCTAACGAGCTTCTGTTTTGGCTTGGAGTATTCGGTGAGTTTTATGCTTTAGCATCTTTGTATGCGTGTGAGTGACTGCCATGAATAGCATGCTTACCATGAGGCTATGTGCTTATGTGATATAACTGCCTTGAATGCCTGTGGGTGGAGGTTGGGTTATTTGGATTGGAACAATTCATCAAATGTTTGTTTTAAAGCCCACTAGATAGTGGCAAAATCATGTTTTCTTAAGTCCACCCGAGGGTGGCAAATTCACGTCTTAGCCTACTTGCGAGTAGCACCATCAAACCATTTTCAAACAAACAAGCATGAAATGTTTTATTCCAATTCAGACGACTCAGTCTATACTTGTTTGCTGCGAGCATCACATAGTAACCTAGGCTAATAACCGGAATAAAAGCACACAATGTTTTCAAAGTAAGATATCATGGTTAGTAGAGGTCGGTCTTTGACCGGGCGAGCGGAGGTACTCACGAAGTGACCTTCCCCAATCGTACCCAAGTTCCCGAGCCGAGGCAACTTTGGTGATGACGGACACGTGACTTCTTTTCAAAAAATCTGTTTTCAAAATCGATTTGCCGGATTTGGAGTCTTTGGTTCGAGATTAAGAACCGTGACACAAAAATCGAGTCCGAGCTGTAGCGAGGTCCCCCGCGGGCTTGTTACACACTGCCGATGCCTTAAATATGAATCACATTACCATCAAAATAGTATGTTAGTTCTTTTGGCATGTAGAAGCATGTGGAGAAACTTAAAATTCTTCTTAAGAAACGAAGATTCAATGTTTTTACCAGGTTGCCTTTTATGTGATCATCCTTATAAGATTGGTCAATAATGATGGCATTTCCAACTCTAAAAATTGTGATGTGTTCAATTGTGATATTCTTTGCATACCTGGATCCCCCCAGAGAGCACATGTGATGATTTCAAAATTAGAAAATTAATGTCTCCAAAATCTCAAAATATGTAGATGACAAAACATTTGTCCATGTGTGTACATGTGTGTGTTGATATATGTTTGCGTACCTGCCATGTCTTGATCCTTACTACATTTGTAGTTCCTGGCAATGTAGAATATCCCACATATACTTGCTCTACTGTTTCATAAATCTGCATGTTTTGTCCTAAGCTTCCCACACTATATTGATAGAGACAAGAAAAGAGAGTTGAATTTGTTTGTAAATTTACGTTGAGAAAACAATACAAACACATGTACTAAATGTAGTGTTAACAGTATTACATTAATCTTATATAGGACTCAACATTTCACCAGGATGAACGTCAACAATATAATACTCTTATGTACAATTTTTTGTGAAATTTTTTATTGTTTGTAAAATTACTAATTTTATCAATAGAAAAATGTAACTATAATGTAGAGCCTAGATAATTAATATGAAAATTTTATTTTAAATTTTCTTTCATAGAAGATCATGCAATATTTTATAAACTTCCTTATATAAAACTAGCGTTAAACCCGTACTATGCACGGTTAATGTATATATATTTTTGATATATTAATTTTATTTTAATAAATATGATTAAAAAAATCACCGTGTAGCACGTAATAAACACAAAAAATTAAAAATTATGTGAAACATTGACAATGTAATAATAAATTGTAAATCAATTAAACAAATTAAATTTCTAATTTTTCATCTATTTAAACCAAAAGTAATAATAAAAATTATTTGATGATGAAATATCATTATATTCATGTCATGCGTTCAAAGTTTTGCAATAGTTGCCAAATATAAAGGTAACTAAATAAAAGAGAAAAAAAATTAAAATAAGTTAAATTATGAGTAAGAAATTAATAAACCATGAAGAAATTACATTAATAGTTCTTACATTTTGCTATTTATATCATTTTGATCCTTACACTTTCAATTTAATCAATTTTGACTTTTAATTTTAAATTTTGTGACTCTTAGCCTTCGTTTAGGATGTGGGTTGGCTTTTTGACTTTTTTAACTTTTATGAAAGAAAAATGAAATGATTATGGTTTGGATATAACATTTTGTCTTATTAGTCTAAAAAATCTATTTTGTCTTTTTGTAACTAAAATAGCCTAAATCCAACCTAAACCTTCATGCCAAACATAATCTTAATCAACTACTCTTTCCATTGTTTCCAAATTTATATAGATAAAGTTACAAAAATTTCACGTCTCTTCCAATTCTTTTTATTTTTTATTTTTTTCCAATCTAAAGAAAATGTACCCCATCGGCTGAGCTTCTGATAAAAAAAATACTTAAACTAAGAAAAAAGATACACATACATACTTTGATTTTTAAATAGCCATATAATCAATAAAAACTCCTTTCAATTCCCCTTACATTGTTGTAAAAACTCCTTGTGATTTTCTTTACGTCATTATTATAAGGGTAATGCTAGGAATACAAAATTTTCTACCAAATAAATAACCAAATGTCTCACATGTGAGGTTCACACATTTTGTGGACCCCACATCCATGTGAGACATTTAGTCATTTATTTGGTAAAAAATTTGAGACTTTTAGCATTTTCCTTATTATAAGGATCACAAGCCCAAGATTATCATCACTTTTGTTTTATCTATAGGAGAGAGCTTGGTGCTTTTGTTGTGCCGGAGCTAGATTTAGTCGGCTATAAAAATATTTGTTTTGTATTTTGTATTTTTTTCATTTATTCAAAAATAAATATAAAAAAAGTTTATTAAAATGAAAAAAGATATATACGAAGAAATTGGCTAAAATAACCTGACAACAATTCATATTAAACAGAGAATATGAATATCCATCATTTAAAATATGTGGATCATATTCATAGTTTAATCAGTGCAATTTGCTTATTTTTCAAGTTTAAATCTCTAAATAATTTTTTTATTTTTTTTATTTTTTTCCCCCTATACTTAAAGAATTATGTTGTGATTGTGTTTTAAGGGAAAAAAAAAACAAAAACAAAAACAAAAAATTGAGGACCTAACGTGCAACACTCTCCCCCATTGTTATATCTCTTAAACTTTTTAAATATTATTATAGAAGTCTTTGAAGTTGGTATGTATAACCATATATATTATGGTTCCAATTAGAATAAGGTAATTCTAGGAATAACAATCACAAAATTTAACGAAACAATACTAATAAATTTTGGAAATGATTGAAAGGATTTAAAAATTAACTTAATTTATATAAATTATATTTTGAGCTAATCATAGAATGACATGTGTATTTTATGTGTTATAAAATTCAACAAAATTGAGAAAATTAGAGTGACACTTTTAATCTCAAAGAGGCTACAATAAAAAATTTCATCGTAAATTATGAGATTTATGATAAAAGTGTTCTCTTTTTAATTTAATTTTAAAATAGTTTAGTATATTCTCTTTTTGAAAGCCATAAATCATGGAATAATTACCTAATAGAATTTTTTTAAATTAAAAAAAATAAAGAAATTAGACATGGGATTTTGAAACTATGGTAAGGCTTTTTGTTACAGATAGATATAAATACAGATAAAATTTTTCTAAAATATTTTATTATTTTTAATTTTTTGTGAAACACAAGATTTTTGCAATTTGTAAGTTTTTTGTTTTTATTTTTATTTTTATTTTTAAGAGATTTGAAAATTTATTCTAAAGAAAAATTATGTGTATGAAAAGATAGAAATATATGTGCATAAGAAGTCAATTTTTTAATGTTTAAAATTTGACATCTTTATTTTCTTATTATGGCAAATTGCTTCCTATATATTTAAAAGTACAACAAAAATGTATTTTGAAAAACAGTAGTACATTTTCCTTTTAAAAATCATAAATTATGGACTAATTATGAAAAAATAGAAATATAGTCAATCTTTGAATATTTGAAATTTGACATCTTTATTTTCTTATTCTCGTAAATTGCTTCCTATAGTTAAAAGCAAAACAAATATATATTTTGAAAAGCATTAGTATATTTTCCTTTTAAAAAACATAAATCATGTATTAATTAGAATTTTATTTTTATATGGTTAAATGGAAGTTAGTTAATGGAGATTTTTTTAATTGTTTAAAATTAAAAAATCAAGAAAATTAATATGAGATATTGAAACTCTTACAAAACTTCTCACTAAAAACATCTTTTTCCTTAATACATAGTATAGATAACATAATTTGATAAAATAAAAAAAATAAAAATAAAAAGCAAACCAAGATTGAGATTATGACAAGTTACCTTATGCCATGGCATGAACCACCTGTAATGCTAGTAATGTTTATAAGGAAGGAGTTACCACAAATAGAAATGCAGTCATCGCTTATTTATGTAGTAGTTCATTAAAATTAGCCTGTTACAATTTAACAACAATAACAACAATAATAACAACGTGAAAATGGTTAAGACAGATTATTTACCGGTTGCGATGTATGAGTCATCGATTTGAATTTGGCTAGACCCAGAAATGTCGATTCCATCAGTGTTAGGACTATTCCCCGATGCATTTATATTGATATGAGAGATGATTACACTTTTACAATTATTTATTGTAATATGATTTCTTGGGGGGTTAACATAGTGCAATCCACTAAGTTGAAGATTGTTACATCCGCTGAAGTGTACAGCGTGCACTATTATTTAAATGGTCACAAAATTTCTCTGCAAAGTTTTGGCTATAGTAACAATCCACTAATTTAAAAATAAAAAATAAAAAAATTATCAGTGTGTTTGGTTTCAATTTCTGAATTTAGTTTTCTAGAAATTAAGTTTTTTTGTTTTTCGAGTTTTTTTGTTTTTATTGAATATTGTTAAAATTTTAAGTAATTTTTTTACTTTTTTAGATGTACCTTACTTAAATGTATCTAAATAGTAAAATATTTTGAAAATTTTAAAAATACACAAAAATACGAAAAATGTACTGAATTTTTATATTTTTGGTATTTAGTAAATTTTTTAAAGATTTTTTCACAAATATTATACTTTTTAAGTATATTTATGTTAGGTGTGTCTAAAAATTTTAAAAATTACTTAAAATATTAAAAAAAATTCAGTGAAAACAAAAAAATACGAAAAACGAAAAAAGTAGAATTTTTTGAAAAATGAATTTTGAAAACTGAAACCAAACATTTTGTTAGAAATTTTGAAACAAATTATATAGGTACTGATTATTTATGTAATGCACAATTTACAATTATAAAGTTGAGAAAGTTTTCAAATTTTTTTTTTTTTCATTTTAAACTTTTTGATAGCTGAAAAATCCATGTTACCGTTGGGTGGATGATGACTCCTCCCTGGAAAAAAAAGAAGAGTAGTCATTTTTTGTTCAATTCATATTTGATGAACACTCACAAACTAAATAAAAAATAAAACAAGAAAAAAAATGATTATGACAATAAATTATATCTGCACATTGAAAATACATATACTATGTGTGCATATTTATGTATTATGGTTACACACCGGAGCGTTCCACCAAATTGAACCTTGTCCATTGATT
Source organism: Camellia lanceoleosa (assembly GCA_025200525.1). Classification (NCBI taxonomy): domain Eukaryota; kingdom Viridiplantae; phylum Streptophyta; class Magnoliopsida; order Ericales; family Theaceae; genus Camellia; species Camellia lanceoleosa. Next base: position 119,766,009 of record CM045771.1, on the reverse strand, counting down.
TGTCCACCTCCATTGATGATGAGCCCATTCACAAATTGGAAAGAAATCCACTGACTTAAGCCAACGAACTTGGGCCGTTGAGAAAGATGAGCCCATTAACAAATTGGAAAGAAATCCACTGACTTAAGCCGACGAACTTGGGCCATTGAGAAAGAGAGCTAGGTGCAACAATATTCCCTTCAATCTGCCCTTTCTAAAAATAATGTGAACTGTTCTTGTAGAGCAAGATTGATGTATAGAATCCAAATTGTGTGAACTCTTCTTGTAAAGAACCATTTTAATTGCGCTATATATACATAATGCCAACCACATAAGAATTTAAGAAAAATGTTTTGGACCTCGAATCTGGGATGCCCCGAATCCCCCTAAGCCCAAAACGACGTCGTTTTGGGCTTAGGCTTCTTTTTTTTTTTTACGCCATTTTAGAGAGGAGAAGAAGAGAGGAGGAGAGAGAGAGAGAGAGAGAGAGAGAGGAGAAGAGAGAGAGAGAGAGGCGCATCTCGTCGTCGCGCTCTCGTGCTTTCTGCCGCCGCCTGCCTCATGCATCTGACTCCACAACTCCCTCGCGCTGCGCCCCTCCCCTCCCGCCCACGCCGCCCCCCGCCCCCTCCCCTCATCCCCCTCCTTCCTCTCCCTCCCCCTCTCCCTCCCCCTCCCCCGTCTTCGTCTTCGTCTTCTGCTGAAAAAAAAAAAAAAAATTAAAACCATGAAACGACGTCGTTTCATGGTTTCGGAGGACTCGGGGCCTCCGAATTCGAGGTTCGAATCATAGCTCATAATTTAAAAAGTAAGGGCAAATTTCACTTTATACTTTTGGACTAAAATGTACAAGTAGACATTTCGTCTAAATTAACTTTAAATGTAAAATGTGTCTTTGAACATAAGGTAAATCACATATCAAATATCAAGCGAGTAAGTACTACACATGGAGTAAAACACAAGGAGCATTTTGGGTTCAAAATAATGACAAAAGATGGTCATGGTTTACACAATGAGATTACCATATACAAAGGTATCTAAGTTATTTTGCTTAAATTATTAATGGTATAGATAGTACACTTTAGTCATAAAAGCATAAGAGGTTATGTGCTTATTCCAAGTGTCAAGAGTGATAAATCACATATGAAGTCAATCACATCATGCCAATAACATGAAGTTTGCGCAAAAAATAAAGCAAGAGATTTGGAAATGGAGCTACTAATATGTATGGTTCAAAAATAACCCAATACAATTTATTGATTAATCTTTTTCTTATCACTAAAACAGAAAATTTTTAACAACCGAAAAGAAAAAGAGTACATTGTGATGATAAAAACCAAAGAAAAAGCACCAATACTAATAGGGTCATAGAAGAGTACGGGCTGGTTTAGGGTGTCTTAAAAAAGTGTACTTTTTGTCTTTTTGGACTAAAAAAGTTAAAAAAAAATATGAAAGTTTAGGTTAACTTTTTGACTTTTTATGAAAAAATGTGTATTAAAAAATTGTATAAAAAAAATGTGTAAGAGATGATTTGAGAGGGGTGGGGCCAGCCGTAGAAACGGTGGAAGTGAATTGGAGTTGGAAATTATTGGGTGAATAGTGAACAAAGCACTGGACGGTTTTGTTTGGCTTGTAGGGGTCATCACGGGTCCCATTTTAATAATCTGAACCGTTCAATGTGTGTAACTCGTCGAACACTATGTACTTATAAAAAATCACGTTAATCTGATATTGATAGCTATCTGATCAGACTTATTTATTTTTCAATCATTAATTATAACACCATCCATTTGTTGTACATAACTGATATGATCATATAGTTATCGATATCCGATCAATGTGATTTTTTGCAGACATATAGTACTCGACGAATTCTACACAACTATCGGTTTAGATTATCAAAACGGAACCTGTGATAGTCCTCACAGGCCGAACAACGGTGTGTGTAAATCACACCCAATCATTTCATTTATGTGCACTGCCGCTGCACAGCAGCTGCCTTTTGGTCAATTCGGTGTACTTGTTTTGAAAAAAATTAATTTTTTTTTTTTTTTTTTTTAGGTAAATAGTGATATCTTTTTAAATTTTGGAGTAACTTTTTGACTTTTTGACTTATATAATATAAACCAAACCAGGCCTAAATCAAAGGAAAGAGAGAAAATGAAAAACTCATAAAAAGATGACTATACTTGAACAGGAATAGTGTTGGGGCAGCAAAAACCTCCGAAGGTAATAGGGGTCAATAAGAAATTCTTTCCCGCTGGTACAATAAGCGGAGGTGCGACTCCAGTGGCTTTACATACAGCTCCCATGCTTTCATAAATGCCTTTTTGATGCATATATATTATAATATAAAAAAACAATTTTGTCAAATTCTTTTTCTCTTTCCTTCCCTTCCCTTAATTTGCATAATTGATTAGGTTATCAAGCCATGTTGGCCTAAACGAGATTATTTAAATATAAAAAATCAACGGTTATACCAAATAATTTTAACATTTATAATTACAAAAAATAAAATAAAATTGAAAAGCGTAAACAAAAACTACTTTCATGAAAAAAAACTTATTAACAATTTATAAAATTTATTAAAAATTTTATAATAACAAAAAAATAGTAAATAAAAAAAAATCTATTCTTTCCTTCTTCTCCCAACCCCTTTAGCCACCACCCACCATTCATCACCACCACTAGCTACCACCTCCGACCATCACCACCAGTGACCTCTTTTGGCCACCACCTCTGAAACCACTTGCCACAAGCCAACAACCACCTTCAGTTACGAGGGGCAACTGTACAACAAATTTTGAACACCCTAAATTTTTTTATTATTATTATTGTTATGTAATTCATCCCAATGCTTTATATTAAACACCTTAACCCACTTTTCTAAACACTCACCACAATTGAACACCACCAAACAGGGATGGAACTAGGAGAAGACTATAGGGGGCCATGGCCCCCCTGTTTCTATGAAAAATACTGTTTGTCATAATATTTTAAAAATATATATCATTTTATACATAAAATGGCTCCTTAGTATAAGAAAATTCATATCTTATTATTCTCCCATTTTGCCTTCTTTTTCTATTTTGCACTAAAAAAAATTTCTTCATCCTATAAGAAATGCTTCTATGGTATTTAATTTTTTTTTTCTATGTATATATAATTTATATATCATATTGTACATACATGTGTGTTTGTGTATTTGGTGATTTTTTTTTTCCGGCCCCTCTAATAATAAAATCCTGGTTTCGTCCACCAAACCCACTTTTTTGAACACCCAACCCAACCCAATCCAATCCATAACCCCTTTTTTTTTTTTATCAACAAAAAATGAAACTTTACTGGTGAAGAAATTATATACAAGCGAAGAACTTACATCAATAAAGCAGGGGAGTGTATCAAGCATCATAGCTAAACTCAACAATTCCAACTAAGTTAGCACCGAAGAGCTAGCATAATCATATGCCAACACTTAGCCCAAGATTGGAGAGAGTCTAATCAAACAACCAAGAAAGTAAAAGAAAACAGGAAAAAAAAAAACAGAACACCACGAATCAAACAGCCAAGACAACTCTGCAGCAACAACAACAACAACTAGAAGCAGCTTTGCATCAGCAAGAACTAAAAAATATTGGGGGAAAATTGCCACGACAAAGGAAGAAAAAAAAAAAAAACAAGGTTTGAGTTTTGCAACAAAATAAATTCTAAATTTTTAATTTTATCAATTTAAATCCTAATTTTTAAATTTATTTTCAATGTAAACCATTTGTTAATGTAGATGTATGAATCATGTCTAAAATATCATTTTCATTGAGTTTTATGACTAGAATATTTATTTTATCAGTTTTAATTAACAAAAGTAAGCAAATGGTGTAGATTGAAAACAAATCAAAAGATTATGGTTTAAATTGACAAAATTAAAAACTTAAGATTTATTTTGTTACAAAACTCAAACTTTTGGATTTTTTGTATATAATTTTTCCAAAATATTGTTATTTCATTGTATATTTTTAATTAGAATGCTTTGAAGATTTACTTGTGTATCATTAGTTACATCATTTCCAACTGCACCGTAATCAATCACATTAAAAGTTACTGCCCCAACATCCTCTATTCCGATGCTTAAACCAAATGCAGCAATACAAAATACTATAACAATGTGAAATGTCTCCTGCAAGAAAAACATCAAATTGTATCCTTAGACACGTGTGCACACAAATGCATGCACGTGCACAAAAGAAGAAGAAAGAAAACTTTTTTTTGTAAGAATGTAATGATTTTTTCACTAAATATATAGATAGAAACTAAAAGGTGGAAGCACTTCTCACCATTGTATATGTTACAATATGGATGAGAAGGAGAAGCAGATAAAGAGAGAGCTATATGAGAGAAAGAGTTTGTATTGTTTAGTACTGTTCTACAATCATACATGAGAGGTATATATATTACAAGGATGAGTGCTTTCAAATAGATAAAAGGAAAGGAAATAAAATCCTATCAAATCTATTGACGCATACATGTACATATGTTAATTTAATTTTAAATCTTGATAAACTCATATATATGATGTTTATATAATGTTAGAAATACATAAACTAAACACAGAATGAGACACAATTCTCTCAGAAAGTGTGGGATCCGCATGTGTATAGACTTTATCATAATAATTGCTATGCTTTTATGTTGAATGTAGTAAACAAGGAAAAAAAAAATTAAAATTGTGATCCTCTCCATTTTCTTTCTAAATTTAAAATATTAATACAATTTCATAATTATTTCACAACCCTTAGATGATATAATGAATATCCTCCATTACAACCATGGAATGGAGAGAATTTTAATTCATAAAATTCTATCAAATCTGTTGGTGCATAAATGCACATATGTTATTTTAATTTTAAAATTTAATATTATTAACTCATATTTTCCACACTTTTTATGTTGCATGTAATAAATGAGCAATATAGAGAGTTGAAGTTGATGCTGTCTAGTGTTGTAAACAAGTCGAGTTGACCTGAATTTTTGTATGTTTGGGTTTATTTATTAAGATTTTAACGAGTTCGAACTCGAACCCAAACTCAAGCTCAATAAAAATTTAATGAATAAGCTCGAGTCGAGTTGGCTTAGGCTTAATTCAAGCTAGAGCCTGTTCACGAGCCTTAACGAGCAAAAAAAATTATAAATTCATACTTGTGTATAAGACTAAAGTTGCAATTGAAATTTTGATTATACAATTATATATACAATATATATAAATATACTAAAAAAAATTCAATATTTTACCAAAATAATAATATTTACCACCACTATTATATAAATGTATTATCTATAATTAGCTATTATTTATATTTACATTTTTTAAATATATAAATAACATAATTATCTTATTTTTTATACATATTTTTACATTATTTAATATATAAATAATAAATGTTAAACAAGCCGAGTTTTAATGTGTTTGGGTTTATTTATTAAAATTTTAACAAGTTTGAGCTCAAACTCGAACGCAAATTTTTTTTTTTATGAACCAAGTTCGAACAAGTTCTTATCAAACCGAATTTGAATCTGTTCACGAACAGTTACGTTCATTTACCGCCATAATACTATCTCATTCATTTAATTGAATATTATACTGTATGCATAAGAAAGATTGTTAATTATTTTGTTTGAGTGTTTTACATAGAGATTATTAGGCAATCTATGAGCATATTTTTGTAGTGGAGCTCATTATTGTGGTGGGTCTCATTATATTTTTTTTAAGTAAAAGATTTTTTGTTTACATTTTATAGTTGCGGCTAAAATTGTTATATGACAAGTTATTTTCATCAAGATTTAAATATTTTGAATATACTTTTATAGAATAAAATACACTTATGGTTGCTAAAGTATGCATTATGTCATTTTAATCATTCAAATTTCAATTTTATCAATTTCGTCCATGTAATTTTCTATTTGAGTCAAATTGGTTCAATTCCAATGGCCATTTAAATCATAAACAAAATACTTATAAATTTCAACAATGGCCCCCAAAGTAAAAATTTAGTGTCATTTTAGTTCTTAAAGTTTTAATTTTGTCAATTTTGTTTCTCAATATTATAAGGTTATGTTTCATCTTCTTCTTTTTTCATTAATGTTTGCGGGACCAAATTGACAAAATTAAAAATTTTAAGAACCAAAATGACACAGAACACATACTTAAAGGACCATATGTGCATTTTAGTATCCTTCCGTTAACTAATGAGACAATCCATTTGAAATTGGACCTAATTGACCCAACCTAAAAATTTTAAGGACCAAAGTAACAATTTTTTTTTGGATAACCGAGTGCTCGAACCAGCTTACGCGTATCTCGACTAATAATTGTAAATGTATTATATTCTATTTTTATACTTAGCAATTATTACATGTGTAATGCCAAAAAGGTATATATATTTAGAGTGAGCTGCTGCCGTTGCACCCTTAAAAAGGTGTATATATGTATATATTCTACCACAACATATGTAAAATACCTATAGCATTCCATAGCATACACCACAACAAGCCATAATTTTTTTTTCCAAAATACTTTGTAACATTTATTGCTACATATGGTTTGTAACATTTACCCCACATCATTTATACCATAACCGCAATGGTTCGTAATATTCATTTTAGTTCGTAATTTTCACCACAATGTGGCATAACACATTCCAAACATTTGTAACTTTCGTTATAAAAATCTATATGAACGTTTGAATTTACTAAATGTTTGCAATTTGATAATGCTATTGAAGTTTAATATTGTAAAAATCATAAGCATTCAATGCTTTATATTTTAAAAAGTCACCCATCCTCGTTGTAGACATCAAAGAGATAGAGCTTATAAGATAATGGCAGGCCAACAATACCATCAATTATTTCAACAAATACTACTTATATTAAACATAGATATTAAGAAGAAGAAAAAAAAGTTGAGTCAACAATTTGATAAGCAAGGTACACTAGGTGTAGTTGAAAAGGATGTTCCACAAGCATTGTAGCAAAAGGAAAAGGTTTTATTTTCAGGAACCGAAGAATATATGTTAACTCTGTCTGTTACAATGTTTGTGCAAGCTTGGCTTTCACCGCATCTCAAATTAATTGCTTTGCCATTAATAGAAGATCCGCCCATATTCCTATATGTCATTTCACTTATTTGCACTGTTGATGTCTTAAATATGAATCATATTAACATCAAAATAGCATGTTAGTTATAATCACTTATTTGCACTGTTGATGTCTATTATAATTGCTTATTTGCACTGTTGATCCACCAAAGACTAAACCAAAGAAGGCATGGGATAGACATAGCCATCTCTCCCTCACCCCGAAGCTCAAACTCCACATCCTGATCCGGATCCAGTTACGGACTTACTAGAGCTACTATACATCCAAAAACTACCATGATTCCGTTCATTGCAAAAGTCGCAAAACTGTCCCAAGTTATTATGAGTAATAGGTATGAGTATCGGCCTAAAAAACAAGAAGGTAAAGGTACAACTCAACATAACACCCAACAAAGAATTTTTAGGCCCCATAATGCGAGAAAAGGAAAGATACTGATGAAAACTGTTGATAAACCATAGAAAAAAAAAGAGATTCGTCTTGCCGGGCTTGATTGATACGCAGAAGAAAATAAGACTGATCACACCTGATCAGTGAAAAATTCTGACACCAATCATTTATTTACGAGTGAGTATTACACCAAGAATTGACAAGCCCTTTCCCCTTTCTCTAATAATGAAAGCAGAGAGCAGCCCCTACTGGATAATAGTTCCCCGACGTAGTTTCACCAGTGACAGTACCCCCGTCTCCAGAAGATGAAGAATCCCGTGAACAACTCATAAAGAGAATCATAACAACTCTTAGTAGCGGAAAGCCCCTTTGAGTAAGCTTAAGCTACTGCCCTCTTGCCTCCCTTTATTTAATATTAAAATTTAAGGAGCTGTTTCTTTGCTTGTTTTGTTTTAGTCAGTCAGCTGAAAAGAGGTTGAGGTGGACATAATAAAACTGGTGTAGGAACAATGTAAAGATAAAGCAGAATACGCCTTCAAGCAACTGGAATAACCAATTTAATATATATATATATATATAATATCCCCTTTCTGTACAAGGGAGCTTCATCTAATCGGATGGGATCAAGTGTGACTTTTTACACAGGTAAAGCTCAGCTTTGGTTATCACAACTCGTGGCCATCATTCGCATTAACACATCACATTTTAGTGTGGATGCTGGCTGACGAGGTATACCCAAGACAGGTATTTAAAGCGTTTGCGATCTTAGGTGCGCTATTAGTTAAGCTCTCGCGAATCGTAAGGTTACTGAGCGTTATTAACAGCTCATGGCTAGTTTAGATGTTCGTATATCTAAGAAAACAGTTGCAGTAGAAAATAAGGAAGCTACCGAAAAAAGTGTAGCTACGACCAAAGCAAAACGATGATAGGAGACCAAGAAGCAAGCTACCTAGCTCGGTTACCCTAACTACTTAAACGAAAAAATATCTCACTCATTATAGTTGCCTTCTTGATCAACCGCTCCACTCCATTACCTGACAACCCCTACTTTCATTCGAATGTCGACCCCCTTTACCAGTAAGCCTTTATAGGCCTCTATCTCGAATTTCTCGCTTTAATCGGTCGCAACTCTTGCATCTAGAAATGGTAATCCCTTAATCGATTTCTTTGTGAAATCTCTTTCCCTGCATCCCTTCAAGTGGCCCGCCCCACCTTAAAGTGGTGGTTGGGTAGAGGTGCTCCACTTAACCCCATCTTTGGGCTTCAGGCGGTTCATCTTACTCGAGAAATTACTTTTGGGGTAAGTTCACAGCTTGGAATGAGAAGATAGACTCCTATCTAATAGAAATAAAGGAAAAAGACGAAACAAAATGTCGTCTGCTAACTAAAGAATTCCCTTATCTTTAGATCGGAATCCTAGGAGCATGGAGTTACCACCCTATAAGCTTGGAATCAGACACATAGGCATTACTGTCTTTACGTTTATTTACCTACTCCTTTACCTGTTTCAATCATGGAACTGTCGAAAGCTAAGGTATTTACTTCTGTTCCCACGGTAAATGATGAAAAAACAGCTTACCTTCAAGAGCTCAGAGGGCCAAGGCTCTTGGTCAGAAGCTCTAGAACCAGCTGTTCAGGATTGATTTTGAGACTAAGAGCGGGCTCAGAAATAAAGCACTTGCTTTCCGAAACCCCATATTAGATTAAAGGGGCGAAGCAACTTTCTAACTTCTCTTAACGATGCTAAGAGGTAGGGGACCAGACTGGTGACTGCTGCAGTTGTTGTTTGCAGGGTATGTGACACCCCACAAGTTAAGTAGTGCTGACCCAAGAGATCTTCTTAAAGCTCTCTCTTTAGTATTTTTAAATTAGTAGTGACATATAGTTTTCATACTTGGTTCAGGGCACTAGTTGGACTTTCATACTCTATTCGAGGATTATATTATTTCATTTTCAGGTAAGTAGTTGCATGCTACATATTTTTATAAATGTTTCCCTACCCTGAACTGTTGGAAAATTAAATTGTTATTTCAGGCCTAAACTGTTTTGATAAATTATTATATTTTCAATGGAATTAAATTATTTCTGAAACATGTGTAAACTTGACATACTGTAAACTTTTTGTTATGCTCTCATGTTTATAATGGTAAACTACCATGTTTTGCGAAACTGATGTGTATTGATTATTGGAACCATCTGTATATTTTAGTCCAGGGAAATTATTCCACTGTGTGTGGTGACTCTAGCCACTAGGAAACAAATCCGGGTTGAGCCATGATGACTTTAGTGCTCAATGATTATAAGGAAAAGACCTAGGCTAGGCTAGGCGACCTTCAATCGAATCATCTTAGAGAAAAGGCCTGGGTTGCCACCTCGAGGATGACTCTTTGTTCGATATTGGATCCAACAGGATTATTGCCTTGAGAACTATATGGCATGTTACTTGTTATTCTTGGTGCCCAGAAAATTATTGATAATGATGTTGTAATCTATTTTAAGTGGAAAATGTCATTTATCATGTTCTTGAAAGACATGAGTATTTTAACTGTTGAATTGTGGAACCTTCTTTTTGAAATAGATTATCTTTATTAAAACTGTATGCGAATCTAGTTTCTGTGATATATATCTTATTTGGAATTGAACCCTATTTTCAAAACTGTATTTACTATCCATGTTGCTACTCACTAAGCTATCAGCTGATTTAGTTGTTTATTACTTCCAAGTGCTAGAAGGACTTAGAGTGGGCTCATGGCGTAGCGGGGACTCCCTCTAAGACATTCATTTTTTTGTTTTAGTTTGTTATGTCGGATTTTGTGCGTACATTGTGATTGGGTTTTATTTAGAAATATTTTATTTTGTGGGCGATTTGTGTCTTATACTTGTGACTTGTCACTGGATTGGGTTTTGGTTATTTATTACTGGACTATTGTATAGTTGTTCGATGTGATTATGGATTCGTGTTTAGGCTTACATATGCCTTGAGCTAAGGCCCTGTGGGCCACGGCCAGTCATACCTGGGTTTGGGATGTGACAATGGGGTTCTCTCCTACTCTGTTCATCTCTGTTGCTTTTGTCATTGGTAGCTTTTTTAACTTCTAGCACCCTTTCATCTACCAATAGACCATTCGCTTTTTGAATGGAAATGTTTGCTGCTACAGGGCAATCAAATCTCACAAATCGAAATCTTGAGTTTGTCACTGTCCTTCTTTTGAAGGGCATAAAGACATCTTTTACTATGCCAAACTGCGTGAAAAGTTTGAACAGAGTTTTAGCATCCATAGCTGTAGGTAAATTATCCACAAATACAATGAACAATCTATGCTTAGTTTCCTTGCCTTGAGCTCCACCTCCTACCTACCGCCTCACTACTGGAATCCAACCTCCATTTCTTACTTGTGCCATTACATTTTCACTGAGGCATTTTATCAAACAGGTAGAGTGTGAAAACTTTTAATTGGGAAAATCAAGACCAGCTCCCATTCTTGGCTTCCCCCAAATCACAAAACCCATTTGAAATCAGAAAGGTCGGGTAAAGGCCTTACTCAAATGTTGATAGATGGTAGAGTTGAAAGTCTGGTCAGTCGCCGCTAACGATGGTAGCCATTTGTTCCCAAGCAGTTGGTTTTCTTATCGACTTTTGTTAGATAATGATTGTTTTCTAGATGGGAGTGCCACTGGAGATAGCAAAACAAATCGGCGAGCAGAGGCTATCTGAGATGAGACAATCGACGGTGATCGGTAGAGCTAGTAGCAGCGACAACAATCAGCAACACTAGCTACAGCAACGGCGATTGGCAAGGTTATATGGAGGGGTGATGATGATGATGATTTTTTAAACTGCCTGTTGCTAATGAATTCGCTTACCTTTTTCTTCTCCATATCCTTTACCCATTATCATTTACTTTTACTGGTCTGAGTTTGCCTCTCTCTCTCTCTCTCTCTCATACGAATCCACTTCTAACCTCTCTTTCTCTCACTTCTCACTGATCTTCTTTACTAAAACAAGAATTGATAAAAATTTCCAGTCGTTCGCACTTAGACATGATACTAGGTATGTTTGACAACCAATTAGTCTTAAAGCATTAAAAACTAAAAGAAAAAATATTGTTATTTCTTACCTCAACATTCTTGTTCATGTGCACTACAAAAGCATGCTACACGTGTTTACTCATTGTATTATTTTTAATTAGGTTTTGGTATTTGAACATAGGACCATCTTACTCTGATATACACAATTAACATTGTCTTGCTCTAAAAGTTTTAGCTATTAGCAAATGGCATTATTTATTTCAATAGAATTGGTTTGAAGATATACTAGTGAATCATTTGTTTCACCATCTCCGATTGTGCCATAATCAACCATATTTAAAGTGTCTGATATTCCAACATCTTCTACTCGAATGCCTAAGCCAAATGTAGCAATACAACATATCATAAGAATGTCGATTAGCTCCTGCAAGAAAAACATCAGAGTGTATTCTCAAACATACACAGTTGTGCACTAATGCATACACACGTACGTCAAGAGAAAGAAGAAAAACTAATTATTTGCAAGAATGAAAATCATGGTTTTTAGTTTGTAAGTGGTGGAAGCACTTCTCACCATTGTATACAAGCAACCAAATGAAGATTTATAAAATAAAATTAAAAAATTTATGCTTAGTGAAAAATATAGATTTTTGAGACACATTATATAAAGTTGGGATGATAGTAGAATGCCTTGGCCAAAATTTTGAAAATCAAACTTTTTGCCACGCTTTAGTTTTACAACCCTTTTTTAATTAAGCCTTTGACTAGTTTATAACTGATGTTGGTTATCAGTTGGATTTTGGGTTGTATATATATTTACGCAAGTAACATGATATGATACATGAAATCTTAAGCTTGTTCACTAGTGCAAAAAGAAATCTCAAGCTTGTAACTTTTGGCACTAATGTTCTTAGGCTTTATATTGCTCGAGTTCAGCTCGAGTTCATATTGTGACCATATGGTAGGAAATGAACCTAACTAAAATGAGAAAGGAAAATGCCTAAAATTTTTAAAACATGATCTCTAAATTTGATGTGAACAATTATATATGTTAGTTGTTAATTATACCACTATTCCCTTAACTATTAATGAATGTCACTTGACCTTTTCAATTATGAAAATGTATCACTTTCACCCTTTTTAGATCACCTCTAAAGAAAGTGTAATTATAAAATTTTAAAGTTGAGGTGATCAAAATGTACGAGTTTATATATAAAGGGATAAAGTGGTATTTGTTAACAGTGGAGGGGTGTTGGTGTAATTGACCCTTTTTATTTAATTTTTCATGTGTTATGATGGATTTTATTGTTTTTAAATATATACAAAATCCTAATACTTTTTCAAAATGAAATAATATTTGTATTTTATCATTTTATTTTATTTCATTTATATATATATATATATACATCCTAAGGGAATGCAACACCTAAAATCATTAAAAAAAAATTTAGGTACATCAGAAGTTTAAAAATAATTTTAAAAAAATAATTAATAAAAAAAAAAACTAAGATCATTATGAAAACATTCCACCGATCTAGTTAAGCCCACCATACCAATCAGCCCAGCACCCATACGGGCCCACAGTTCACACCTTTTACAAAAAAAAATAATTAAATTAAAACGAAGAAATCGATCACATTAGAACTTGCTAAGAAAATGTTGATGGAATCTAGCATAATCACATTTATTACAGAGAAAATGTGATAATTATAGAGAAATCAGACCCCTATTTATATATGCCTGTAATTATTTTTACCTTTAAATTGACTTGACTTTCTTATTTTTCTTGATTTTAACTATTTCTTACTCTAAGCAATTTTCAATATCTCAAAGGAGGTGAGAAAATTGGTCATGTTTGGTTGTATTTTTGTTTTAATTTTTCAAAAAATATAATAATAATAATAATAATAATAATAATAATAATAATAAATTGGCAAACTGATTCCAGAAAAATTTCAGGAATTTTTTTTTTTTTAATAGCTAAATTTTTGAAAATACACGTAAACAAATAAAATAAAAGTTTAACCAATCATGCCTTCGGTGTTTAGCAACACTTATAATCACGGCGGAGCCACTTAAAGCCTAGGGGGTCATGTGCCCCCCTAAACTTTTAATGGTTAAACTGTTACTCATATAGATAAAGATTATGTATTATGTATCCTTTATAAAATTATAATAGTGACCCTCCTTAAATTATGTAAAACTTTTTGCTTTTTAAAAATTTTTAAAATTCTCTTTTTTTTTATTTTGATTATTCTTATACACTTTTAATTGATAGGTCAAGGCAAAAATTGAATCAATTGATAATTCATTTATTATTATGAGATTTGTTTAGTTGCTTATTTCTCCTCATTGTGGGACACTTTTTTTGAGTCGATAGGATTGAACTTACTGATTATTTGATTCATAGAATTTAGTTATTGAGTGAATTTATAAGTCACATTAATGTAAATCTCAGGATAATTGTAATAAAAATAAAAATATAAATGTATAAGTTTAATAATATCTCCCTATTACTTGTTATGGTGGAAAAAAAATCAATATTGTGATAAATATGTGTCTCCTTTACATTAAATTTTTGACTCCGCCACTACTTATAATATGAAAATTATTGTAAACCAGACCATTACGTTCAAATCCAACTAATAACAAAATAATTAATTAATCACCCATTTGTTTTTGGGAGTTGGTAGGAATGTGAATTACCGAGTCAACACTGTATGGTTTCTTTTCTTTAAAAAAGGAGAGATTATTTTCGAGATAGGCTCTTCTTAAGTTTGCAAATTTGGACAATCTTTCTAGTTGGCTTATTTTTTTGACTCAAATTCAATAATTTGAACCATTTACATTTTAAAATTCGTAAAGTAAATTATTCTTTAAAAAAATAAGTTGATCGGAAACAATAATTATATATTTTGATCAATTTTGTATGTAAAAAATGGACGATGAGTATAATTTTAAATATAATTGTTCATTTTCTTTAATAAAAAATTAATTCAAACATGTAATTATCATTATTCGATCAATTTAATTTTTTTTTATATATAAATAATTTACTTGACGAACTCATGTAAACAGTTTAAATCATCAAAATAGAATCGCCCACTAAAAAGACTGGATGGTCCAGTCCAAATTGGCAACCGGAGACTAGCCATCCTCATAATTTTCAGTCCTTCCATTGTATCTAACCTTTGTTTTCCATGTACTACCATGTAAATCTTCTGTGATTTCCCTAGAAAAACCTAAATTAAAACATAAGATAAGAAATTTTCTAATTCAGTTTTAAGTTTCCTGACCCATAAGAACTTACCTGAAAAAATAATAAAATCAAATCAAAATATTAAATAAAGACCATAAGAAGCAAAAGATATTTATGGAAGCTACCTTTCACATTATATCTAACCTTTGTTTTCCATGTACTACCATGTAAATCCTCTGTGATTTCCCTAGAAAAACCTAAATTCAAACATAAGATAAGAAAATTTCTAATTCAGTTTTAAGTTTCTTGACCCATAAGAACTTACCTGAAAAAATAATAAAATAAAATCAAAATATTAAATAAAGTAAAACCATAAGAAGCAAAAGATATTTATAGAAGCTACCTTTCACATTAATAAAAATGTAACACGCCTTTTTTTTAAGTGAATGAGTTTTTCTCTGCTCTTTAATTGGATCAAAGATGTTCAGTTGACATATTGTGAATCTATTTTGGTGATCTGAACCATTTATCTTGTAAGATTTATTAAATAACTTTTTCATACAAAAAAATTAGAATGATAAGATATTGATACCCAAATAATCGAATCATTTTGTTCTTTAAAATTTGACAATCTATTATCAAAATCATACTTATAGTTCATTATTTTTAAAACACACATGATTCGGTTATATAAATAGTTTACTTAATTTTTAAATAGTTTACTCAATTTAATTTTTTTATATAAATAGTTTACTTAATAGATTTTAAAAGATAAACAACTTGAATTATCGAAGTGTACACAAGATTGGCTCACAATATACCAACTGGACTATCGAGTCCGAGTAAGGACGATAGAAAAACCTGATTCTTCCCTAAATAATTCCATAAAAACCCCAACCCCACATCAAACGCATCTGTTAGGACTAATCCTGGAAACCCTCAATAATTTAGTGTGAATACAGCTTTCTCTCTCCATCTCTCACTTTTTGCATAGCCTGCCAACCCAACACCATTGAAGCAGTTGATGAAGTTGACCAGCCCAATGTCAAAAGACAAGAGATCGATCCAACAGCCTCACAAATATTCCAAACCTGTCTAGATAGATAGATAGATACAACCAAAGGGAAATGGTACCACCTCTCCTTCCAATCAAGCAATGAAAGACTCCTTTGTAAGAAAGTTTCAACCCACACAAAGACAGACTTCCCAGCACCAACAAGACTATAACACCAGACTTTTCTCTCCTTTGTCTAATAACTCACAAGCCTTAATCCTCTCTCTATATTTTCCATATTCACCAATTCAAGACAAGTCTTGGCGCAACGGTAAGGCTATTTCATTGCGATTTGAGCTTCACGACCGCAGGAAGTCTTTAATATTGCGTACGTCTGACTCTTTTCAGATCCTGCAGTGACGGAAGCCATCTTTTTTTACATTTTTTTTTATCAATTCTTGTGGAATAAAGATACCATCTGTATCACCATGGACAAAAACCATTATGTGTTCACACTAAACCTCTCTGTGATCATAGCCCTCGGAGTCATCTCCTTCGTATTGTGCATTGCCTCCGAGTTCAAGAGGACAAAGGTACAATTGCAAGTACTTTTTTGTTTTCATTTTGTTTGAAACATAGAGACAGTCTCTCTACGCTTCCTTTAAATGTATCAATTGGGCAAATACGTCCAACTAGCAGTTCGCTCTGTCAATCCTCCCGGGCCCGAATAACTCAACTATATATTTGTGTCATGGGTTAGTTTGATCCAAAAGTTGTGTATACATGACTCTTTTCAAATTCCCCACTCAGAGAGTCTCGTGCATTGAACTGTCTTTTTTTAGTTTTCATGTTATTTGGTGTTTTCGCAGAGGAGGGATCTCAAATTGGACGGTAAGTTGTGTTATTTGCCGGGAAGTCCTGCTTTTGGGCTTGGAATTGCAGCTTTGATCTGTCTGTTGTCGGCTCAGGTCATCGGAAACTTCATCATCTGCAGAAATTACTGTTTGAGAGAGAAGAGAACCAGTTTCAGGGCTAAAAAACCAACGGTTGCTACCACTTTTCTGGTCCTATCATGGTAGGTGAACTTTTAATCTCATAGTATTCCTATTCTAAGGTCACAATTATAGATTGGTTTTACTTTTCAACTATGAGAGCAACACACCAGAGTGGTTGAATTGGATAGCACACCACCAATTTAATCAAATCATCATAGGGAAATTGTGACATGCGCATTAAAAAAAAATTAATTTTATCTTTTGTCCAACTCGCTAATACCAATATGTTAAGTTAGTGCTCTGCGTCAAAAACTTAAAAGATATCTTTTTGAGTAAACTTTTTAATGTTTTAGATAATTAATTTTACTTTTTACATTCACTTAATCTAAAAACACTTTAAAAATACAAAAATTTAATATATTTTTATATTTTTTTGTATTTATTCAATTTTTAAAATTGAATCACAAATAATTACATTTTTAAGTACACCTAAATTAGATACATCTAAATAAATAAATTGATTAAAATATTTTTAAAAATTATTAAAAACAAAAAAAATACAAATTCAAAATTCAAAAATTATTTTTGAAAATTCAAAATCAAACAAAGATATTATTTTTTTCAACCAATCAATAACTATATTTTATTCATATATTTTATCATATTGTTTAAAAAATAGTTTTCTCAACTTAAAATTTTAAACAATCATGACAACCACTTATAATTGAGAGTTTCAATTCTATCTTTGCTTGCAACGAGGATAACTATCATTGGCCACGAGTGGACAAGTCAAATTTTTTTTTTTTAAAAAATTTGGACGCACTCCTAGATAGAACCTTCACACATGGGGACAGTTGGATACATCTTAATTTCTTAATCAACTTTTCAATTTCAACAGATAAGACTAGGAAAGCAAATTAATTAATTACAATAAAAAAAAAAAAACAAACATAGTCATCTAAGAGTAATAATATAAACAAGTTTTTGAATTTAATGATGTTGCAGGATCAGTTTCGGATTTGCAATTATATTATTAAGCGCGGCCACAAGTATAAATAGAATACAGCACTTCGGAGATGGATGGGTAGATGGCGAGTGCTACATAGTAAAAGATGGAGTGTATGTTGGGGCATCAATTCTAGTTTTGGTCACAGTGGGCTCAACACTTGCTTCAACCATCATAACAATCAAGAAGGAACGAGTTGAGCAAGGCCTAAAGGTTCATGTCCAAGTTCGATGAAGAAATTGGAGTTAAACAAAAGAGAACAAGACAATTATCGTAAAACAGCAATATTAAGAACTCAAAAAAGGCGTAGCATATACAAGAATTGAATCTGAAGCACATATCAATTTTCGGGACAAATTTTCTAAGTAACCATCTTTTCTGATCAAAGTTGGGGAGTGGTGTGGGCAGAAGGAAGGGAAGGACTTCCACCATGCATCAATTACACCAAATGGTGGAAAAAGAAGACCTCAGCCCAACAAAAATCTAGAAGGTTGGTCAAAAGTTCAAATAATTATTTTGTATTTCATATTCAAGACATACAGAGAAAATAAGTTTTTCCGTACATGGTGGGTTAGCCTCACTTGGACTTGCGGTACATACATATGTCAATAGTCAAAGCAAAGAATTGTAAACAACCAAACAAGAAAAAATAAATAAAGACGTTTCTTTTTTCATATTTTCTTCCCAAGTTGGTCACTGACACGGATAGTTTCTTCCCAAGATGTTTCTATTGTATAGGTTATAACCAGTGTATTTAATTTCACTTTTTTAAATTTAATTTTTTTAAAAATTGAATTTTTTATTTTTTTTTATTTTTTTGTTTTTATTAAATATTTTTAAAATTTTAAGTAATTTTTTTAATTTTTTAGATGCACTTTACTTAGATGTATCTAAATAGTAAATATTTATAAATAAAATAAATAAATTAATAAATATACAAAAATATAAAAAACTGTACTGAATGTTTATATATTTTTATATTTTTTTTATTTAGTGAATTTTAAAAAAAATTACAAGTATTATACTTGTAAAGTATATTTATGTTAAGTGTGTCTAAAAAATTTTAAAAAAAAATTACATAAAATATTAAAAAAATTCAATGAAAATAAAGAAATACAAAAAACAAAAAATTTAGAATTTTTTGACAAATAAATCCTGAAAACTGAAACGTGAACAACATTCAACACACAAGATATATAATATATAATTTGTTTTGAAAATATGGCTAAAAGTTAACTTTTTAATTTTTTTAATTTTTTTTTTAAAAAACATGTAAAAAATATAAAAAATAATATAATTCAAAATAAATTAAAAAAACTAAAAAATTTCTTTTAACAATCTTCTCAAAATAATCTTATATATATATATATATCAATGCTCAAGAGTCAATGAGTCAACAACGCATGGGTGAGTCAGCAAAGCACTCAGTCCATTGAAAAACGAAAAGAAAATGAGCAAGAAAAGCCCTCCCCCGAGTCTCACTCCAAATCAAGACCGGAGAACACTGGAAACATCTCTTTCCCACCCTACAACGATTTTTCTTCAAAAACAGCTATAGAACTCTGAATTTTTTGTCCCTTTACACTGTATTTGATTAGAAAATTTGAAGAGTGATTTAAAAAAAATATGTGTAAAATTAAATAAAATATAAATATATTTTATTCATATTTTACCTACTTTTTTCATTTTTCTTTTCAAATTCCTCAACCAAACACAGCATTAGAGCATGAGAACAGCCATTCAATAGCATTTTTTGCCCACAATATTTTACAAATAATGAGAGTATGAGATAAAAACCAAGCAGCTTTGTGCAACATGTCTCCTTTCAATTAATCAAATAGGAAAAAGAGACAAAATAATGTTTTTGAGAAATAAAAATATATATATGTATATATATCTTTGTAAGCAATTAAAAATTTCCTACTTAAAAGAAATTAATTTTTCTTCTAATATATTGCCTATTTTTTTTAATTTAAAAATAAAAAAATTTCATACTTTAAAAGAAATCTATTTTTCTTTCTTTTTTTTTATTTTTATAAACTCTATTTATATATAAATTTACACCCCAAAAAATCACAAAAATAATATTATAAATAAAACCATCCTCATGGATGTTTTATTTTAAAATGAAATGTCCATATTAAATTACATCATTTTATATCGAAATTATGTATGAATTTTTTTATTTTATATAACACTACATAATTCTAAAAAAAAAAAAATCAAAAATCAAAATTAAGTGGATTCAATTGAACCCAATACTTTATACGTAGCTCCGCCCATGGCTGTAGACACCTTTCTATGAATCTTAGCACAATTGAGGGAGAGAGAGAGTCATTCCAAATGCTATGTAAAATGTAATGAAACTTACGTATTTCCAAAGAGCAAAGTAGATCAGATATTAGCAATTAAAGCATATTTCCGGCAATAATACACCAAACTCCAGACTGCCTACGGACTTTACAGTAGGCACCAATCCAGGTATTGCAACCCAATTACTAACATAGCAGTAACAAAGCATACAAATACTAGTATCACATATTTCCTTATGTTTGCTAGAGGACATTAGATAGAAAGAAGAAAGGGAGAGGGTTGGAGTTTAAAACTGATCCAACATACAATTCCCATACGAGCATCTGTTCTAAACAGTAAACTAGTAAGGCCAACTCATGAACCAAAAAACCATGAGCCTGCCATAATTAGTGATTTTAATGGTTCCTACCAAGAAAAACTCAAGACGGGATCTTCACAAATTTCCACAGTAGTGATCCTGATGAGATTCATTCCTCAAATAGCTGTCTTGAAGAAACAAAGGGCAACAGTATTTAACTGTGAACCACAAGCAAGCATGCACCTTTGGAGAATTCAAAATTCAAATGTCATATGCGATAGTATCCACCACGGCCCCTTCCATTGTAGTTATATCCCCTTCCCCTGTTATATGAGCCATGATAGTTCTCACCTCGTCCAGCTCCATAGCCTCCGTAACCAAGATGAGGTCTCTGGGGGAAATTGCCAAAAGTCTGGGGGGTAAAAAGATAAATAAGTTGTCAAACCCTCTTTTAACATTTTAGAAGTGAATACCATAAACACAATTAGCAAACCTCAGTATCCTGCTTCATTCGCTCTGAGAACCTATTCTGTCCGTTTCTTGCCCCACGGGCAAGTGAATTACAAGATATCGTGTCGAAGAACTCATCCTTATTATATGCAGGCTGCACAGAGAAGCAACAAAGGATTGCCTTAGTGATTGCCTTTCACATAATCTGTAACTCCAAATTACTATGTTTGTGGACCGAAAAATAACAAAAACAGAGAGAATTTCACTACAAGATATAAAAAAAACATTCCAAGACCTACTTTGGGGTCAATCTTCGGCGCCGAGCCATAACCCCCTTCATGCCCCAAGTTTTGAAAACCTGCATTGTCCTCAAATCCCTCTGTTTCATCCCTTTGCTTTGCACCTCCAAGATAACCCCATACTTCGTCCTTTTTAAACTTCTCATTCATGGCTTCAAAATCAAATTCCTCAGTGAACTGCATAATAGAATGTTTACACAACAAAATTATTAAAACAAAAAGAAAAACAATATAGGTTCAATCATTCAGAAGGCTAACCGCATGTTCATACAGAAACCAGTAACAACCCAAAACAACTAGGAACCAGAAGTGTATATACATTCTTCATTTAATAAACAAAGGCAAAGGAGATCAACCCATTCATTCAACAAGGAGATCAACCCGTAAAGGAAGTATTCCTTGGAGCCAGCCACAAACTGAATCAAGCATCCACCAATTCCCAAAGATAACAATCAATAAATGGTGAACCAATTTTCTAACCCAAAAGGAACTGTAGGTCACAGGCATATCAAATTTCTAACAGCACAGTTATTGGAGGCTGAGAAAATGTGTATACAAGAGGACTAGAGGATGGTGGATACACAAAAACAAGAAAGACTATTTGAGGGGAAAAAATAGCATAAAATTTTCTTCACAGCTATTTGAGCATCCCAACAATATGAAACACAAAGCTAAGAAGCACAGGCACGGCACAGACAAGATGACACAACAATTTTCAAAAAAATAAAAATGTAGGGTACAACGCGTGGGGGACACGCAAAATAAATGGTTTTATACACTTCTTATATGTCATATATATAAATATTTTATTCAAAATTAAAATATACAGCATAATACGAAATTCTAATGTTTAATGTAGGATGGATTGAGAGCTGTAAATCTACATTGTTTTCCTTTTTATCTTTAGATCCTACGTTTTTTGTTCAAATTTACAAAGTATTTCATGCATCTAAGCAATGAATATGTGCGTGCTCCAGGTGTCTGAAACGTATACTAATCTAAAAAAAAATTAAAATAATAGGACACATTTGGACAAGTGTCGGAAAGTGTACCACATGTTTCAACATGTACACTCCACTTTGCTTCTTCGAATGAAGTAAACTATCATGAAGTATGATGACACAAGACGATAAATTGGCAAGAGTGACGCCATCATAGATGCAAAACAGATAAAATCAAAATACAATAGATCTATCTGAAATTGAACAGTTTGTATAAAGAAAACATTTTCGCCAACCTGTTGTGCAGAGACAGAGTGTGGCAATGGCAATAGTGGCGGTTGAACTGCTGTAGTAGTAATTGAGGATGACAAATTTGGGGATGCTGAATTAAGGGCAAGCATATCTTTCTGATCAGGGTAGGGGTTCTGTGCAGAAGAAAGAAGAGGCGGCCTAGGCTGTGATAACTGATATGGAGTTAACAAAGTTGGTGGTACCTTTAACAAGGGGCCTAATGTGGAATCTGCAACAGAAGAAGCAGAACATGGCAAGGACTGACCAGAAAGGGCTGTTACTGAGTCAGAACCCATTTTACCAACAATTGCAGCTTCAATAGCATTCTTGTCTTGACAAGATGAAGGAAATGGAGACATGGTTAATCTACTAGCAGTCAGAAGTGCAGGATGAGAAGGTGGAGATGTCTTCACAGACAAGGAGGAAGGCATAATGAAAGAAGTAGGATGTTGTTCTTGAGTAAGAGAAGGTGTAATATTTAAATGTACAGCATTAGAAGTGCTAAGTGAAGATACAGGAGCAGCAACACCAGATGAATATGTTAATCCCATAGATGCTGGAGTTGCATAAGGCTGTAGAAGATTCTGCACTGTTCCAGGCAATGATGTTGTACTAGAAGACATGGGCACTAATGGATTAGGCTGTTGTGGAGCATAAAGGCTATTGCTTGACGTTCCATTATATCCGGGCCAAAACATTGGCATGGCCAAAGATGCCGCATTGGCATTTTGAGTTGCTTGTAGAGGAACCCCAGGACCCACTGGCATTCCATATTGATTTGATGGCAATGTGCCAGGATAGGATGTATTGGCTAAAGTAGGAGGTTCCTGGTGAGAGCTGAATTGCGTCAAAGATCCACCACCAACTGAAACTGATTTTGATGAACTGGAAGGGCCCACCAAGCTGTGTGACTGCAGAAAAAGTGAATGAGAAGAATATAATTACAGTCCCATGGAACAATTCTACTAAGTTGTCACATGTATCCACCAAGGGAATTAGCACCTGTATAATTGCAGGGTCATTCTGTATCAGCTCCTCCTTGTGAGCAGGTGGTGAAGATTTCACTATCAAATCCTGAAATAGAACAAACTATTGGAAACCTAAAATTGAAAGTGAATAATAAATTAAATGTACTCCTGCATTCTCAAAATCTCAGTTGTAACTAGCATCAAGGTTGCAATATTTGGCCCTTCACAATGGTTGTGAGTGACACATGCATGTAATACAAATACTATTATTCTCTCGGACAAGTTACTTACAATTCTAACACGCCAAAAACTCCGACTAAGTGTATTATTTTTTCTTTTTATTTTTTTTTTAATAATTCATTGTATTCCATTATATAAAAATTTGCTCCTCGAAAAAGAAAAAGAGATAAGACCCATATGTTGCATGAATCAAGCCCTTTTGCAAACATGACAACAATAATTTACTATTGACATCAAAGCAAGGGAATGCTTATATTAATTAGTCTAAGTAGTGAAAGGTCGATACCTGCTAGGATAGGAATGTCAACGGCTTTAAATATTTTTGTGAAAAATTAAACCTGAGGTGGAAGATGGTAATGGTACCTTCATGAACAACATTACATAGGGAAATGTACCTCGTTTTCTTTTCTAAGGAAGCATGCCTTTGAGTAAATTGATTCTAGCCTATTTTGTTGCAGTTAATAAGGACCTTAAAGTAGCCAACAAGTTTCCTGAAAGGGGATAGAGATGCATTGCAAGCCATATTTTGAAAGATCCCTTTAAGACTAGGAATTTGATTATATTGCACAGGTTCTCAATAATTTAACTTGGAAAAAAGACATGGCACTATTCTGGTTCATGATTTCTCTTGACAACCAAAGCTAGAAAGTGGAAGCATCATAATTTTAGACAAAGAGGCTACTATTTTTCTCACTCTGCAGCCTAGCCCTTCCCCAGGGCTCACTGTTAAGGCTTAAGTGCTATTTAAGAAGGATCTGAAGGGATCCAACAAAGATTTGTTTCAAAGGCAATTGCTCAGTCTGAAAGGATGGACAAAGAGGAATGTTCACTTTTTCAGTAAGATTTCAGATTTAGCCAAATTGAGAGATGCAGGAAGGGTTATATAAATATACCCTTAGATAGAGGCCTTAAAAATCTTTTTCATTGAGGGGAATTTGGAGCTAAAATTCAAGCCATCAAGAAAGGCTAAATATGACAGGCCACAGAAGAGAATTGGGCAAATGATTCAAGAATGTAATTAAAATTGGACAGTAATTTGATCATGTTAAAGTAGATCATGTAGTTTAAGGAGACAAATAATAACCAGGATAAGTATTTGCCCCAAGATGATGTTGAATGGAAGCTTCGCCTCAAATGAATTAGAATGTATGCTCCATTTTTGGGCTAAACCTTGAACATCAGAGAGAGAGAGAAGCAAAACTTCTAATATTGTTATGTTAGTTCTTAGTTCTCAAGAAAATTTACATGGGGAATAAAAAGAAGTAAAAGGGATGACATAAAGGCCACAACACAAGTAATTAGCATAAATCGGCACCACTACAACACAGGCACATAGACTAGAGATATTTTTATAACATGACTAACCCATTTAGTGTACTGACAAAACTTTTATCTAGTGTGAAATATACTCTCAAGATAAAGAATGGAATCATATTACAAGCACTAAAAGTCAACAAAAAAAATGTTTGGGGAAATAAAAAAGGATGCATAATGGTAATGGCAGAAAGTGACTATACAATTTGAGTGTTAGGTTGGTAAAATGACAATGTTCACAATAAAAAGTCAGTCCAATTCTCTAATATCTCATAAAAAGGATACATCTCCTAAGTTACATTAAGCCCCTAAAAAATCAGAATTTTATAAAAGAATTGACGAGTGGACTTCCAGACTTACCTTAATGTCACTTCCTCGAAACAGAATGTACTCATACACTTTATCACTCGGAGGAATTTGTGGACCATCTTTCTTTCGCCCCTCAGTTCCATAAGACCTCACTGCAACATTAGGCAATGCACATAAAAGGTTTAGTTTCTACAGTATGCTTTGGACTACGAGGAACAATTATTTTATTTTTTTTTATTTTTTTTTTGATAAATACTACAAGGAACAATTATTACAGCTACAACTAGTTGTGTATTCTATCTATCTGGCACGTTAGCTGAAGTAAACCACACAAACAAATCTATATTAGAATGTAGTGACTACAAACACTCTTCAACCAAAACTAGATCATATTTATTGACTTTGCTTTGTAAATACAATGCTCAAATATGCAACAAAGATCACAACTAACTGTATCTTCAACCAAAACTACGACCTTCCAAACAACAGACGATGTTACTGGTGGAGAAAGAATAAATTAATGCATTACATAAAATCCTGACAAATTACTGTTGTAATCATGCCGTAGAGCATTCCTCTTGATAAAAAGTTTGACAAGTAAATAAAGAACATAATAAAATCAATATCAATACAAGCTTATGCAACTCATAAATAACAAAACTAAATTCTCAAGCATGTTGTACTCATAAATTGGTAAGGGAAAAAGAACAGAAAAATGAAAGAAAGAAAAGGCATTATGCACCCCCAAGAAGTATAAAGGTATGTATATAAATCATCACTAATCAGAGTAGTTCCAGAAAAAGCTTGCAATGCTTTTAAAATTCAACACATACAAGTTAAAAATTCCTAATTCTTATTGTAGCAGTTCGGAAGCAACCAATTTAGCTTTACTTACACACTTCACAAAGACCAAAACGAATCGCACAAATAGACTGAAGTAAGAATACCAGATATAAAACCATAAGCAAAACCTATGTAAGAGCTCAATAATATGAGTGAACAAGAAAATAATAATAATTATAATACCTCCGCATCAAATTAATTGTCTGGCACAGAAAACGAAAACCTAAAAATAATGCATTTTTATGCCAAGATTTAAAGAATCAAAAAAAAAAAACAAAAAAAACAAATTAATAGTACTTAAAAGATCTTTTACTTCGTGAAAAAAAAAAAATTAAAATTTCAGTACAAAAATACATTCTTTACAAGTTCTTGTTTTCCATGCCATACATATAATTTGGAATAGAGATTTGATAAATGAAGTAATGCTTCATCTTTTTACATTTTTATCAAATTCAAATTAGACGAAGGATTTGATGAGTTTCCTTTAATTTGCTGAAAGAAAAAGGGACCATTTTGGGAATAGTCAATGCACCCATTAAAGAAAGAAGTTGGTCCTCACCGGCGGATTCTCTTTCTCGGCTGCTGTTTGTTCGAGTTTGAGGAGACTCAAGTGGCAGTGGAGGGGCGGTGCAATTTGTCCATAGTTGAGCGTGGGCCGGGGCTTCGACGGGCGGTGGTGTGGAATGGGTTGGAAGCACGATGGATTGCGGCAAGGATGAAGCTAGCCTTTCCTGAACCAGCTAATCTCAAATTCTTCGGCCGCCTCACTAGGGGTACTCGCTTTGTAGCAGTATGGGTTTGTGGCGAGGAGGGGTTTGGGTCATCTCTTCAAGTAGTGGTGGCGACTGGGAGGCAGCGAGACCAGATCTTCATACCTTCAACTGCTTTCAGTGATAGGTGGGAAGAGGTGGCATTGGTTATAGAAGGTTTTGGAATGATGGCAGAGACGGTAAAGAAACCTGGAGGTCTCAACATCCACTTCAATTTCAATGTCGCAAACTACTCATCGACCAGCTGAAGAGGTTGTTCGCACTAGGGTGGAGGCTGATTGGTTTCAGTTGTTGGATAGATCGTTGATGGGTACATGGAGGGGGGGGGGAAGATGGTAAAGGCCTCAATTTCGCGAAAATCTCGAATTGGGTTGGTCGATGGTGGCGGCATTCAGGGATGATGGAGGTCCAACCGATGGGGGCGAGGGCCTTTCTGTTCGTCTTTCCAACTAGACATGAGGCGTAGGTGACGATGAGTCGCCAATGGACAGTGGGTGGGCGTGATCTTCTGCTGGAGTGGTGGTCACCTCTAACTCAATGTACTTCGAGGAAGATATCGATGCCGAAGAGAAGTGTATGAATTCGAGTGGTGGGTTTACCTCTTCATCTTTGTGGAAAAGAGGTGTACCGGGTTCTTGGTGATCAGTGTGGTGGTTTCGTGGAGGCGGATGAGTCATCAGTGGATCTGGGTTGTATCCGATTGCGGGTGGGGTGTTTGGAGAAGACGCCGTCACAAGTTTCCCTTTGATGGGGGTGGTGGCAGTTCCTGTTGCCGGTATGGGTGGAGGCAGCTCCGATTGTCGAGTTGTGGTCGCCGACGACCGAGAGGAATGAAGGATTTGGATCAGATATGGCAAGAAAAGATTTTGGGCAATCTGATCGCAGAAAGTTAGGGATTTGGGGGGGAAATGAATATTTGCAACACTTTAGGATGGATAGGAGGACCTTGGGTATTCGGGGCAAATTTCAGCATATGGGTCTTGGTGTAGGCCATCCACAGGGGCCCCGTAAAGGACAATTGGGCCTGGCAAAGGCCTACGAAGCTGGGTTTGGTGCTCTGGGCCGCAAGGCTTGGGCTGTGGCAAATAATATTGGGGAGTAGCGACGGGCCAGTCATATTCAGTGGGGCGTTTCTTCAAACTGTAATCTAGGCCCACAGAAGATTGATTTGGCCCAACCAATGTTAACCCAAGCCAATTCTGATCCTACAGGGGTGGGTTGGGTTGACACGACTCTTGGTTGCTCTGAACTGGGCAACGTGAACCTAGGTGAAACGAGTCGGGTAGAGTTGGCCGAAGTGGATAATCACCATCACCGGTCAGACACGAAGCTAGGGTGGGAGTTGGTGGCCCATCGTGATTCAAGCGGTGATTTTCTTGGGTCATAGCTACCGCTAGTTGTTGGTGGAAGCAACTCTCAATCGAGGAGTTCGGAAAACAGTGATGGTGAGGGCTATCCAGATACGGCGATGCCCAGTGGTATCTCTTAGGTTGATAAAGGTTCATAGAGTGTTGATAGCAATGGCGAAGCCTTGCCCCTGGTTTTGCGTCCATTAGCTACGGCGAAGGGGCCGCTAGAGGAGTTCATGGGTCCGAACCCAAAGAGGCTTCCCAATAGTGGTGGGTTGGATAGGGCTGACATTCCATCGCCTGAGCCAATTTCAGAATGGGTGCTGGAACGCATCGGGGAGGTTAGTCGTTGTCTGGGTGTAACGTTTGAAGGTCATGAAGAGGAGTCTATGCGATTATTTAGGCAGTAGAGGCTTCATGGCGGCAAGGGGCTCCAAGTCAAGGAGTTGGCACGCCATACGTTACTCCTGGAAAACTGAATAAGGAACTGAAGAACTTGGAGTGCACTATTAATTATGATCATAGGAGGTGGATTGTGGAACGGGCTGCTAGAAGAGATCGTGGGGGTCTATTGTTGTTGAAATGAAGTTAAAAATCCTACCTTGGAATGTGCGGGGTTTGCATGACAAGGATAAAAGGGTGGCAGTGCAGGCTATGTTGCGGGGTGCAAAAGCAGATGTTGTATGTCTGCAAGAAACAAAGATGGAGGAGCTGGGCCCGGAGTTGATCCAGGAAGTTTGGGGGGGCACTTTGTGGAGTGGGCTTTTTTGCCATCGGCCGGTACAGCAGGCAGGGTTCTTTTTTGCTGGGATTGGCGGGTGGTGGTGAAGGAGGAGAAGGAAATCGGGGGTTTATTGGTTTCTTGTTTGTTTCGTTGTGTGAAGGATGGCTTTAGGTGAGTCTTTACTGGTGTGTATGGTCCAGTGCAGAATTCGGAACAAGGGAGTTTCTTGGAGGAACTGGAGGCTATTGCGTTTCGATGGGATGCTCCATGGTGTGTTGAGGGTGATTTTGATGTTATCAGATGGTCTTCGGAGAAGATAGGAAGTAGTCGTGTTTCGAGTGCTATGAGGTCCTTCTGCCCTTTCATAGATAACTTGAAGTTGGTTGATCTACCTATTCAGGGGGATAGTTTTACTTGGTCCAATGGGCAGAGTTTGTCTCGAATTGACCGCATTTTGATGACTAGGGAGTGGAAGGAGCATTTTTCAGAGGTTGTCCAGGCACGTCTTCCTCGGCCAGTGTCTGATCATTGGCCTATTGTGCTTGATAGTGGGGGGATTCATCGTGGTCCCATGCCATTCCGCTTCGAGAATATGTGGTTGCAAACAGAAGGTTTTCTGGACTTGGTGCGTAGGTGATGGAGTGGTTATGTCATTTCTGGCAATCCTAGTGTTGTGTTGGCCTATAAATTGAAAATGCTTAAGGGCAATTTGAAGAGATGGAATAAGAAGGTATTTGGTCAGTTAAAGGGCCAAAAGGCAGAGGTGGTGTCTTTACTCCAAACTTTAGATGAGTTAGAGGTACAAGGGGGTTTATCCAGTGATGATAGCGTTCAGAAGGAGGCTGCTAGACAAGACTCTGTTCATATTGCTCGCATGGAAGAGGTATCTTTCAAACAAAAATCTAGATGTTAGTGGTTGAAGGATAAGGATCGAAACACGAAATTCTTTCACTGGATGGCGAATGCACCATCGGCAAGTTAATCAGATTAGTAGGATGTGGGTGGATAGTCAAGAGCTCTGTACGGATAAGCAAATTAAGGAAGGGGTTGTGGGTTTCTACCAACATTTGTTCCGTCGTCAAGCGGGGGCTTAGCGCCCAGGCTTGGAAGGGGTTCAGTTTGATATGATCTCAGGGGAGGATAAGGAGAGTTTGGTGCATTTCTTTACAGAGGAGGTATATGGGGCTCTGCAAACCATGAGTGGTGATAAAGCCCTAGGTCCAAATGGTTTCTCAATGGCTTTTTTTTAGCATTGTTGGAGCGTGGTTAAGGGAGATGTGATGGCGACTCTAGAGGCTTTCTTTGTGTCGGTTCAATTTTAGAAAAGTTTTGATGCGACTTTTTTGGCTTTGATTCCTAAGAAAATGGGGGGCCAAGGATGTTCGTGACTTTTGGCCTATCAGCCTGTTGGGGAGTGTTTATAAGTTATTGGCTAAAGTTCTTGCGAACAGACTTCGAGAAGTCTTGCTAGCTGTGGTGTCTGAGTCTCATAACGCATTTGTAAGGGGTCGGCAGATTTTGAATGCAGTGTTGGTTGCTAATGAGTGTGTAGATTTTCGAATTTGACAAAAGCACCCAGGTTTGATTTGCAAACTGGATATTGATAAGGTATATGATAATGTCAATTGGGATTTCCTCTTGTATGTGTTGGATCGTATGGGATTTGGGAAGACTTAGTGCCAATGGATTAAGTTTTGTATTTTGACTGTGCGGATGTCTGTTCTAATTAACAGAACTCCAACGACATTTTTTTCGTCGTATCATGGTCTTCAGCAAGGGGATCCTTTGTCACCTTTGCTATTTCTTTTAGTGATGGAGGCGTTGAACAGATTGTTGGATGGTGCCGTGCGCGGTGGTCTGTTAGAGGGCTTTGAGGTGGGCTCGTTGTCTGGGGTTTCTGTTGGTGTATCTCATCTATTATATGCGAATGATGCTCTGATTTTTTGTGGGGCTGAAATGGAGCAGGTGGGTCATTTGAGGTGTTCTTTGTTGTGTTTTGAGGCAATGTCGGGGCTCTGGATTAATCTGCGAAAGTCGGAGCTCATTCCAATCGAGGAGGTGGATAGGTTACCAGTTCTAGCTGCAGTTTTGGGTTACAGGGTGTCCATTTGCTGGTCTCTTATTTGGGTTTGCCATTAGGAGCTTCATTCAAGGCGAAAGGGGTATGGAATGGAGCGGTGGAGCAGGTTCAGCGGCGTTTGGCGGGTTAGAAGAGACAATTTTTGTTGAAAGAAGGGCGGCTGACTCTGATTAAAAGTGTGTTGAGCATCATTCCAACCTACTTCATGTCATACCAGTGTCAGTAGCACAACGGTTAAAAAAACTTCAAATAGATTTTCTTTGGGGTAGTGGGGGTGATGCTTTTAGGTATCATTTGGTTGATTGGGGGCAGATTTGCTAATCTAAGCCTGCAAGGGGTCTGGGGGTGAGGCGGTTGGTGGCTTTTAATAAAGCCTTATTAGGCAAGTGGTTGTGGTGCTTTGCTTCAGAGGAGGATAGGCTTTGGCGAAAGGTGGTGGCTTCTAAGTATGGGGTGGAAAGGGGGGGTTGGCTCTCACGTGATAATCTCGCATGGTTGTGGGCTTTGGAAAGGGATTTGGATGGGTTGGAAGGAGTTTTGGAAGTGGATAAGGTTTAGGGTGGGAGATGGGTTGAGGTTGAGGGTGAGGTTTTGGATGGATATTTGGTGTGGTGGAGAGTCACTAGGAGCTCGTTTTCTGTTGATTTTTAATATTGTGGTTGATTAGAAGGCGACGGTGGCATCTTATTTAGGGGGTAGGAATGGGGTGATTTGGGATATTCAGCTTCGGCATGAGGTGGAGTTGGTAGAGTTGTGGGGTTTCTTATATGGGTTGGGAATTATTGAGGTGGGACACGATGTTATGGTGTGGAATGGGGTGCAAGCAAAGGGGAGGTTTACAGTTGCATCCTTCTATTGGGCTTTGATGGGGGATGGCGACAACGCTTTTCCTTGGAAAAGTGTTTAGGTACCAAGTGTTCCATCTAAAGTGGCGTTTTTCATGTGGACGGCAGCTTTAGGGAGGAATCTCACTCTGGACAACTTAGTGCAGAATGGTCATGTTTTAGTGGACCAGTGTTGCATGTGTTGTGTTGCTGCTGAATCGGTCGACCACTTGTTTATTCATTGTTTGGTGGCGTCTCGGTTGTGGGTTTTCATTTGTTCTCTCTTTGCGGTTGCTTGGGTCCAACCGAAGGGGGTGTTCGATACGTTGTGGGTGTGGCGGAGTGTACGGATTGAGTGTCAGTGTCAGAGGGTGTAGTTGTTAGCGCCATTTTGTTTGATGTGGCTTGTTTGGTTGGAGCAGAATCGGCGTACATTCTTAGATGTTTTTCATCAAGTTGTTTGGTTACAAAATCATTTACTTGTTGTCATGTATAGCTGGTTGGAGAGGACGGTTTGTTTTTTTAGATTTTTTAGATGATGTGATTGGCTAGTTTGTGTTTTGGTTTCCCCATTGTGGGACAGTCGTTTTGTATTCGTTGCATCATCTTGATGCTTTTCTTATAAAATTTGTTTATTTATCAAAAAAAAATAATTTGATAAATGAAGTGAACAAGAAAATATAGTGATCGAAGAAGAACCATAGAATGGATTCAGCATTTCGTGCCTAGAACAACATATATCCAGACACAAGCCAACTAAAGTTTTGCCAGTTTATAATGCCATGCCCACATAAATGAATTCGTAAATTCACTAGTAGGATAGGAAGTCTCCATACAGGACGGCAAAAAATTGTTTCTTGCCTCATAAAAACCAACCCATAAGGTAAAATCTGCTCTGCTCACCATGGCCACCACTAAAATTACAATAAAAAAGTTGGAAAATATATATCACAATGAAAATGGGTTTGTACTAAAGATAAATTCTAGTGTATTTCATAACATCTCTCTGTCTTTCGCTCTCTTTTAACATCTTTCCACTCTAGGTTAAAGAAGACAAAATTCTGAAATTGTTGCGTTTAAACAAATTACCCATCAATGTCTGAAACCCTAGATATGTAAATTTGAAATACAAACATGTATGCAAACACATCGATGAATAGAGAGAATGAGGCGTACCGTTCTTCAAGCCAAGGGTGGAATCTTGGGGATTGAGGTAGTAAAGAACGCCCTCGTACCGAATCTCGTACTTGGACGTTAAACTGATGAAGCTTCCTATGTACGAATCTATCGAAGACGAAGATGAAGACGACGATGGTGGTTGTGGTGGTGGTGTTGGTGGTGGAGATGATGATGAAGACGAAGCTTTCATGCTCGATTCGTTCGACATTTTCGAATTGAGAAAATCAAACCTCCAATCAATTTGAAAACGGTGTATAGGAAAATTCACCGACTTGTTTTGTCGGTTATCTTTTTAAATTAATAATAATAATAATTAGGAAATCTATCTCCCTTTATCTAAAATGAGAAGGTATTGATTGGTACAGGGTCAATGCCATGTACTGTGTTGATTGGTATATGGTCAATATGTGATTGGTAAATGAATAAAATTTATAATTTTATTTTAAATAATTAAAAATATAAAAAAATGTAATAATTTGTGATTGGTCAAAAATAAAATCATATAATACCTCAGACTAACCAATAATTTTTCATCTCTCAAATCAGTTTTCTCTCTGTCAAAGCAATGTAAATCTCTCCCTAAAAGTACAAAAATGATGCTTTATTATAGTCGGTTGATGGTAAAAAGTGCTCATGAACACTTGTATTTTTTATTTTATAAAATATTTGTTTTTAATTTGTATGTTAAATGAAATGTAAATTTGTTATTTAATTGATTTTTAAATTTATATATAGTATTTTATATTTATTCATGCATACAAATAATAATTATTTAATATTTAATAAAGCGTGATTATTTATAATTTAAGGTCTCGTTTGGGGAGTGGCTATTTTAGCCAAAAAGTCAAAAAGTCAACTAAAACTAGTCACATCACCTCTCTACTTTTCTGCACATCTTTTCGTAAAAAGTCAAAAAATTACTAAAATAGCATGTTCCCAAACGAGGCCTAAGTTCTCAAATTCAATAATAATGACATATTGGATTTTACAGGTAGGGCTGCGCAAGGAATCCGTGAAATCCGTAATCCGATCCAGTCCAGTTCAATTCAGTAGGTTTGGATTGGTTTTTTGAATCCGTGGTTTGGTTTCGGATTAAAAAATTAAAAATCCGTAATTCACGGATTGGTTCCGGATTGAACCCCATGGTTCCGGATTGGAACCGATCCGGACCGTATACAAATAGTCTATATTTTTATTATACACCCTTCTGCATAGTATCTTTTTTTATTTTATATAAAACTTAAATCCAAACCTAAACTTGCATAGTATCTTCTTTTATTGCTTTTGTTTGCTAGTTGTTAGTGTTAATTTGTAATGGTCTGAATACTTATGGTAGAACTAATTTTCTTATGGCTATTTAAATTCTAGAACAATTTGTCGCTATTATGAAAAGACATGTTGCTATTGTGAAACTAATATGGTGCTATATTTATATTTTTATGAAATTAAAGTGTTATATATATATATATATTT
The DNA here is from genome assembly GCA_025200525.1 of Camellia lanceoleosa. NCBI lineage: Eukaryota > Viridiplantae > Streptophyta > Magnoliopsida > Ericales > Theaceae > Camellia > Camellia lanceoleosa. The sequence continues at coordinate 119,731,606 of CM045771.1, read as the reverse complement.
GTTATTTAATTATGTAAATCCGTGGTCCTAAACCGATCCAGTCCGTGTTTAAATGGATTGGTTCGGATTGGTTCCACGATTTAAACAGGTTGGATTGATTCCAATTTTTCAGGATCCGTAGATAACGGATTGGTCCTGGTTTTACTCTAATCCGGTTCAATCCGGACCATGCTCACCCCTACTTGCAGGGGAAAAAAAAAATTATAACATATTTGTGTCAAATGCTATTATTTTTTTAGCATTTTAAAATTATATTTTACTCTTAAAATTTCCAAACACATGTCATTTGGGAGCTTGGCTTTTACACAAAATAAAAATAAAAAATCAAAGTCATTAAAAAAAGGGAGACTTATTTATAAGTCCTTTTTCAGACACTTATGCTAGGTTAAGTCCTGTGTAATTTCTTATAGAGTCTCAAGTCTTATTTTCATAAGAATGTATTCCACAAGATCCTACATAAATGTAACGAGACATGACACTTACATAAACGTAACGTAACGTGACACCTATATAAACGTAACGTAACGTGACACCAATATGAATATAACGTGACACCTACATAAACGTAACGTAACGTGACACCTATATAAACGTAATGTGACACTTACATAAACGTAACATAACGTAACGTGTCACGTTACATTTCGCAAATTTAATAAGTTTTTATTTTTTATTTTTGTTGGTTTTTGTTATACGTTTTGATTGATATTAGGACTTGTCATTGTTCTTGAAGCGTTGCGTTTTGGTTCTCAATGGACTTAGCATTTAGTTCGCCTAGGTTCGAATGTTCAGGTCGATTTCTAGTAATAGGTACGGAACATAATGGGTGTGTTTGGTAACGTTTACGTTTTCAATTTATATTTACAAAAAATTTATAAACTGGTTTTTGTTTATTTTTAGAAAAAAATAAACTACAAACACGTTTGGTAATTGAAAAAATGTTTAAAAAATTTTAAAAATATAAAAAAAAGTGGGAAATGGCAAGTGGCGGCGGAAGACGGTGGTGGAAAATGATGACGGTGGGTGGTGGGTAGCTGCTGGTGGTGGGTGGTGGTAGGTGCGTGGGTGGGTGATGGTGGCGAGTGGTGGGTGGTAACGAGTGGGTAGTGGTGGTGATGGTGGCGGGTGGCGGGTGGCGGGTGGCAAGTGGTGGTGGTAGGTGATTGGCGGATGGCGGGTGGTGGTGGTGGGTGGGTGGGTGATGGTAGCGGGTGATAGCGAGTGGGTGGTGGTGGTGGCTGGTGGTGGCTGGTGGGTGGCGGATGGCGAGTGGGTGGTGGTGGTGATGATGGGTGGGTGGGTGGTGATGATGGGTGGGTGGGTGACGGTAGCGGATGGTGGGTGGTAGTGAGTGGGTGGTGGTGGTGGTGGTGGTGGGGGGGGGTAGGTGGCGGGTGGTGGGCGAGGTGGGTTGGGGGGTGACGGTGGGTGAGTGGTGGGTGATGCAGTGGGTGGTGGTGGTGGTGGTGGTGGCGAGTGGGTGATGGTGGCGGGTGGCGGGTAGTGGTGGCGGGTGATTGGCGGATGGCGGTGGTGTGGTGGGTGGTGGTGGTGGTGGTGGGTGGGTGGGTGGTGTGGTGGTGGGTGGTAGCAAGTGGGTAGTGGTGGTGGGTAGTGGTGGCAGGTAGGTGGCGGATGGCGGGTAGTGGTGGTGGGTGGGTGGTGGGTGGTGATAATGGGTGGATGGTGATGATGGGTGGGTGGGTGACGATGGCGGGTAGTGAGTGGGTAGTGGTAGTGGTGGCGGTGGCGGGTAGCGGTGGCGAGTAGTGGCGGTGGTAGGTGGGTGGGTGACGGTGGCGGGTGGTGGTGGTGGTGGGTGAGTGTGTGTGATGGCGGTTGGTAGGTGGTGAGTGGGTGGTGGTAGTGGTGGTGATGGGTGGGGGGTGGTGGTAGCGGGTAGGTGGTAGGTGGTGGATGGTGGTGGCAGGTGGGTGGTGAGTAATGGTGGCAAGTAGATGGCAGGTGGTGGTGGCGAGCGGTGAATGGTAGTGGCGGGTGGTGGGTGGTGGTGGTGGTGGTGGTGGTGGGAGCAAATAGGTGGCGGGCGGTGGATGGTAGTGGCGGGTAGTGGGTGGTGGTGGCAGCAAGGGGTGGGTGGTGGTGGCGAGTGGGTGGTTGGTGGGTGGTGGTGGCGGTGGCGGGTGGTGGTGGTGGTGGCAGGTGGGTAGTAAGTGGTGGTGGCAGGTGATGGTGGGAGGTAGGTGGTGGTGGCGGCAGACAGTAGTCGAAAATAGTGGCGGGTGGTGGCTAGTGTTGGGTGGTTAAAAAAAAAAAAATTCAAAACTCAAAACGGAAACACATTTTTTGTGTTTTCATTTTTTTGCCAAATTTATAAACTGAGACCATTAATTTATAAATCAAAAATTTTACCAAACAAGTTTTTATTTGAATTTTTTAAATTTTTATAAATATAAATAGAAAACTGAAAACGTAAGTGTTACCAAACGACACCAATGCTTTTTGCTAAAAAAGGATGGTTGTGTTAGGTTTTTATGACATTTTGTTTTGTTTTGTTTTTAATCTTGAATTAAAAAGAGATTCCCTATAATGATCAGTCCCTGAAATTGAGACTGCTGGGAGGATGGATTGAGTCTAACCTTGACATAACGTAACGTAAGTTTTTTAAATATTAATTTGATCTCTGATATTTTAAGGGAAAATTGAATGTTATCATAGATATAGGTGTCACGTTACGTTTATGTAAGTGCCACGTTACGTTACGTTTATGTAGATATGTCACCTTACGTTTATATAGGTGTCACGTTACGTTTATTTAGGTGTCACGTTACGTTACGTTTTATGTAGATATGTCACGTTACGTTTATGTAGGTGTCACGTTATGTTACGTTTATATCAATTTCCTATATATGGTTTTACTATTATTTATGATATTAACAACTAATATTGAGGGTAAATGTGTCAACAAACTTCCCACAGGACTTATGGGAACATAAGTTTTTTAATAGGACCATATGTAGCATAAGTCTCCCTAATAAGACTTATAAATAATTTTCCCTTAAAAGAATAAGTCAAACATACTAATAATTCATGTTTCTCACATAATTAATAAAATTATTTTTAAATATATTAAACTTTTTTATCTCGTCAGAAAAGAAAAATTACTAGAAAGGTTAAATTCTAAAGAACTTTATCAATAAATCAGATGAGAAAACTTGATGATGACATTATCAAAATTATTTTTTTTTAAATGCGATTTTTACCCATTTACATTGTAAACTAATTAACAACAATAATTACGTCATACCCCAAAGATCTCTAATGCTCTCTCATTCTCTTTTTTCATCATTATTTTTTTCTAATTAAAATGAAAAATTTTATTGAAGATTGAATAACAAGCCAATGTATGAGATGCAGTACATTTGAAGGCAGTTTGAGATAGCATCATGAGTTTGAATAGAATGATGCAATTATGATATTGAGCAAATAGATGGTATGCAAGGGTTTGGGTAATACATGATTATGCATAGTTAGAGTTGCAGCAAAGGGTAGGGAATGGTGGGATTGAGTTGGTGAGGGTGAGGCTAAAGCGGGGGGTTGCATATAATGATAAAGGCAGGATTAGGGTGGCAAGTTTGATTGGAATTAATATTGATGTATGAAAGTTAATTGTATTGATGTATGAAAGTTAATTGCATTAGCGAAAATGGAAGTCAACCAATCAGAAGACATGTTGGTGTTGAAAGATCCATCGATTTTGTTAAGAAGTTTGCTAGTTTCAGACATGTGACGTAAGTCGAAAGGTACCACATTGAGACCGCTTAAGTTACATTTATAATCTTTGAATTTTGTTTATTTGGTGGAGATGATGTGTTTTGTGCACTTGTACAAATTTGGCAGGCAACACATAAATTCAAGCAAAAAGTGACGCAAAAGTAGATTCTCGGTGCGAGTAGTAACAATTCTCTACTTGCCACCTCACCGCACGTGCGGTCAAGCTCCACTGCATGTGCAGCCTAACACTGCTCGAACGAAAATTAGGGCTACTCAAGGGTTGCGTGCGCAGAAATTTCAGTTTGTTCTGCTGGGAATAAAAGGAAGAAAAGAGGTTGCTCTTAGGGTTCGAAAATATTTCAAGGAAAAAGAGAGTCTAGGGTTTGAAGAGAGGAAAGGCTTCTTCTTTTTCTACTTCTTCTCACTCCTCCATGAGTGGCTAGACTCTTATTTCTAGGGTTTTGATGAAACCCTAACCAAATAAATAGGTTTTCTTTTTTGTTTTCTTTGATGTAATGGTTTGAATTAGAAGTGGGCAACAGTTTATCCGAACCGCTCAAACCGCCCAACCTGTTCAACCCGCATATAAATGGGTGGTTTCGCAAACATATTGCAGGTTGATGCGGTTTGAAATATGACAAATTTGCGAATTGCGGACAGGTCGCGGGTTAAACCCGCAACCTGCAAAAACCGCCCGCACTTTAATTATTATTATTATTATTTTTTATATACCAACTTTGCAACTTTAACAGGAGCACCATTATGTTCTCTATGACACTAGGATCCTTATTTTTAAGTATTTCTCAACTTTCTTAATGCCGTAGAATTATCAAGTCCTAAACTTGGTTTTTTATATGATTTTCATTGGTGACTCATCCACTTTTTTCCTAATAAAATTTTCCTTCTGGTGGTCGATGGAACTTCTAGTTTGATTATTGATTACTGAACTGACAATTCTAATTGAGTACAACCTTTAATGCATTGATATACATTTTTTTCATGGCAAAAATGCTAGTGTAGGGTTTCTTTATTCTGGGTACTTTCATTTGATGTATTGATATTCAATTTTTATTTGTAAACTCATCAGAAACTTGTTTTCAAATGATCACAAATATATAAAATGAATCTGATGCCTAAATTCGATGGGAAAAAAAAAACTCAAAAATTAATTTTTAAAGAAAAAAGTGTAAACCATAAACCGCCCGCAACCACCCACACATCTGCAAACCCTATCTACACAAACCGCAAGCCGCGCTGCGGCCGGTTGCGGGTTGACTTTTTTTCAAACCGCATAGATGCGAGCGGGTCAAAATCAAACCGTAAACCGCACAAAACCGATCCCCGAGCATCCCTAGTTTGAACAATTGTATGGTTCTCAAGAAGTTTTTTTAATATATTGTTCCATTATTTCTTTGAGTATTCTGCTTTTTGTGATTTTTGAATACTTTACATACAATGGTTTTCTATTCTTTCATATTCAAGGTATAAGACGAGCCGTACTACGAAGGACAAGTCCTCTTGCTACCTTAATTTAGAGTGAACGACTCGTGCTACTTGAGATGGTTCGTGCCTATACATTAAACGTGTCAGTTCTCTTGATAAATGCTTCGAACTTGTAGTTGCGAAGTATTATTTAGTTCGAACCGTAACATAATTGAGTCTCAAATTAAAGCCTTATTTATGGAACAAGTTGTGAATTCATTACCCTAAATTTTTCTCAAAATCAGTAAATTTCAATTTTACTTTTAATTGCTTAGTTTAATCTCTTAGTTTATTTTAGTTATTACTAGTTTATGAATCATCATCTTTTTAATCAAAATTGAATTAGGAATTTAATAATTAAATTAGTTTAATTTCCTATTTATCCATGTAGATCGATACTTAGACTTACCGTTATTCTAAAGAATTTGATATAGTTTAATATTTATATTTAGTGTGTGAAACGACCCAACAACATGATAGGAATGTTTAGAGAGAGGGCTTAGTCCCTCTTGTATGTAGTTTTAATTCCGAGATACCCAACAAAAAAAGTTAATTGCAATGATGGATTCAGAGGAGGTAAGAGGGGGTGATTACCCTCCCTACGATTTAAAAAATATTGTTTATTATAATAGTATTAGTTACAATTATTTATATATTATAGAGACTCACCCCTATACATTTTTTTTATTTTTTTTTTAGAAAAATTTTTGGTGGATGTTACTCTATATATATGAAACATAGGATCAAAATATAATATTTAAAAAAATATGCAAAAATAATATAAAAAAAAATCCATTGCTATAATTATTATTAATTACAAGTTCAAGTTTCTAAATAATCGAATGAGGTATTAATTAATTACTGAAGTTCATTGAGAAAGATATTGTACGAGATTTTAATATCGATATACATTTTTAATGACATAAACTAATGTCGAGCACAACAATTGAAGATACCTCACTTTAATATATAGATTGTTTTATAGTTGCTACTTTTTGTAACTAAATGTGGATACAAAAAAAAAATGCTATTTATATATATATATATATTATTTTATTTTCACTTTTTAAACTAGTAAAAATTGATATTATAATTCATACTTTATTTTAAAAAAATTTGTTAGTATATATATTCGCCCTCACGTTCGTCCTTAGTCAATTGGTGTTGTAGACAATATTGAGGGTGACGTCTAAGAGTGAGGAAATATGGGGGGAGAGGATCTAAGGTATGGTGGTTACTTACCTCTATTTTGTTTATGAAATCATATTGTTCATGATATGAGTAGAATCACATAACAAAGGCTTTTGTTAGCTAAATGTGGCAATTAAGGGTGCAAGAGGATTAAAGAGTAACACAGAGGATAAGGGGTAGTGATTGAGGGTGATAGATGGCTAATACAAGTACTAGAGCTAATCCGATGAAAATAAGATGGAGAATTGTGTAGGGTGAATATTTAGTGCATTGGGTAGTGGGGTGTTAGTTTTGGGTGGTGATTCAGGTTCTGCTTCGCAATCTGTAAATAAGTGTAATTTATATCTAAAATCAATATTAGTGACAAATATATCAAATGTGCTATTAATAATTATTATTACTAAATACTAATTTTTGTTGTCAATATAAAAAGACGTATTATATCAAATATGTACCACTTTAAATAATTTGTTAGCAAACATCATGATTATTATATTATTTTACATATAAAATAATTTGTTATAAATTTGAAATAATTTTACAATCTGATCCACAAAATTTTTAATTTCACCCCATGTATTGTTGGTCTTTTTTTTCATAATAATACAAGAAAAATATATAAAATAAACTAAATAGAAATGACAAAACAATTCTTTTTTTAATTAAAGGATGAAATACAGAATAAACGACACAACTACATACAAAAATTAATTAGATTATATTACTAAAAGAAGAAATTATTAACATGGATAACTAAAGATTAGAGCTCCTCGAGGCAAACTAAATTCTGAAAAATTAAAGAACAAATAATAAGAAAAGAAGCAAATTGAAACTTGTGTGATACCACAGTTTTTTTAAAATAGATTCACCGTCTCTCGACAAGTGCCGGAGGTATGCCGGCGTCTGCCTTCTAGGATACGACGGTCGAAACCAACTAATGCAGAAGCACCTTTTGAATAGTTTTGATGAACTTGACAATGGCTACACTCTTTCTAACAAGAACCAAAGAAGAGGCTAACAAAAAAAAGATAGGAAAAATTTTCTTTGATATAAAAAATCATCTCCAACTTTTTAGTTCAAAACATCATCTCATTTTCCATCACAAAACCTGTAACAACCCCGACCTCTGATTAACGTTAATCCATGATTTAATACACCTAATAAGTAATTAAGATGAAATCCTGGGTTAATTAATTATGCATTGCATTATTTCTGTTTATATCTATCTAATGTAGAAATATCTATTTGTGTTTCTGTTTCGATTTACAAATTGGAGGCCTTATCAGCAACCGAATAAGAAATTGACTTGGTATATATGTTATTTGGAATTTTTTGTAACTTTATGGTAGGTTTAATTAAAATGGTATATATGTTATTTGGAATTTTTGGAACATTATGGTAAGTTTAATTAAAATTCGGTCCGAGACGATTAAATTAGAATAATTTAATGTTCAATTGATTAGTTGATCAACAATTTAATTAAACTATTAGCCAAGCCTATATAAGGCTCTTATATGTGCCTTCACTCATTCTTTTCTTCATCTCAACACATTTTTTAGCTCACACACAAACCAAACGTTAGAGAGAGAAAGAAGAGAAATTTGAGCTCAAATTAAGAAGATTGCTAGAAAACTTAGAAAATTTGGCTTGGAATTTCCAACAATTGATCATCTAGAGCACCATTGACAAGCCTAGGTAAGAATTCAACCTTTAGATTGTATAATTATGATGTGTAAGACATGAACTCTAGAGAATTATGATGGATAATGCAAGAATTAAGCTAGAAATGAAGAAAATTGAACCATGTCATGCATGCATACATATATCACAGCATATTGAGTTTGAATTTCACTCAAGTCATATATGCATGTGTCTTTCTTGACTTGGTTTAGAGAATTCATCACATTTCTTACCATTTGACCTTAATTGATCTTGTTTTGGAAGCCTTGAAGTCAAGATAAAGCATACATGTTATGTTTTTAATGAATAAGTGTTGTTTTGCACAATTGATAAGCTTTTGGGCCTTGGTTTTGTGAAATGATTTAGGATTCACCATGTTTTATTCATTTACAAGTATTTCCTCAAGTTTCTTCAAGTTTTTGGTCCAAAAGACCATGATTTGCAGCTTTGAAATTGAGTTTTTGTAATAACCCCGACCTTGATTAGCGCTAATTGGGACTTAATTATGTTTAATAATAATTAAGGGAAAAATCTGGAATTTAATTGCGTGTACATTGCATGACTTATGTGTTTTATCTGTTCGGTGTCAGAATATCTGTTCGTGTTTTAAACTTTAAACTGCAAATTGGGAGCCTTATCGGCACCTGATTCCGAAATTGATTGGTGTTTTGAACTCGTTAGATTTTATGTGAATTTATGGTAGGTTCAATTAAAATTCGATTTGGAATGTTTAAAACTGATTAAATAACATTTTAATAATGAGCCTAGCTTAATTACAGAATTGCCATTGGGTGGCCATTGTTTAATTTTACTCTTGAGTTCATACACTTCAACAAAACACTTTCCTTCAGCCTATTTTGAGTCTCAAATTCGGCTAGAGATAGAGAGGGTGAGGGGAGATTGATTTCATCTTGGTTTGCTAGAGGAATTGCTTGGACATTAGAAAGATTGAAGGAGCCTTGCATTTCCAACCTCATACTTCTTGCATTCAAGGTCTAAGGTAGTGAATTCCTCTCCTTAATGTTGATCTTGAGTAGTGTCTTGCATAATTCATGTTCATTTTGAAGTTTTGAACCAAGTTATAGGTTAATATGTTGAAATAGAACTTAGCTCATACATGCATGCACTTGTTCTTAGATTTTGAAGTTGTTGTCCATGGAAACTTACATGCATGTTCACATTTTTATTAAAGTCCATGTATTCATCATGTTTCTCCAGAAAATTTACCATTTGATCATGTTTTGAAGCTTTAAAATACATTTGAATTCAAGAATGTTGGATTACAACTTGGTTCTTGGAAATTTATGGTAATGGTGCTCACATGGACTCACTCTTGGGCAATGATTTGTCAAATTGGCTTTTGAAACTTGATATACTATGAGTTTAAGGTGTTTCTCCAGGTTTTGGGCCCAAGAGGTTGAGTTTTGGGTTGTAGAATGCTTGGTTCGAACTTGGGAGACAAATCTGGAAATTCCAGATTTTGCTTCCTCGCTCGAGCGAGCACCTTTTGTTCAGTGGCTCCGCCGGCGAGCATCGGCGACCATCGGCGTAGATTTCAAATGACGATACTTTTCTTGTTTCATCAGACCGCTCGAGCGAAGGAAGGTTCGCTCGAGCGAAGCCCTTCGATTTTGGAAGCTCGCTCGAGCGAGCATCGAGCGACCATCGCGCGAAAAAATTCAACATCCAGTATTTTTACTGTTTCATCAGACCGCTCGAGCGAACCCTTTGATTTTGGGAGCTCGCTCGAGCGAGACCCCTGTTTTCAGCAACTTTTGTAAAATGTTTTCTAAGGCATTTTTGCATCCACATTCCATCCTAGACATTCCTAGGCCATGATTAAGACTTCATATTAAGGGTAAGGGGTAGATATACACTTAGAATCATGGATGCAAGTTTTGTACAATTGAAGTGCATGTTTCAAAAGTGTGTACCCGTAATGTGTTATGTAGGTCACGTGCCGCTATCTGTTGACCCTTTGACTTCGTCTACTTGTATCAACACCCACTGTGAGTAATAACTTTGTAAAGTTATGTTCAATGCTATGTATTTTCAGTATACTATGATACGAAATGATTGATTCTTTGAAAAGCTATGATATGTTGGAAATGAATGAATGATTGTCCAAGATTCTGAAAGTTAATCGTGGCATCCTTAGCACTACATGATATGCGTCCCTTTATAGGTCATCAGGTCCCTTTATGGGTCATCAGAACGTCTCTGTGCACATGAGTCATCAGAAAGCCTTCAAGGCTGTCCCTTTATGGGTCATCAGGTCCCTTTATGGGTCATCAGATTTGTGAATGCTATTGGATGTACCACGTATGATTATGTTACAAACCTGATTATGGAAATGATATTGTACAAGTACATGAATCTGTTGTGATACGAATATGAACATGAACATGATTATGTTTCTGATATGAACTCTGATTTCTAATTATGTGATGGACATCATTCACTGGGCTTTCACTCACAGTTTATTATATATATATGTAGGTGAGCCGGCACCGGACCCTGGCCAGAGTTGATGGCCCTCTGTTTTGTTTTTGTGTTGGTCAAGCCACCTGTCGCGCCTCCCGAGGGAGGTTCCGTTGGAAGCCTGTTGTTTGGGCAGTTTTGTACATCATGCTAGTTAATGGTTATGTTTTGTAATGTCGGATCCTGGGGGCATACTTATGTAAATATCTTGTAAATATTGGTGTACGTTGACTAGCATGTTATGTATATAAATAAGTTTTAAATTTTCTGTCTCACGTACGTCATCACAGCTCATTGGACCTTGTTTACTTTCTGTATTTGCTTCCACAGCCCCTTATTATTTGTTATTCTGTTTGGAGGTCGTAGGTAATCCACGGATTACTGGCCGGTTACGTCCCCAAACCTATAGGGGCGGGTTTGGGTCGTGACAGTTTTGCACTTAGCAGAGCAATCTGAAAATTCCAGATTCTGCCTCTCCACTCGAGCGTAACAGAACCTGCGCTCGAGTGACCACTCTGTGATCTTACACTTCTGCTCGAGCAACTAAAAGTCCGCTCGATCATGAAATGCAAGCTCTCAGAAGTTTCATGTTTTTAAAGACCACTCGAGCGACAAGAGTTACGCTCGAGCGAGGACTTGAGTCTCACGTTCGAGCGTCCGTCGAACGTGAAAATTACATAACTAGTACTTTTGTAGAAGTTTACAGACTGCTCGAGCGATAGAAGTTGCGCTCGAGCGACCAATACTTTGCATGTCCGCTCGAGCGAATGAAGTTGCACTCAAGTGAGACCCCTACTTTCAGCAATTTTTGTTAAGTGTTTCCAAGTACATTTTAGCATTCTTATTGCATCCTAGGCATTCTTAGGCTAAGGTTAAGACATAATAATAAGGTTAAGACATAATAATAAGGATAAGAAGTAGAAACACACAAAGATAAGAAAATAAGGATAATAATTCTGAGTGTGTAATTCAGTATGTGTTCGTTCTGTAACTGTGTAGGTCATGCGCTATAAAACGTCTGATTTGCCCATTTTGTCTATTTGCTTTGGAGCCAACTGTGAGTAATAACTTAGTAAAGCTATGTTCAACTCTAATCATTTTTTATATGATGAAATAAAATCTATTCTATGAAATGTTATATTTGTACTATGAATGATTATCCAATTTTGATAAGTATTCGGGGCTCGAGTAAGTTATCTGTTCCCGGTTCGGAAGTTCTTTTATAGAATTGACAAGTTATTTGTACCCAGCCGGAGGTTCTTTTATGGAACTGACAAGTTATCCGTACCCGACCAAAGGTTCCTTTATGGAACTGACAAGTATGATCTTCGATGCTCTGTGTGTGATCTGTTAGCGCTAACGGATGTGAGATTAAGTATGTATTCTGATTTCTGTTATTGAATTGAACAAGATTATGAATATAAATCTATTTTTGATATGAACTTTGATTTTTGATTATGTTATGAACATCATCATTCATCAAAACCCTTTACTCCGTTATTATTCACTGGGCTTTCGCTCACTATTTATATTATGTATATAGGTAAGCAGGCGTATGACCAGGAATAAGTTCTTACCTGGCGAGTTTTGAAGTCAGCCAGCTATCGTGCCTCCCGTAGAGATTCCCTTTTGAGATCTGATCAAGTTTTTTTTTGAGTCTTTGGGGCTTTTGTACTTTTTGATGTTTATGTTTTGTCTGAACATGTTTTAGAAGTTCTGTATATATGGCTTTGGTGACATAAGACTAATGTATTTATAACGTCATATATTTATTTATAAGTTTGTTTTAAAGATTACTATCTCATGTACGTTAACACAGCTCTATGGACAATGTATATTTCTATATTTGCTTCTGCAGCTCCTTATATATGTCATTCTGTTAAGAGGCCTTTGGTAATCCAAGGATTACTGGTCGGTCACAACGCTAAACCTATAGGGATGGGTTTGGGTCGTGACAAAACCTCTTTAAAAATAACCTACTAAGTTGGAGGAGAAATGCCTCTATTTATACTAGTAGGGGAGAGCCTTAGCCGTAAAAGCTAACATCAATGGGGTCATCAAATGTCATCAACTCTAGCCATTATGGCTAGAGTTACAAAGGTTCAAAACTCTAAAACCATTATATAAATCATAATGTGTATACAATATATAAATTTTGAGAATTAAACTAGATAGGTTGCAAAATGGATACGGGTGTTGGGTCAGAACCCGATCCAAGCCCAATCTTAAACACATGCATAAACTAAGCCCAACACAGCTCAGCCCAAAGCTCAAGACTAGGTCCTAGTCCAAGTCTAAGATCAAATCTAGCATATGCACAAATACAAGTCTAGGCCCGGTCCAAACCAAGAATAAGTCTAAATCTAAACCCAACTTTATTGATGCCACTTTATGAGACAATTCTTATTTACAACTCAATGGTTTCAAATCGTTATTTTTGTATTGTAATCTTCTCACTGAAGAGAATACAAAACCACTCAAACCCACCTCAATCGGCGGTTGGGTCCTACTTTAATTTCTAATTAAAGTTGCCAAAAAATCATTATTTTCCAACAATCCCCCACATGAATAAAATTAACTGAATAAAGAAAACCGGACAACACTTAACAACAAAGACTCGGAGAGAGAGCACACAGAATAATTCTACATTAGAAAAGGTAACTGCTGGGCTTGAATCTTTCGTAGTGAAAACCTATCGGATTTACTGGCGCTGACTAGTGAACGTGATGTCTTGAACTATTTTGTCGTTTGTGTAAACCTAGACAATAAGCCTCACACAGGAGCTATTCCAACCATTGTTCTTATTCTCACTGCTGCGTCCGGTTTGGCCATAGAATCATAGAGGAACTTATGCAACTTGGGAGACGGAGGAAGATATGATGAAAAGATATCCTAAACTATTTTCCTTGGACCCAGTGTTCTTCCAAAATAAGGTAATTCGAGTTTGGAGGACCAAACTCTTTAAAGGAGGAAGACTATAACAACCCTGACCCAAGATTAACGATAAACCATGATTTAATATCCCTAATAAGATATTAAGACCAAATTTTGAATTAATTGCATATGTAGTGCATTATTTATGTTTCTATCTGTTTATTGTAGGAATATCTGTTTGAGTTTCTGCTATATTTTGCGAATTGAAGGCCTTATCGGCATCCGATTCAGAAATTGACTTGATTTATGTGTTAATTAGAATTTTTAGAATTTTATGGTAGACTCAATTGAAATTCAATTTGGAACGATTAAATTAGTTTGACTTAATGTCCATATATTTGACCTTAATTAAGTACACTTCTACTCAAGCCTACATAAGGCCTATATACTTCACTTGAGCCTCTTTTCCATATCATCTTTAAGCCTCCAAGATATAAAAACATGGGAGAAAGAGAAAGAGAGGGCAAGAATTGAGATCAAACCTTGAAGTTGGTAGGAACTTGCTTGGGAATTAGAGAATTGCTCAAATCATCATTAAACCCCAAGGAATTGAAGACTCTAGGTGAGGATTTTGTCCTTAAGCTTTGCATTCTAGACATTAGTAGAGGAATTCAAGAGACTAAGTGGTTAAACATGAGAATTGAGTTAAGGAAGTAAGAAAGATGATCATCTCATGCATGCATGTGCATTTCATGGAGTTTTATTCTTGTTGCAAAAGAATTTCCTCATGCATATGCTAAGTTTCACTTGATTTTGGGAATTCATCATAACTTATAACAATTAGGTTCATTTGATCATGTTTTGAGAAGCTCAAGATCAAGAAAATTCATCCATGTTATGTTCATGAAACATTCATAAAGTTTAAGTTGAATTTTTGAACAATGGCATGCTTTTGGGCCTTGATTTCATGAAATGATCTTCAAAGCATGATGTTTTGTGAGTTTCTAAATGTTTTCCAGAATTTTGGCCTAAGAGGATGAGTTTTGAACAGTTTAGTTGAGTTTGAAGCTTGGAGATCAAATCTGAAAATTTCAGAATTTGAATCTACGCTCGAGCGAAGCACTCTAAATGCGTGCACTTCCGCTCGAGCGACATGATACTCACTTGAGTGTAAAATGCATATATCCAGAAGTTCACATGTTTTGTAGTACGCTCGAGTGACTGAAGTCACACTTAAGTGAGGGTTTGAGTCTCAAGCTCGAGCAGGGATTGAGTGTTCATCGAGCATGAAAAACAAACAACCAGCACTTTTACCAACGTTTACAGACCGCTCGAGCGAAGGAAGTTACGCTTGAGCGGACCTTTACATTTTGCATATACGCTCTAGTGAGAAAAGCCACACTCGAGCATGGACCCTATTTTCAGCAAGTCTTGAAAAATGCTTTCAAGTACATTGTTGCATCTTCATTCTATCCTAGGCATTCCTAGGCCATGATTAAGACACTATAATGAGGATAAATGTTAGAAACACACTTAGGACATGAAAATGTGTTATGTGCAATTCGAGCATGTGTTTCAATGTATGTCTTTGTCATGTTATGTAGGTCACGCGCGCGCGAGTTAAGTGAATTACCTACTCTACTCGCTATTGGGAGCCATCTGTTAACTGTGAGTAATAACTTTGTAAAGCTATATTTAATTACAAGTATTTTCTGATTGATACGATACGATCTGTTTTCTAAAATGCTATTTTATGAATTATGAATGAATGTCCATTTTTCTGAAATGTATTTGTGGCATCTTTAGTTCACGTGGCCCTCGCCCGGGGGTAACAATACCGTGACCAATATGCAGGTGGCCCTCGCCCAGGGGTAATAATACTGTGGCTTATATTCACGTGGCCCTTACCCGGGGGTAACAATACCGAGGCCTATATTCACGTGGTTTTCATCTGGGGGTAACAATACCGTGGCTACTTGCGCACAAGCTATGGACCTTTATGGTCATCAGTACCAACTATACATGTGGGTCTTAGGACCAAGTTGATATGATAGCTAATGGGTGTACCACATATGATCCTATGCAAAATCTAAATCTGAATATGAGCATGTATCTGAATCCAATTCTGATTTGAAATCTGAATATGTACAAGACTCTGTATCTGATAAGAATATGTTTTTAATATAAACTCTGATTTCTAATTCTGTGATGAACATCATTCATTAAAACCCTTTGCCTTGTTATTATTCACTGGGCTTCCGTTCACTATTTATTTGTATGCATGTAGGTGAGCAGGCGCGTGACCAGGCCTAAGTTACTGCCTGGCGAGTTTTGGTGTCAGCCAGGCATCATACCTCCCGTGGAGGTTCCCTTTTGAGATCTGCTCAAGTTTTTGTGTCCTTGGGGCTTTTGTACTTTCTAAATGCTTATGTCTGGTCTGAACATGTTTGAAAGTTTTGTATAAGTGGCTTGGGTGATGTAAGACTAATGTATTGTCGACGCCATATCTGTATATATATTTATGAGTTTGTTTTGAAAATTTCCTGTCCCATGTATGTTTGCACAGCTCTATGGACTATGTATGTTTGGTATATTTGCTTCCACAACCCCTGTTTATATATTATTCTGTTCAAAGGCCTTTCGTAACCCCAGGGATTACTGGCCGGTTACGATGCTAAACTTATAGGGGCGGGTTTGGGTCGTAACAACTCCACAGGGTACCATTGTATTAAGGAATGGGTAGGAGGATTTCCCTCCACAATGACTCATACGTTACATGCAATTAGGTTGTCCCTTTGACTCTAGATCTTAGGATCTTCAGTGTAACGCCCTCAAAATAAACCCATAAATCATACATTCATGATACAAGAAATTGACAACACATTCGAGAGAATAAAGTGTACATCTGTTTATCAAAGTATTTATCACAAAAGTATTACATGTTGACAACAAAAGTAAATGCCCTACGGCCTTGCAACTTTCAAAGCCAACACTTGGTTACAAAAAGAGAGTACTAACTCATACACATTAAGCCCTCGGCTTGAATTTACATATAATACACAAAAAAATAAACAAACAAAAAGGGATATTCAGCCTCTAAGCCTCCCAAGCTATGTCCTTGGAGGTGACATATCACCTAAACCTGAAAATGATGTCCCATATAGGGTGAGCCAATGCCCAGTAGAGATATACTAAACCAAGTATGAGAAATAACTAAAACAATAGCATTTGATATATAGTTGACACTTAAAAACCAACTTACAACATTTTTCAATTCAACATCAAGTACATTCATTTTTCATTTCAATTTCCTTCACTTATATAGTTTCGATTTATAATTATGGCTCAGAACCTGGCCAAACAATTTAATGGGACTATAACACATATCAAAACACTTCCATACTTCACAATTCACATAAGAATATAACTCATATTAAAACACTTCCATACTTCAACACTTCCATATTTCAAATGATACACAGATTTGCTGTATCAATGGAGTCCATCCCCTATCTCCTCCCAAACAGGTTTGAGAGTCCATCCCCTATCTCCTCCCAAACCATGGAGTAAATCCCTTATCTCCTCCCAAACAATATAAACACTTATCATATACAATGATCAATCAATACACACATTTGCTGTATTATTCCAACCGTCATATTCAATGACATAACACATTCGATTAGTTTCAGTTTTCCCTAATTAACATATAGTGTCTACAACAAACACGACTATCCTCCACCGATAGCCTAAAACAATTATCTCTAAACAGATAATAAACTTATCACACAGATAAAATACCAACATTTTCATAGGTGAGTAATTAATTTATCCAACTACACCATTCAATCTCAATTCCATCTAATTTCATGATTTCCAACTCAATTTCATATTCCCACAATTACTACATTAATTATACAAATTAATGAATTACATTCAAGTTGGACATGTTGCCCCTTTTTTTCAAACCTTAACCTTAAGGCTCAATTTCATAAATTTCACACCAACAACCCCATTTTCCAAGGTCTCACATACACATAGAGTTCAATACTTGAAAACCCCTCTTTTGTAATTTCAAATTCAAAACCCTAACTCCCCAAAGTCATCACAACCCACCATTTATACAAAATGACAAACATCTATGTTAAAACTCATAGCAAGGAGTAGTTTATCCCTACCTCAAGTTTAGAAGAGGAAGAAGGAATAAAAACCTAAAAGTCGACGGAGGAGAAACCAAGCTTTGCTCCGATCAAAATGAAGCCCTCGACAAGCTCTACACTTTATCTCAAAGGAGCAAGGTGAGTAGAGGTCTTCAAACAAGTAAATCTAAGGATCTTTAAGTGAAAAGTGCCCTGAGAGAGAGAGAGAAGGTGTTTCACGGTTTAGAGAGAGGAAAGGGAAGAAAAAATGAGAGAAAAGGTCAAGTGAGGGCCTTTATATAGTACTAGGTCAAAAATAGATATAAGCCCCAAAGTCAACTCAAAATATCTAGTCAAAATATCCCCAAAAAGTAGGCCTAAACCGATAGAAAAATCTGGAAAAAAGTCGCAGGTGTCGACCCCTGCAACAGTGGTGTCGACACCAAAGAGGAAAAAAAATCTGGGAAAGCTTTGACTGCACTGCAGGTGTCGACACCACCCCAGACTGGTGTTTACCCTATCTTCCAGCAACCAACACACAGACAGAAGAGGGTCGACCCTCTCCCAGTCTGGTGTCTACCCTATATTCCAGCAACACTTCCAGAACTTCATCAACAGGTAAGGGTCGACCCTAGGAAGGCTGGTGTCGACCCTAGAATGGAATTTCTAAGTCTCTAAGGAACTTTTTGACAAGAATAAGTGCGAACAACCAAACCCAACAACTTTAAATCAATTTGCACTCCTCCAAAACTAAAGTACAACAACACTAAAGGATCCCAAAATCGAATAAAGGGTCCCAATACATTTACCAAAAGCTTTAAAAGGCACAAGTGCTACATTCAGTCAACTAAGTTGGGTTTTCCATTCCGGTAACATTCACTAAAGGCCTTAACCTCATTCCTTTTGGCAACTTTCCTACTAACTCTCGATTTAACCCTGTGGTTAACGGATCCGTAATATCGTCCTTAGACTGTATATAGTCTATAGTAATAACACACAAGAGTAGTCGTCGTATGGAACTATGTCTTCAACAAAAATGTCTAGACCTTCTATCTGTGCCCTACCAATACAAAATTGCTAGCACAAGTTTTGATCAACATGGAATATCCTCAATAAAATGGCAAAACCATTCCGTTACTTTAGTAGCTTTATCTAAAGCACTGAATTCCGATTCTATCATTGATCTCGTGATACACATTTATTTGGAAGATCTCCAAGGCACGGTTGCAGCTTCAATTAGAGAATACATATCCACTATTGGATTCATAGTTTTTGTATCAAATATCCAGTAAATGCCTTTGTACCCTTCTAGTACAACTAGATATCAAGTGTTATGCAACTCCGAATCCCAGGTGTAGTGTAAATAATCCAACACCCGCATAATGTCCTTTCAATGAGTAGCATTAGGATTACTCGTGTATCTACTAAGCCTGCTACCTGAGTAGATTATACTTGGACTTGTACAACTCATCAGATACTTTAAACTTCCAATGACCCGAGAATATACTAGTTGAAATACACTTTCACTATTATTCTCGGCCAAATGTAGACATAAGTCTACTAGTGTCCTCGACACACTTGTATTTGATTTACTAAATTTCTCAAGTATTTTATCAACATAATGAGACCGAGAAAGTACAATACTACCAGATGTTCTAGTAATCTTAATACTTAGAATCATATCTACAAGACTTATATCTTTCATATCAAACTTAAAATACAATATTCACTTGGTAGCATTGAATATCTTATCAAGTGTTCAAACCTTAAAGATTTATTCAAGTAAATCTTCATATAAGAAAGCTATCTGAATATCCATCTTGATGTATTCCTAGATGTCGCACAATTGCGATCATACTCACTATAACTGGTGATCACGTATCGAAGTAATTCAGGCATTCTCTTTGCCAATATCCTTTGATAATAGGCATATCTCATTGGTTTTTATTCACTTGCATCCCAAGGCTTACTACCTATACAAGATAAAGCTAAATTTTCTAGAGAAATCACAGCTTTAAAGAAGCTTTTAGCCTCACTAGCCACCATATAAGTTTAAGAAGATTTAGAATGAACTTTGAAGTCCTAGCATATTAACATCTTCTAGGCTCATCTATTTTTTCATGAAAACCATTTCCTCAATTTCATGATAATATTCTTGTGTAAATCTGAATATCAGATTTGTCCACACAAAAAACCGATATGCACTACTATATTGTACATAACCGTTGAATACAAAGTCAACGGATTTTAAGGCTTATCCTAACCATCTTGAGTTTAGGTATTACCACATTTTACATGACACCCCCACATTTGTAGAATTTATATAAAGGCTTTTGGCCTTTCTAAAAATTCATACAGGATCTTTAAACAACTGCTTGTGTCAAAATGATTATGAAACTCTCAAAATCATATCACAGAAAACATATTCTCAAACCGTCATTAACTGAATTAGGTCTTTCTCGAATTCAAGGCACCAAAACAAGTTTGGTCCAACATGTCACTCTGAAACCAATAGTCTTACTATTAGGAAATACAAATCCAGTGTTCAATAATCTACTATTCGGAACTTCATAACATAGCCAGTAGTTTTATTACTAGGAATCACTAATTTCTCAGCATGTAGTCAGTAGATTTTCGAATACTAGGAATCACAATGATTTGACCTATGATCAGTAGTTACTTTACTACTAAGAATCACAACGTCCTGACATAGGATCAATAGACTCTTACATTATTAGGAATCATCATGTCTTAATATATAACCAATAGCCTCTCCACTACTAGGAACCACAATCTCATAACTGTGTAGCCAGTGGTCTAACACCTCCTATGAACCACCAGTTTTCTATCTCTGTGATCAATGATCTTGTACTCACTAGAAGCCACCAATATAAGAATGTATTTGGAATTTAAAAAATTCAAAAATATATTCACCCACCCTAACTGTTTGTCTCATCTTTGCTTTCAAGCAAAGCCACATAGCAATCGTATATGTTATAATTGACACAAGGATAACATACTAATTACCTCTGATTAATTCAGAGATATTATCATGCAATCTTATGATTTCCTTTAATCACACTTGATCTCTCTAGATCTTCTTTTAAGAACCTCGCAAGGTTTAAGGTTGTCAGGTGGAGCAACATTTTCTATTGTCACTTCTTGAAGCCATTTCTAAAAAATCACTACAGAATTTCACTATTCTGTTTTTCTACAAACTAAACTTAACACTAGAAAATCCCAAAGTTTAAAATTTAATTCAAAATTTATCTCACCACTTATCCTAGGATTGAATATGGTTAAGAAAGTTTTCAAGAAGACTGGATGGGTCATACCGGTCCCACTTAAGACCCAGTTAACCTTAGACAAAACTTTCGAGAGCATGTTGACTCTTAATTCATGAGAAACAAATTTAGAATTAACTTTTTTAGGGGATAAACTAGGTTAAAACAAACCAAGTTTACAAAACTTATAAGTAATTAAAATTTGCTATCAAAATTACACCATTCGTAAAAGTTAACTGGTACTCCCAGAATTGAGCCCATTATTTCTGAATAAAAATCAAAAATATTTGAGCTAATGCTAAAATTTGGTTTCTTTTCCCAAAACAAAACACTTTTGGAAATAATCAAATTATAATCAAAGACTTTCTCAAAACTTGATTTCCTACCACTTTGGGAATAAGAAGATGAAACCCAAAGATTTCCTTTAACCACAAAGGTTTGAAATCAAATCCACCTTAGTTTCCATTTATGAACAAATCAGAAATACTCTTTAGCCAAAGCTAAACTTTGGTTTCTAATACAGAAAACCAAAACACTTTGGGAATAATAAAATCAATCCCAAAGACTTTCTCTAAACCCAAAGGTTTATAATTTCTTTATTTCCCCCTTTCTTTTCACTATGGTGAAACTATTACCAATTACAAATTATACCTACTACAGAATTAAAATGCAACTGTTACAATTACAAATTATCTAAATCTACAAAATGGAGTTCATGGTTGTTATTACCAATTACAAATTAAACCTACTACATAATTAAAATGCAACTGTTACAATTACAAACTATCTAAATCTACAAAATGGAGTTCAGGTTGCATCTGGAATTATCTGTTTAGCCAAGAACACACTTCTTCATTTGTAATGCTTATCTTTGTATGAACACATTATAAACTTTATCATCATTGCTGCTAAATCTACATACTTATTGTTCATATACACACTTGGATATAAGATGAGTCAATGAACAAATAAAGTGAATATTACACAAGTAATTTCAGTTATAACTCGTAATGTGTAATTTAAAGGATATAGATGCATTGCCGTTACAAGAATGTGTGAGTGATTTTCTGACCACACTGCCAACTCAGTGATCAGTTGGAGAGAACTAGCAGAATAGATGACACCTGGCCAACTTGCAACAAAAAGAGAAGATTCCGGCGGTGGTTCGTCCACCCGGGGGCACTCCGACGATCAAATCAGTATATCTCTCAAAGATAATCAATAGTGCAAACTCACTGTTCAGAATATAAATTGCGTACCTTAGACCCACAGGGGTGCCTCTCTTTTATAGTTAACTCAATCCTAGTCCTGATAGAAGCCTGACTTCTATGGACTCTTATTCAGTGCTTACTTTGGACTCTTCAAGAGATACGGATAGACTCCCTAAGACCATTATCCTTATCCATCTTGAAGTTTTTTCTTATTCTTGGACTCTTGTCCTTTATCCGCTTATCTCGGATTCTGATATCTTCGGAGGTAACCTCAGCCTAGCCGAGATAACCTCAGTGTCATGACCAGGACACGTGGCACCTCAGCTTACACGTGGGTATCACCTTGCCACGTGTTGGTACTCAGAAAATATATCCCCACAACTGCCTTCTAGGTTCTATTACCTCGGAATTCTGAGGTGATGGAACCTATATTGGTACTTCCTGTCAGTACGTCGGCTTAAATCATTTTTAGCCGAGATCATTGTTTTAAGGCCGACATGTCTCCCTTAAAAGAACAAGAATTCTAGTGAATTCCTTCACTCGTATGAGCTGTCATGCATCACTATTCAATCGCTTCATTCACGTGTCTTATCCTCATTGGATCGTGCATGTGGCGCGCCTGTAAGCCATTCTTGCGCCTACGTACGCCGTCTGACGAATTAGCTGTTCTAGGCGCATTAATTGCCCTCTGTTGCCGCCGTTTCAAGTTTTAACAAAACTTTTCCCTCTCATTTCATTTCTTCATTTTTCATTCGATACTCTTACTATTTCTCTCTCTTACTTTTTCCTCTCAAATCCGCCATTGTTCTAGACTTCAAGCTCTACAACTGCCTTCATTCCTTCCTCTTGGTGAAGCCTTCGCCATTCTGTTACTTCTGCAATTGTCGCCTGACTTCGACGATCTTCATACCGGCTTCACTTTTTCTGGTAAGCCACAGTTCTCTTCGTTTTCAATTCTCTAATGTTCTTTACTATTTGTTGCCATTACTGCTTTGTTCAAACATATGATTTGTGAATCTCATATCTGAGTGTGTTTATTCCACGATTTTGCTCTTTATCCATGCCTTGAATACTCGTACTGCTCATAATTCTTTTGCAATTTTGCCACTGTTCTTGACCTTGTACCACTTGTACTCGCTATGTTCTTGATAGTCCATCTTTGTTCTTGATTCTAAAACTTATTCTTGTTTTCTGTTTTTTGTGTCTTTTCCAGATTTGTGCCTTTAATCTTTGTTTCCATAGACTTAGGTTTGGGGATTTGTCTGTAGAACACACAATTTAGAAAAAAACTGAAACTTGCATTTACCTAAGTGTTTGCCGAGGTCTCAATAACCCTTTCAAAACATCTTCTGAAACCCAACCTCTTTGATTAAGCCGATATCATGAGTATGTGGAAACATAGGATAAACACCCCATCCAAACTAGAATACTTTAGACAGGAGTTTGAAATCCTAACCGACGTCCATCTGAGGTTGGCTGGGGATGATGACTCCATCATGCCTACTGACGACTCCATGCCTTTCCGTGTGGTGGCTTTCATCGAGTGTGGACTTCGGCTCCCACTCAACATTCTTTTTCACGAGATTATCCATTGTTACAAGTTAAACCCAATGCAGCTCGCCATGAACTCCTACCGAGTTATTAATGGTATCATAGCTTTAGCAAAACAAGAAAACGTTAGGGTCACTTTAGCCGATATCCAGTATTGTTATACCAAGTATGGCCTAAAAAAGGACACGGGCTATGTCTACTACATCAAGCCGAGGTCAACAGAGTATAAAATCGTCGCCGACCTCCCAAACTCCAACAAGGGAGCTGGAGATGATTACTTTATTACTTTAGGGAACTGGGAATTTGCTCCAGATGAGGACCTCCACCTCTACCCTCTTCCTCGGACAGTTTTCGTAGAGGGCAATGGTAAGAGCCCTGTGTTTTTACATTTACTTGTTTTCAAAATCTTTAATACTTCAAATATCTTGATGTTTTGTCTTTCCTTGCAGCTCTTCCAAAGCCAGGAAAAGACTTCCGCAAGTCCTTTTACCCAAGTCCTGGTTTAAAGAAACTATTGAACCTTCCTGTTCATAAGCGAAAGGCCCCACTGGTGCTCAATTTCATCCCGACGTACAGATTAACTCTCCTCAACATTCCTAAAAGGAAAAAGAAGAAGAGCCTATCTCCTCCCTCTGCCACAACCCCTTTAGTTGCTACTGAATCTCAGCTAGATCAATGATCAACTTCTGATCCAGCAGAACAGCTGTCTACTTCGGCTCAATACCTAATCCCACCATCTTAACGCAAACGTCGTCGACGACTTGTTCTTGCAGTCGAGATGGGCCGCCCAAAACCAGTTGCAAAAGACCTCTTAGCCAATATTCCAACTGATGTTGATGTTCAATCAACACAAGCCCTACTTCCACCAAAGCCGAAAAGAGTTAAAAAGGCTCAACCAAAGGCCAAGGTGACTCAGGTTGAGACTGAAGACACTTTGCCAATTTCCAAGCTGGCTTCGAGTGAGAAAACTGCTTCTGTCCCCGCGAAGAGGTCTGCTAAAACACTTCCATCTGAATCTACCAAGTCCAAAAGGCCGAGGTCATCTTCTGCAACAACCTCGGGGTCTAAAAAGCCTGATGCCCCCTGGCCCCCGAGATTACCTTGGAAGATAAACCTGTTATGGCCAATGATAGCGCCGACGATATCAATGTCGTCGTTGCCCTCAGTACTGCTTTGCTTCTTCCAGGTGATTTGGAGCGAAACGCCAAGTTCAGTGAGTACGAAAACTACGCTCTGATGCTTCAACGCTCTATTCAAGTAAGTGTTTTTGCTTGGTACTTTTTCTTTCTTTATCTTCATTTCATACTTAGAATATTTTCTAATACTTCTGTTTTCTTTCAGGCTATCCAGCATGCCCACTCTTTCTCAATACAATTTTTTGAGAACTGTGAGAAACTAGCCGAAAAGAAAAGGGAGATCTCCAGTCTTCAAAAGATTAACAAAAATCTGCAGTCAAAGATGAAGACCTTGGAGGATCAGGCCGAGGTTGCCATCAAAGAGAATGACGATGCCGAGAAAAAGGTCGGCGCCGCTGAGGCAATAAACAAAGTTCTCCAAGCCCAGCTGAAAGAGGCTGAGAACAGAGTGACCCAGGCCCAGAAGAAGCTTCAAGATGCCTTGGCCACCAAAGAGGCCGATGAGAAGGCGTATGCTCAGGGCATGGCCGATGTTACAGAGGCCTACGAAAAGCAAGTCAAGCAAGCATGCAACAAGGGTTTCTCCCTTGGTTGGATGACTTTGCTGAAAAAACTTGATGTCCCTGAGGACTCCTCCCTGAGGAATGCTGATGCCATTCCCCTGCCATTTCCTCCAACTCCACCTCCTAGTGAATTTGATACTGAGGATGAGGCCGAGGAGGAAGTTTTGGTAAGGAAACCAAAAGAGGCCACTGGCACCAAGTCCCCTTCTCTGAATGAGCAAGTCCTGGACTTGATTCAAGATGAGGAGGGTGAGGAGGTCCCCAAAGATGCTGTGGCTGAGAAGACATCGGCCGTCATTTCCCTTGCCGACAAAAACGTAGATGAAACTCTTACAGAAATTGACGCCGAGCTCGCGGCGGATAAGGCTACTGAAATGTCTTCCTAACAATCGCCTGAACTCCAAACTTAACCAACTGTAACTGTTGAGGAGTCTTAGCCTTACGTTTTTCCCTTCGATTCTTGTACTTTGTTTTTCTTTTTTGAAGTACTGGAAACTTCTTCACATTGCCGATGTGTTTTTAATACAACAACTCTTTTGCTTTTGAATGCTTGTATGCTTGCTTTGTATGCCTCCATACTTGGAATATTTTTGCATATCTTTAATATATATTTCCTTCTTTATGTAACCTTCTCGGGGTAACATACCTCGGTTAACAATGATCTCGGTTCAACTTCAACTTGTAAATTGCTACACATTTCAACAAGTGTTAAACAATGATCTCGGTTTAATTTCAACTTATAAGTTGCTACAAATTTCAACAAGTGTTAAACAATGATCTCGGTTTAACTTCAACTTGTAAATTGCTACAAATTTCAACAAGCGTTAAACAATAATCTCGGTTTAACTTCAACTTGTAAATTGCTACAAATTTCAACAAGTGTTAAACAATGATCTTGGTTTAACTTCAACTTGTAAATTGTTACAAATTTCAACAAGTGTTAAACAACTTTGTCTTCTCTCTGCCCCCTAATGTGAACCTGAGTTCCACTTGGGTTCTCATTATTTATGTCTTCCAGAAACCACATTATGCATCTTTATTAGTCATAAGTGTTGAAGAATTCTGCTAAGATTTTATTGATGTTGTCGGTAAAAAACAAGTAACATTTAATGATAGAAAAATTTCAAATTACAAGTATTCCAAGGCCTTGGCAACTATTTGCCCTCATTATCTTCAAGTCAATATGCCCTGTTGCCTAGTACCGAGATGATTCTGTAGGGTCCTTCCCAATTTCGGCCAAGCTTGCCCTCTCTGTGATCCTTCTTATTGCCGACGACTTTTCTTAAGACGAGGTCACCAATCTGAAATTCCCTTGGGTTGACCTTCTTGTTGTAAGCTCTGGCAAGTTGTTGCTGGTATGCTGCGAGCTGAATTGCAGCTTTCTCCCTTCGTTTTTCTATAAGATCTAGATCTCGGGCTAAGAGTACATCATTAGTCCCGTTTTCAACCCTTTGGGTTCTGATCCCAAGGATGTCGACTTCCAGCAGAATGACTGCTTCTGTGTCATAAGCCATGGCAAAGGGGGATTCCCCTGTTGATCTTTTCGGCGTAGTCCGATATACCCAGAGTACATTGGGTAATTCGTCTACCCACTTTCCTTTTGTTGCTTATAGCCTCTTCTTTATCCCATCCAGAATTACTTTGTTGGATGCTTCTGCTTGTCCATTACTTTATGGAAAGCTTGGGGTTGAAAAGTAGTTCTTGATCTTGAACTTTGCACAAAAGTTCTTGATTAGCTTACTGTCAAATTGAGTTCTATTGTCTGCAACAATTGCTCTTGGAATTCCAAATCTGGTGATAATGTTCTTCCAAATGAAGTTTTTTACATCCACATCTCGGATCCTGGCAAGAGGTTCAGTTTCTATCCATTTAGTGAAGTAATCTGTTGCTACCAGCAAATACTTTCTTTGTCCAGTTGCTTGGGGTAGTTGTCTGATGAGATCCATGCCCCATTGGGCAAATGGCCAAGGACTGGATACAGAGTTCAGGTCTGCTGCTGGCTGGTGTATCAGAGGTGCAAACTTTTGGCATTGTTCACACTTCTTTACATAGGCTTCTATATGTTTCTGCATGTAAGGCCACCAATACCCCTGGCTGATGGCCCTCTGGGCGAGTGATCTGCCCCCAGTGTGGCTTCTACAAATTCCTTCATGTGTTTCATATAAAAAATCTTCGACTTGTAAAGGGTGTACGCACCTTAAAAGGGGTCCAGTGAAGGACCTTCTGTAGAGATGTCCTTCTGCTATCAGACTGAATCTTCCCGACTTCAATCTGATCTTGTGTGCCTCCTTGCGGTCATCTGGCAGCTTTCCTTCTTTTAGGAACGTAACAATTGCGTCCATCCAGCTTGGTCCCATGTCTACGCATATTGTTTCATGCAATGTGGTTATTGGTTCAATGCTCGAGCCCGACAAGTAGTCAATCATTATTGTCCTTGCTTTTCCTAGTTATATTGCACTAGCTAGGTTGGCCAAGGCATCGACATGGTTGTTATCATCTCGACTGACTTGAAGTAGTCTGCAGTTCTGGAATAAGGCTGCTAGCCTGATGACCTCCTTTGCGTAGGCCGACATTCTTTCATCTCAGGCTGCAAACTCGCCCGTTGTCTGGTTAACTATCAATTGTGAGTCACAAAAAACTATTACCTCATCTACTTGTACTGTTGCTGCCAGCTTTAGTCCTGCAATGAGTGTTTCATATTCTGCCTCATTGTTTGAGGCCTTGAACCCCAAACGAATCGATTGTTCTACTACCTGGCCATCTGGGGATATCAGTACTACTCTTGCCTCCGCTCCTTGTCGGTTTGAACTCCCGTCAACAAACAGTTGAAAGGAGTCGTCGATGTAAATGCTGTAGGGTCTGAGTTTGTCTTCTTTCCTTTTTTCTTTTGTCTTTGGCTAGGCTTATCCTTGTTTGTTTGGACATCGTTTATTTTTGCTCAACGGAGCCCGATGTTCGATGGATTCTGGCGTGAACTCAGCTACAAAGTCGGCCAAAACCTGGCCGTTGATTGCTGTTCTGGGCCTGTACTCCAGATCATACTGGCTTAGGGCAACTGCCCATCTGGCTATTCTTCCTGTTAAGTCTCCCTACTGCAATAGGGACTTTAATGGATGCTCTGTCAGTACCACAATTTTATAGGCCTGGAAGTAATGGTTCAATTTCTTTGAAGCCATTACTAAAGCTAGTGCCAATTTCTCTAAGGGTAGATACCTCGTTTCTGCGTCGGCTAGGGTTTTGCTTACATAGTAAACAACCCTTTGCTCCCCTTTTTCTTCTTGGATTAGTACTGCACTGATCGCATGTTTTGAAGCCCTAAGTGAGGAACAGCTCATCCGGGTTTTGGATTGAAGAAGCTGAGCGTGGTTAGGTACTTCTTCAGATCGGCTAATGCTTCTTCGCACTCCTCTGTCCAAAGAAAGTTCGTAGCTTTCTTCACTAAGTTGAAGAAAGGTTTGCACTTGTCTAAGCTTCTGCTTATGAACCTATTCAGGGCTGCGGCCCTTCCAGTTAGCATCTGCACCTGTTTTGCCGACGTCGGGCTCTTCAACTCTAGGATGGCCTTGATCTGATCTGGGTTGGCCTCGATGCCCCTTCTGGTCACCAAGTATCCTAAAAACTTTCTAGATCCAATTCCAAATGCACACTTCGATGCATTGAGTCGGAGCCGATATGTTTTAAGGATTTCAAAGACTGCTTTTAGATCGGTGAGATGACCCTCAGGCTCCTTGGTCTTAACGACCATGTCGTCGATGTAGACTTCTACTGTTCGGCCAATCAGGTGCTTGAACATCTTGGTTACCAATCTTTGGTGAGTGGCTCTTGCGTTTTTCAACTCGAAGGGCATCACTCTGTAGCAGTATAGCCCTTTGGGAGTGATAAATGCAGTCTTCTCTTCATCCACAGGGTCCATAGCTATACCCCTTGTAGGCATCCAGAAAGCTCATCCTTCCATGCCCCAAAGTGGCATCCACTAGCTGGTCAATCTTGGGTAGAGGGAAGTTGTCTTTGGGACAGGCCTTGTTTAAACTGGTAAAGTCTACACAGACCCTCCATTTACCGTTCTTCTTCTTTACCACCACTGTATTGGATAGCCATGTCAGGTAGTGAACTTCTCTAATGGCCCTAGCCTCCAGAAGTCTGTCTAGTTCTTCCTCTACTGCTTCGACGTGCATCAACATCGGTCTTCTGGCTCGTTGAATTACAGGTTTGGCCGACCTGTCAACGTTCAATTTGTGGCAAGTGACCTCGGGGTCAATGCCAGGCATTTCGTAAAGTGTCCAAGCAAACACCTCAATATTGGCTCTTAAAAAAGCTTCTAACTCTTTTTCTTTTTCTTCGGCTAAGCCCGAGCCGAGAAGAAAGAAGTGTTCTTCATCCCCATCCTGGACAAGGATTTTCTTCAGTGCCTCTTCGCTCTTCTCGGCTGGCTCCTTGCCGACGTCTTCTAGGACTTCCACGTCCTCATCTTCAATTTTTGCCTTTTTTGGCTCTCGTATGCTGTAGGTAGATTTCATTGCTGCCATGGAGCAATTCTTCGCCTGCAGCTAATCGCCTCTGACTTCCTCTATCCCATGTTCTGTTGGGAATTACAATAGTTGATGCAATATTGAGGGAACTGCCCCCTATTGCATGCAACCATGGCCTTCCCAAGATGATGTTATAAGGGGAGGGTGTGTCAATGATGGTGAATTCTCTCTTGATCTTCTTGGTGCCAGCTTGCACCTCCAAGCTTGCTGCTTCCAGTGGCCATGTCGGCGTTCCATTGAACCCAACCATTGGGCCATTGGATTATTCTATATCATTTGGGTGAAGGCCGAGCTCCTTGTAACATCGGACGTACATGATGTCACAAGAGCTGCCTTGGTCAATCAGGATGTGTTTCACTTGGCACTCCCCAACTTGGAGGGATACTACCAAGGCATCATTATGCGGATGCTGGACCATCTCTAGTTCAGCTTCAGTAAAGGCTATTATCGGTCCCTAGCACTCTCCAGGCTGAGGTCTTTTCTGTCCGACATGGTTCACATGCTGTAGGTGTTTCACCCTCTGGGTCTCCCCTCGTATGTCGTTCTCGTTCACTTTCGAGTGGATTATATTAACCACCCTAGGTCCTCCTACTTGTGGTTGCTGTGCTGGGGGAGGCGGAGCTGCTGGTGCTTAAGGCAATCTTGTCTGTTCTTCTTTTGTTCTGGCCTCGTCGACCAGATCTCTCAGATGGCCTTGCCTTACCAAGTCTTCAAAGTGTGCTTTCAGGGCTCTACAACCCTGAGTCATGTGCCCCTCTTCATTGTGGTAGGCACAACGCCTGCCAACGTTCCTCTCCATGAATTCCCCTGGTGCCCTTGCTGGTGCTCTGAAATAGGGTTGGTTCCGAATTTGTTCCAGGACTTTGTGAATTGGGATTTGGAACACAGTCGTCACTGCCTGTGCAGCCCTCAGTTTTGCTTCTTACTTGTTCGATCCGTTGTTACCTCGGCCTCGCTTCGGCGAGCCGTTTCCTTTCTTTTGCTTTATCTCCTTAGTCTCCGACGTGTCTTTCTCGACTCTGGCATACTTCTCGATTCTCGCCATGAGCTCTTCTATGCTTTTTGGCAAAGTCTTTGCCAAAGACTTCCGTAGTGGATAGTTGTCTTTTAGGCCATTCTTGAATGACACGACCGCCACTTTTTGATTACACTCTGGTATTCGGTTGAATACCTTATAGTATCTTTTTGCATAGGCCCTAAGGCCTTCATCCTTGCTGATCTTCAGAGCCATCAATGCGTCCACCCTAAATGGCTGCAGCTTGTTTGTTACGAACCTGGCCACGAACATTTGGGCCAGGCCTTCCCAAGTCTTTAGGCTTCCCTTTGGTAGTTTGTGGAACCAATCTGATGCAATCTCTCTGAAGGATGAGGGGAACACTTTGCAGAGCAACGGCTCGCTCCCACTATACAATGCCATTGAGTTCAAATATAATCCGACGTGGAAGTTGGGGTATGACTTACCATCGTATATTTAAAACCTCGGCATACTGAATATCTTTGGCACCTCAAACCTGTCTAATTTCACCGAGAATGGTTTCCTCGGCTTATCTGGGGAGGTTACCTCGACGTCGGCATTCTGTTGCTTCCTCTTGAGGTAATCTCTTAAGTCCTCTCTTGTCCTCCCAGGAGCTCGGCTATCTCCTACTTTCAGTCTTTTTGGTGAACTACTTTCAGCTTCGTGGTGAGTCCTCTTTGACCCTTCTCCATGAGTTGTGTCGAAGCACAGTGCTTGCCCCTGAACATGCCGATGTCCTTTGGGGTCTGCCTCCTTTGTGTGATGCGTCCTTTGTGATTCTTCTCTTCTTAACTCCCTTCGTCCGACCTCCCTAGAAGGTCGGTGAGAGTGTCTTTCGCTCTCGTTGTGCTGAGGGGCTACGGGGATTGTTTTCTGCCTTCCCTTCTGGGTATCGGCCGCTGGAATCGGCGTGTTTTGCAGCGGGAATGGTGGCTGCATGACATTATTTTGCATCATGAAATTGACGACCGACTACTGGTCTGCCAATTTGTTTGCTATCTCTTTTACCTCTTTGTCCCTCCGCAGGCATCTATCCTTCCATACCTGGAGGTCGTTTTCGTTGTAGTAGCCATTTCAATCTGGTTTCTTTGGTGCGTCGGCAGTCTGGCCGACGTCTTTCACTCCGTGATTCTGGTCACGAGTTTCTGCGTTGCATTCGTCTCCTGTGACATCAAGGTCAATAGGTCTCCTACTCCCAATAGGAGTGTCGTCTCCAATCTTTTCCTTCTGTCCGTTGCTGGCCATCTATTCTCCTATCTTTCTCACAGACGGCGCCAAATTGTGTGAGTGATTTTCTAACCATACTGCCAACTCAGTGATCAGTTGGAGAGAACTGGCAGAATAAATGACACTTGGCCAACCTGCAATAGAAAGAGAAGATTCCGGCGGTGGTTCGTCCACCCGGGGGGCACTCCGACGATCAAGTCAGTATATCTCTCAAAGATAATCAATAGTGCAAACTCACTGTTCAGAATATAAATTGCGTACCTTAGACCCACGAGGGTGCTTCTCTTTTATAGTTAACTCAATCCTAGTCCTGATAAAAGCCTGACTTCTATGGACTTCCATTCAGTGCTTACTTTGGACTCCTCAAGAGATAAAGATAGACTCCCTAAGACCATTATCCTTATCCATCTTGAAGTTTTTCCTTATTCTTGGACTCTTGTCATTTATCTGCTTATCTCAGATTCCGATATCTTTGGAGGTAACCTCGGCCTAGTCGAGATAACCTCGGCGTCATGATCAGGACACGTGGCATCTCGGCTTACACGTCGGCGTCACCTTGCCATATGTTGGTACGCAGAAAATATATCCCCACATGTTATGAGTTGCATAGCTATAAATCAATTATACATAAAGGAATATTATGGTTATAATGTTGGCAATCCAACCGTGCAACTATGAGTAAATATATATAACAATAAAGTTAAATTCCCACTTATCATTTCAGGAATACAAAAATATTTTGGAGCAATTTTCTTGATAACCTATCAAGACATGAAAGAACTCACAATTGATACAACCAAAAATAAATAGAATGAATAAGAGTTAGTATTATTACAATGCTAAGCTATACCATTATGCGATAATGCAACATAATCATACGCAATCACAGAAATAAGACCACTGTTTTACTAAATTTTCTCCTAAAACAAAGTTGTTTGGATATATTTTATACCGACGAAAACTTCTTAGCTAGCCGAATCTCTTGAAATTCTCAAAATCTAGCTATTAGTTTTTTCAAGAATTTAATTAATCAAATTAAATCGAAATTATCACCACACTTTCAAAACGACATATGAAATAAATCCGAAATCAAACTGAACTATAAAGTGAATAATTAAATTCACTAAAATTCCGAAGATCCAATATTATTTCTTATTTCACGCAAAGGTAATCCTATTCAAATAAAAAATTAGTAATCCAATTTATTAATTCCAATTTATTTTATTTGTTCGTATTATACATCATCATTTCTTGCTTAGGTAAACCTATAAAGAAAGTTAGTTATAAAAGAAAATAATCAAACAAATCAAATAAAATAGTAAGAATCTTACATAATAAATTTTTTATTTTTATAAACTCTTACCAACTTAAATACTAACAATCAAATAACTCATGCAATAATAACTAATTAATATAAAATAAATTGCATGAATAAATTATTAAAAATAAATAATTCAAAACAATCCAATATCTCTAGGCAATTAAATTAATTTTAATTCAAAGAGTTACTAGAATAAATTAAAATAAAACTAAATTGTTTTTTCAAAACTATTTATAAAAAAATCTGTTTTAAGATTGTTGGTATTTTTTTTTTCATAATAATACAAGAAAAATATATAAAATAAATTAAATAGAAATGACAAAATAATTTTTTTTATTAAAGAATGAAATACAGAATAAACGACACAACTACATATGAAAATTAATTAGACTATATTACTAAAAGAACAAATTATTAACATGGATAATTAAAAATTATAACTCGTCGAGGTAAACTAAATTTTGAAAAATTAAATAACAAATAATAAGAAAAGAAGCAAATCGAAACCTGTGTGATACCACAGTTTTCTTAAAACAGATTCATCTCTTCTCGATAGGTGGTGGAGGTATGTTGATGTTTGCCTCATAGGATACGACGGTCGAAACCAGCTAATGCAAAAGCACCTTCTAAATAGTTTTGGCGAACTTGACAATGATTGCACTCTTTCTAACAAGAACCAAAGAAGAGGCTAGCAAAAAAACAAAAGATAGGAAAAAATTTATTTGGTGTAAAAAATCATCTCTAACTTTTTAGTTCAAAACATTATCTTATTTTCCATCATAAAACCTCTCTAAAAACAACTTGATAAGTTGGAGGAGAAAGACCTTTATTTATACTAGTAAGGGAGAGCCTTAACCATGAAGGCTAATATGAATGGGGTCATCAGATGTTATCAACTCTAGCCATTAGGGCTAGAGTTGCCAATGTTCAAAACTCCAAAATCATTATATAAATCATAATGTGTATATAATGTATAAGTTTTGGGAATTAAACTAAATGTGTTGCAACATGGATACAAGTGTTGAGTCACAACCTGATCAAAGTTCAATTTTAAACACATGAACAAACTAAGCTCAACACAGTTCAACCCAAAGCTCAAGACTAGGTCTAGGTCTAAGTCTAAGTCTAAGTCTAAGACCAAGACCAAATCTAGCACATGCACAAGTACAAGTACAAGTACAAGTCTAGACCCAGTCTAAACCAAGATTAAGGCCTCGTTTGGCAAGTGATTTTTTTAGCAAAAAAGCTAACAAGTCACTAAAAAAATTTAAAAGTCAACAATTTACTAAAAAGTCAAAGATTTCATTTTCTCTCTACTTTTTGCACATTTTTTCGTAAAAAATCAAAAAGTCATCTCAAATATATTAATTTTTTTTACATCATATTTTAGCTAAAAAATTACTAAAAAACCTGTTCCCAAACGAGGCCTAAGTCTAAAAACCCAACTTTATTGATGCTCACTTTATGAGATAATTCTTATTTATAACTCAGTGGTTTCAGCTCATTATTTTTGTGTTGTAATCTTCTTACTTAAGAGAATACAAAACCACTCAAACCCATCTCAACTGACGGTTAGGTCCCACTTTAATTTCTAATTAAAATTGCCGAAAAACCATTATTTTCCAACATGTATATGATAATATTAACAATATTGTCAAAAAATAACATAATTTTTAAAAATTCATAACATCATATATTATTTTTAAAATGGTAAAACTATAGAATAAGACTATATATTGCTTGGAAAAAAACTTAACTAAACAAATTTAAGGATACATGTTAAACAAATTTTGTTTGTCTACTATGTGACATGGTTTGAACCAATACCACATGTGGACCAACCCAGCCTAGCTTGGCTAAGCTCAGCCTAAATGAGGTTAGGTCTGAGATTAGGCCTAGGGTTTGAAACTTGACTTAGCTCGATTCATAGTTTTGACATGTTGGCTCATGAGAGGCAGCCTATTAGATTAGCTCAAAAATCATAAATTGTAAACAAATATATGAAAATTAATGAAAAATATTAAAAAAAAATAAGCTTCAAATTCTAGCCTGTTGAAATAAATTTGTGGCCGACCTTGTGAGCTTAACCCATTGACATATGAAAGGTAGCCCAACCAATGAACTCATTTGGAACAAGGCTATTGGATAATACTTGAGTTTAAAGTTTTAATAAGTAGATCATCTTGTCTCAAGTTCATCAATAAAAAACCTGTTAGGCTTAATTCACGGGTGGACTCGAGCTCTATTTTTAACAAGCCAAGCTATGTAGGCTTGAAATAATACCAATTCTTGTAACATGATGTCAAGACAATATATATATATATATATATTTGTGATATGAATATTTTAAATTCAAAATAATAATTTTCCTTTAGATATATATTTCAAAATATTATAAGTACACTATTT
Source organism: Camellia lanceoleosa (assembly GCA_025200525.1). Taxonomy (NCBI): domain Eukaryota; kingdom Viridiplantae; phylum Streptophyta; class Magnoliopsida; order Ericales; family Theaceae; genus Camellia; species Camellia lanceoleosa. The sequence goes on along the minus strand of CM045771.1, from coordinate 119,695,778 downwards.
GTTATATTTTTCATGTTATTTTAATAATTTATACAATTGTGTAATTAAACTATGAGAATGATAAATGAGAATTTTGATTAAATTTAAAATTTAATTGAACAAAATTTAAAAAATTAAACTTATTTTGGAGCTTGATTTTTTTTTTGTTGTCCCATTTTTTGCTAATAAATTTTTGATAAAAAAAATAATAAAAAAAATTCTCACACCACATGCTCGCCACGTGTCTCATAGTATACTTCTCATAAAAAAACAACAACCCCTTTCGTCGTCATGTGCTTCTCTCTCAATTACGCTTCAAATTAATCCAAACCCTTTCTCTCTCCTCTTGATCTTCATCTTCTCCTCACTCTCTCTCAGATCCCTCTCTGGCGACCCCCTAACCCCAAATTCGATCACCCGAAAAACCCTAGAAACCCATTCGATTCAAATTCGATATTTCAAATCGAATCGAAGCCCTGGAATCGAAAATTCCAAGATGGAGCAGCTGAAGACAATCGGGAGAGAGCTCGCAATGGGCTCCCAAGGCGGGTTTGGGCAGTCGAAGGAATTCCTCGACCTCGTGAAGTCGATCGGCGAGGCTCGATCCAAGGCCGAAGAAGATCGGATTGTTTTACACGAGATCGAGATCCTCAAGCGCCGAATTTCAGAGCCCGATATACCCAAGAGGAAGATGAAGGAGTACATAATTCGACTCGTCTATGTTGAAATGCTCGGTCACGATGCTTCGTTCGGGTACATACATGCTGTGAAGATGACCCACGATGACAATCTTTTGTTGAAGCGAACTGGGTACTTGGCTGTGACGCTTTTTTTGAACGAGGACCACGATCTGATTATATTGATAGTGAATACGATTCAGAAAGACTTGAAGTCGGATAATTTCTTGGTGGTTTGTGCTGCGTTGAATGCTGTGTGTAAGTTGATCAATGAGGAGACCATCCCTGCGGTGCTTCCTCAGGTGGTGGAGCTCTTGGGACACTCCAAGGAAGCGGTTCGGAAGAAGGCGGTCATGGCGCTTCATCGGTTTTATCAGCGGTCGCCGTCTTCTGTCAACCATCTCATCTCCAATTTCCGAAAGGTGTGTACTAATTCAAAAACAAAAACAAAAAAAGCGTTACTTTGAATTAGATTTGATGGTGTATGGTACTCTATACTTGTTATTTGTGACATTGTTGTGTCTGCATTAAAGATAAGTGTTGGTATTTCTACAAATATGGGCTGATTACAAATTCGCAATAGAATTGCAACTGCCTGGTTGGTTGTGTTTATAGTGGCAATCATCAAAGTGAGATTTTGAAGTCTGTGACTTGTTAATACTAGCAGCTGGCCTGTGCAATTCAATTCAAATAAGGAAAAACAAAACAAAATATTTACTATATATATCTACTGTGCCAGTCAATTGGTAAGAGTGTTCTTTACAAGACTCATGGTCTTAGGTTTGAGTCCTTCTCTCTTCTCTATCAAATTTTGTTTTGTTTTGTTTTGAATAGAGAATTGGGCATTTGGCACAAGGAGAGAGAAAGCTGTAGAACACTACCAAAGCTGTTGACTTAATATAATAGAATATATATTATAGATACCACAAGTTGTTGTAAACAAGTCCCGCTTGCTTTAACAATGTTAATACTTTAAAGTTGAGAGCAAATTAGAGTGAAGTAATCCAATCCCTTATGAGGACCACACCCACACATATGAGAACAATGATTCAGTTATGTCGTTCTTCAATATAGCCCATCCAAAATGGATGTATATATTTTACCCCAATGATGTTTGTTTGAGTCATACATACATATGTATGTGTGTATATATATCATCGATTTATCACATAAATAACCGCTGTACTCCGGGAAAGGGAGTCCACATGTTCCTTTATCTTTCTTTTCAATTGTTTTCTTATTTTTAAATAAAATTTTGTTTTTGCAGAAGCTTTGTGATAATGATCCTGGGGTTATGGGTGCAACCCTTTGCCCTCTTTTTGATCTCATTACAATAGATGGTCCTTCTTATAAGGATTTAGTTGTCAGCTTTGTCAGCATTCTTAAGCAAGTGGCTGAACGTAGATTACCAAAGAGTTATGATTATCATCAGATGCCTGCTCCATTCATTCAGGTATGCCACATTATACTTATTTTTTCTTTAGCTCATATTCAAAGCTATTGTACAAGATATTGGTAATTTTTTTTTCCTTTCAAAGGGACAAATAAGGTGATGGTTGCATTAATAGAAATAACTGCTTGCAAATTTTAGTAGAATTTGGTGAATTAATCTGCACAAGCCCCAATTTTTTCTTATTCTTGTGTAGCTACAGACATGCTGTGTTGAGGTTAGATAATGGGATGTCTAATTTTGATAACCCATATTTACCTGAGGAAATAGTTCCCAGAACCACAATCTATGGGTAGATGCAAATATTGTTTGGGCTTTATGAAGGTAAATAGTTTTGGAAGCATGAAAGGGTAATGATGCTTCCATCTTTTTAACCTGAAGAGTTGTATCCAACTATATGGATTTATTAAAGATCCTAACTAAGCCTTTTCTTTTTGCCCTTTTGTTTTGTTTTATTTTATTTTTTAAAATTTTTTTAGCCTAGATACAATACATGTCAATGTACCTTAGGATGATCCCATTGGTAACCCAAGTACATGGAAGGTAGCTTGGTTTTTTATGGCATATATGCTTAACGAGCCAAGTATTAGGTTGTTTAAGTTTGGTTTGAAAACTTAACAAGTTTTGAAATGTGTTGAAGTTTGGCTTGTTTACATTACGCTCCAATATTGAATGAGATTTTAAGAGTTGAACACAAGTCGAGCTCGAGTGACTTGGTCCATTTTGCACCCCTACATGTGAGGTATTTGGATTGATGTAGTACTTTTCCACTTAAGGTAATGGGTTCATCTGCATGAATTATATTGGAATTTTGAATACAATCAAATCATTTCATTTGACCTCCCCCACTTGAAAGCCTTCAATGAATTCAACAGTAACTATCTTTAGCCAACATTTTACTTGAAGTTTGTAGCACGAAGATGAATAGAAGGAAGAATATTTGCATCCTATCCATAACATAAAATAGAAAAACCAAAATAATATTTAAGCACATGCTTTCTTAATATCCAACTAGCAAATAGTTTGTTCAATGCTCTTGTTAAGCAAAAATTCGATTTCCAGCATATAAATATACAATTCCACTCACGTGACAACATGTCAATATATTTTTATTATATAGGTTAGACCTATTCAGGATATAATGTATCCCTTAATTACAATGCCATGTTTTAAGGGATATACTCGTTGATTCCAACTTCTTAATATTACAAGTCTCATCTAGACAAAGAGCAAGAGAATTGTTTTTTTTTTTGTTTTTTTATTTCAAGGTTTGGACCCATATTATTCATCTAAGTTGCTTACGTACCCATGTTGTGGGATCAAGCCAAATGTAGTTTGAAGACGAGTATAATTTTATTTTTGGATTTGATGGGCATATGTTCTATTTAATTTTGTAATTTGATTTGATTTGGTTTTTTGTGGATAAATAACCTATTAGTTTTGGGTTTTGCTTCGAGTGGGCAAATGACCGAACATTTCATTTGGGTGAACATTTGTTTTTGCTAGGATTATGACTGGATCTATTTAAGTGGGTCGCCTACGTATCCAAATCAGGAAACAAGTTTGATTCAAAATCAAGTTAGCCATGTTCTAGAAAGAATTTGGATTTGGATTTGGATTTGGATTTGAATGAATTTGTGGGTGTTAATTTGTTCATTTTAAGACACAATGGGGCTGGCCAAGAGGTTGTCCAAGTTAATTTTTAAGAGAGCAATATGAACTAGTCATTACTTGGGTTGCGTGGCTTTTTCAATTTTGAAGCCATTTGAATGGGCCGAATTTGGGTCTTAAGTTAGTAACCCAATGCGGTTTTGATGGTTAGAGTTTTGAGGGGGTAAACTTGGGCCTTGATAGACAAGTTCAGGGGAGCTGTGAGAGGCTTTTGAAGATAAAATTTTGGGCTTCATGAAACTCAATTTCTGGGACTTTAAGGAGGCTTTGATTGCTATAGGTTTTTTGGAGGCTTTTAAGACAATAAATTGTACCATGTGGGGCTTATGCAATTAAAGCCTGAAGAGGCTAATTTGCTGGATTTTCTTTATATGCCTTTGGAGACTATAAGCAAAGTGGTGGCCACCAAAATACTTGAATAATTATGGCCCTGCCAAAGCAAACAATTGCCCCGAAAATCATATTGGGCTATAACTTTGGTCTTCATTAAACAAACAAAGAATCATGAAAGGGATTTACTATTGGATATTTCATGTTTTATTTTTAGACTTTTTATGTTCTGGCTTCCAAGAAGCATCGACACTCCAAGATAGGTGTTGTGTCCATGTTCATGTCTGACAGCATGGACACGCGTGTCCATGTGTCTGACATGTCACGTCACTTTGCGTGTCAATTTTTTTAATTATTTTTTTAAGTACATGTTTGGAATGCTTCATGGACACGTGTCTTGTGTTTGGACACACCTAAGGATACCTTCGTAGTTTTTTTTTTTTTAAATAACAATAATATCATAGAGCTAATTTGGGGTTAAAGTAAAATACATGGAAATAAAGAGGGAAAAAGTAATAAAAAAATAAAATGAACCCACATATACATCGATGCCTCTCATATCTATGTTCCTAAATTCATATTCATATACATAGTAAATAAAATTATAGAAAATATTTTTTTCCTGTATCTCCACCGTGCCCGTATTGTAACTTTTTGAGTGTCTCGTGTCTGTACTCGTGTCTGTGCAACTTAGGTTGGTTTCGTAGATTTTGGGTAATTGAAATTTAGCCATACTAGTCTGATTCTAAGGGCCAAGATTAAATTGGTTATGAAATTTGTTTGGGCCAATTATTTTCATTCATTGAAGAAGCTACATGAATGCCAAAGAGGCTTAATTTGTAGGCATAAAGGATGCAAAACATAGCCTGCATGCACTGTTTCTTAAGAGCAGTAAGTGGTCCTTGAGAGTTGCTAATAGAAGGCTTTAGGAAGGCCTGTTTAGTCTTGTGAATTTAGGGCCTAATAGGGTTTAATCTCTCTCTCTCTCTCTCTCTTAGTATGGGATTAGGGTTGTGAAGAGAAATTATGCGAGTTCACCCAGATTGGCAACAACAGTAAGAATGAATAGACTTTAATATTCTTGGGAATTATTAGCAAATATTTTAAACAAATTTTTATAGCTTTAGCTTTGACAATTTGACTTGGCATAATTATTTTTTGGGAGTGAGAACTGCTAAAATTAGCAGATCTTTGTTGTATTGCTTGCTAACGTGAAAAAATTGATGTCTTTAGGGTGACATGAGAGCTTTTCCATGTTTTTTTGGCTTGTACATATTAACATGTCCATGATCTTTTCTGCTTGATCCTTTTCTATGTTTTTTTATGCCTTTTTCACCCCCTTAATGTTAAAAATCTAAGGTGGCTATGGCAAGGTGAGGGTCTCCATCTTGGAGCAGAAAAATTTATTCACCAAAAAGGTGCCAAGGACAACCTTATTCAAATTGCATGCTAAATTACCTGCACCAAGAGCAATTTCGAAACATAGTGACATTGTGAAGTATCATTAAAATTAAAAAAAGAACTAGGAGAGTGATTAATTTTCACTTTGATCCATGTAAACAACAAATTCAATAACTCTTACCCAAGCGTTGCCATTTTGACATTTTGGATTGTGGCAATTTTGCTTCTCCACACGAGATAAAGAAGCAGTTTCCGCACATTGGGGTTACGTCTTGGTGCAAAACCTGAAAACTTTATGCCCTACTTGGTTATTAGAATTATTGTCTATTTTTTCTGATAAATTATTAGCAATGCTACAATCGCACCCATTAACGCACCCAAACATACACCCATAGAGAGAGAGTGTGTGTGGACCCAAACACACACTCTCTCTATGAGTGTGATTGTCTCTTTTATTCTAAATTGTTACATTATACTTATTACTGAGTTGATTTGCTTGTCTTTATTTTTATTTTTATTTTTCTTTTGAAATTGAGATATGTTTTAAGTATTCACTCCTTTTGTTATGCAGATCAAGTTGCTGAAAATTTTGGCATTATTGGGTAGTGGTGACAAGCAGGCTAGTGAACACATGTATACCGTTGTGGGTGACATAATGAGAAAGTCTGACTCATCAAGTAACATAGGAAATGCTGTTCTATATGAGTGCATATGCTGTGCTTCATCCATACATCCCAATACTAAGTTATTAGAGGCTGCAGCAGAAGCAATATCTAAATTTTTGAAGGTTTGCCTTCTGCAACTTGTGTGTGTTGTTTTGCTTTTTTTTGTCTTTAACTTGTGTTCATGCATTCTTATCTGTTGGACAGAGTGATAGTCACAATCTAAAATATATGGGCATAGATGCCCTAGGTCGGTTGATAAAGATAAGTCCAGAAATCGCTGAACAACACCAACTGGCCGTGATTGATTGCTTAGAGGTGAGAAACATTTTCTCGTATGCATTTGACATCAATATATTCGTGTTGATGGAGCCATCAGAGATGCAGGCTGTGCTCATGTTCTTTGTTTTTCCCCTTTGTTTTTGTGGACACTTGAATGTCTATACCTTTCCATGTTAACCTTATTTTATTGCTTTAACAACTGTGTAGTTAATATATACTTTCTGTCTGTTTTGCGATTAGTTCATCTGTCTTACATGAGCTGTATATGCATTCATGGAATTTTTTAGATCAATATTGCTTTGTCAGGCTGATTTAAACTACTCCTATACTTTGACCTCTGCTGAAGTATTTGTGAAATTTGTCTTATGGTAAGCAACAAAGTATTTGGAATGTAAATGTTTATAAAGCATTATCAAAGTCGTCATTGGAGTGATGACACCTAGCACTTCAATGGAAGAGTGAATAATTCCAAAAAGCTTTCCTCGCTTTTAGAAATATATGAAAGGAAGCAAAGCTGAGCTAGCTGTTCTTTGTAACTTTGATATTTTACCTAGTCTATTTTATTGTATATGCATTCATGGAATTTTTAGATCAATATTGCTTTGTCAGGCTGATGTAAACTACTCCTATACTTTGACCTCTGCTGAAGTATTTTTGAAATTTGTCTTATGGTAAGCAACAAAGTATTTGGAATGTAAATGTTTATAGAGCATTAACAAAGTCATCATTGGAGTGATGACACCTAGCACTTCAATGGAAGAGTGAATAATTCCAAAAAGTTTTTCTTGCTTTTAGAAATATATGAAAGGAAGCAAAGATGAGCTAGCTTTTCTCTGTAACTTTGGCTCTTTAGCTAGTCTATTTTATTGTAATGGCAAGTATTACCCAACATTTGGTTGCATAAAACATAGCAGCATTATCGCTGCTTCAAAAAGTTTTTGTAATGACCTCTTGCTGATTACTGGGGTGTTTTTATTACTTACCAGAAAGGAAAAACTGGAGTGTCTCTCTGAGGAAAAAGTGGGACCTTTGTACTCAATGAATAATAGTTATGATTAATTGAAAGTAGGTGATAACTAGATATGGCCTGATAAGGATGCTGCTCATTGCTTCCTCTTCCTCCCTTTCTTTTTTCTTTTTTTTTTTTTGTTCATTTTATTTATTTATTTTTATAAGTTCTAATCTTTCGTGTCTCCATTGCAAAATTCTTTCTGTTTCTATGGTTGTAATCTTATTGAAACTAATGCCACGTTACCCTTTCAATTTGACGTTCAAACTAATTTTGACAGTTTTTCATCATAATTGTTCTTCAACTATGTTTTGGTCAAACTTTGACATGCTTGATGACACAGGACCCAGATGATACTCTAAAGAGGAAAACCTTTGAACTTCTCTATAAGATGACGAAGTCCTCCAATGTAGAAGTTATTGTTGATCGTATGATTGATTACATGATAAACATTAATGACAATCATTACAAAACTGAAATAGCGTCCAGATGTGTTGAGCTTGCGGAGCAATTTGCACCAAGCAACCAATGGTTCATTCAGGTTTTGTCAATGTTACCTTTTCTTCTTGTGATTGTTTGGAGATAACATTATATTTATGTCTTCTGAACTTCCAACTATTGGCTTTCTCTTGATTTATGTACTACAGACCATGAATAGAGTCTTCGAGCATGCAGGGGATCTAGTTAATATTAAAGTGGCACATAACTTGATGCGGTTGATTGCTGAGGGATTTGGGGAGGATGATGATACTGCAGATAGTCAGCTCAGATCTTCTGCTGTATGTATTCATGATGAATTTCTACTGGCTCACTTTATATATTTGCTGTTACTTAAAGTCAACTCTGACAGTCTTCTTATATTCTGTGATCTAATGATTCTCACTGGGTTATCCAGAATGAAACTGTTTGCTTTAAAATATGATGGACATTCATAGCAAAAAAAAGCATATTCTCCTCCCACCACATTTTATTGTTGATTGATTTCAATGGATTAAGTTTACACCCCCCCATAAGTTTCTAATTTAGCATTCCTCTCTTGATGTTTATTTATTTTTTGGCTGCAGGTAGAGTCATATTTGCATATCATTGGAGAGCCAAAGCTTCCATCTGCATTTCTACAAGTACATTCTCTCCTATCTAGGTTTTATTTTTTTCTTCACCACCCCCCCCCCCCCCCGGTATGTGTTGACATTGTTTTGGATATACTTCTTGTGTTTGTTGTCTTATTTCTTAGTTTTGTGTCACAGGTAATTTGTTGGGTCTTGGGGGAATATGGAACTGCAGATGGAAAGTATTCAGCCTCTTATATTACTGGGAAGTTATGTGATGTGGCAGAAGCATATTCCAGTGATGACACTGTCAAGGTACCTTAGAATTTTGTCTCTTCCTATGGTATGGAGTATCCAAATTTTGTATTTGTTGACTCAGTTTTGATTGAGAGCCCTTGAGTAATCTAAGAACTGAAAAAGGAAAAACTACCAACTTTGAATCTCTTCAATATGCACATGCATATAATTGATTATAATTTATTGAAAGGAGTGTTTCTTTGAGATTTGATACAGTTGAATTTATTTTGTTTTTTGTTTTTTGACAAGTAGTACAATTGATGATTTTATTGCCTTGCACTCATTTCTTTTCTAGTTTGAACTTATACTGAATTTTTTCTTCCGTCAAGGCATATGCAGTTACAGCACTTATGAAAATATACGCCTTTGAGATAGCAGCTGGGAGAAAAGCCGATGTGCTACCTGAGGTAGGTCTTTTTGGCATTTTCAGCACACGTCTCATACCTTAGCCATCTAAATCAGTTTTGTACTTAGGTGGCTGAGTATTTGTGGTGGTACTTGCTGTTAAATGGGATCTCTATAAATCATAAGCCAAAGTTTCCTCTTTCTCTACGACTCTGCCTCAACCCCATCCTTCTGGGTCTATACCATATCCTTAAATTATGTTGAACCTAAATCATGTGTCTCTAGGGTATGCATTCGCTCTTTGGAGTTGATACTTACGATGCGATTTGAGACTGATTTATTTGATTCATTTATGTTCTCAGGTTTCCCTGCTAGTGGCATTCTTCCATTTACCGCTTCCCTGCTTTTCTATATGCACTGCTTGCTATATTATTATTATTATTTTGGTTTTGTATGTGTATATCATCACCAAAATATATGTGGGCATCATAGACAAGAAAGTATATGTTTTTCTGTGTCATAGACTCGGATTGAACATCATGAGAATTCAGTTCTGCTTTTATGTTTTGACTATACATTGGTAATTTCTTTCCTTGTTGCAGTGTCAATCTTTGATTGAAGAATTATCAGCATCCCACTCAACAGATTTGCAGCAACGTGCATATGAGCTCCAAGCAGTCATCAGCTTAGATGCTAATGCTGTTGAAAGCATTATGCCACTGGATGCAAGTTGTGAAGACATTGAGGTTTTTTTTGATATCTTAAATATAGTATATTTTGTTTTTAATTTATTGTTGGGGTTCTTAGCTTGTTAATTAGCTTTTGCATACTTCTGACATGGATAAATTAGTCTGCATTCCCTATACACTTTTCACAAAATGATTAGAAGCTTTTCTTGTTGTCTATTTGTTTGCTCTCTTGGATGCATCCTATTGTTTTATTGGGGAGTTCTTCCAGTATCTCATAAATTATTGTTGCTATAACTTCTTCTATTCTTCTATATGTTTTGACAGTACATATTTATTTTTCACTTTGTTTGGTGCTCAAGTTACTTGCCAATTAGTAACTTATTTTTCCATGTATTCGATATGGTGTGATGGCAAGTGCTGTCCACCATAGCCAGCATTGTGGCACAGGTTTAAATCATCGGAGTGAGCCTCTTCAAATGCACAAAAAAAAAAAAAAAGAATAAATAAATAGAAGTTGAGGTACAGCCACCTGTATCTTATAAAAGAAGTGGGGTAAGCGAGAGCCTTGCACATTGGGAACAACCTTTTTTCTTTTAATCCGATATTATGATTGTTACACTTCGTAAAGATTTCTTTGGTTATCAATTCAGATGCCAGTTTCCTAGGAAGAGAGAGTAATCTAACAAAACTATTGGAGATAGTAGTGTTGTAAAAATTTCACGAAACTTGTAGATTTAAATATTCCAGTTGCCAGTTTGCTGTTGATTAAAATAAAGGTCATGTTTATATTATGGACAATGTAGAAGCATACATGTCTCTATTTTTGTGGCAATGGATATTGTGTTTTTGTGACTTGAAATTCTGCAGTCAGCTTTTTGCAGACCACTATTTCTTGTGGCCACTTGACTGTGTTTTCTCTCTCTGTTGCCCGTATTTTCCTGGGAAAATTCAAACTTACTAATGTTTGTCTTCCTTGTAGATTGATAAAAGCCTTTCATTCCTCAGTAGTTACGTCCAACAGTCAATGGAAAAGGGAGCTCAGCCCTACATTCCCGAGAATGAACGTTCTGGAATTTTAGATGTTAGCAGCTTCAGAAACCAAGAGCATAATGAAGCTTTAACACATTCTCTTAGGTTTGAGGCCTATGAGCTTCCAAAACCTGTCGTCTCATCAAGAATTCCACCAATTTCAATCGCATCCTCAACCGAACTTGTTCCAGTTCCTGAGCCTTCTTATCCGAGGGAGATACACCAAAACGTATTAGTGCCATCTGTATCCGAAACAGGTCAATCAGAACTCAAGCTGAGACTCGATGGGGTTCAAAGGAAGTGGGGTAAGCCGACTTACTCCTCTCCTGCACCATCCACCTCGAGCTCCACTTCCCAGAGAACTGTGAATGGGGTGGCCCAACCTGATGCAGCAGGCAATCTAAACTCGAAACCTCGCAATACCTCTTATGATTCAAAACGGTCTCAAATTGAGATTTCTCCAGAAAAACAGAAGCTTGCTGCTTCACTGTTTGGGGGTCCGTCAAAATCCGAGAAGAGGTCATCCTCTACCACAAGCCAAAAGGTTTCAAAGACATCCCACACGGTGAAGGGGGTGGTGACTTCATCTTCTGAAACTTCTGGAGAGCAGAAAACTCCTCTTCAGCCGCCCCCAGACTTGCTCGACTTGGGTGAACCGTCATCAGTCACAAGCACTGCCCCGTCTGTGGACCCTTTTAAGCAATTGGAAGGACTTCTTGACCCAGCAGCTCAAGATGCTTCTTTGGCTCAAAATTACGGTGCGGTTGGTTCTACTAAAGCGCCAGATTTCATGTCTCTGTATGCTGATATGCTTACAAGCGGGCAAAGTAGTAAGGATGATGTGAATATCGTGTCTACTTTGTCAAATGCAGCTACTGTCAAGGGTCCGAACACTAAAGAATCGCTGGTAAAGGATGCTCTGGTAAGGCAAATGGGAGTGACACCAACAAGCCCGAATCCCAACTTGTTCAAGGACTTGCTTGGCTAAAAATTTATGAATATAATGATACCGTGCAAAGTTCAATTTGGGATTCTTTCGAGAATAATTACTGTGTCATTTAGGAAGGGTTTTCTCTGGGTGGGTGTTAATTTTATGAGCATTTTGTTGATGATAGAAAATTACAATGTTAATAGCGGAGTTTTAAGAGGCACCCCAAACCGGAAATGGGATCAACCTCTTTGTATCTGTTGCATTGGATGATATGGATTTTGTAGAAATAGAACCAGAGCTGGTGGAATGTATAGCGGTGCTACATTGAGCCTTCCAACTTCCAAGATTGCAGACATTTTGGTTTTGGATCGCTACAGGGACCTTAGGAATCTATACCATTGCCTTTCCACCACACGGCCTTGTCGTCTTGGCTTCCTTTTTTTTTAATTTTTTTTAATCAGCCTCTCATGTTGTTATAATAATGATATATTGGTGAGGATGTTCTTCTTAGGCTTTTGTTTGTTCTAAATTTATTTTTATCAAACACTTCGTACCAATTTGCTTAGAAAATTGTACTTTTTCTACGTATGAGAAGTCCTTTATTTTTTATTTTTATAATTTAATTGATATTTTATTTTCGTGTGCCTTTGCTACATTACATGGAATCGGCAACACTAGTTATAAATTGTTTTTGTTTTTATGAAAATAATAATAATTATTACTAAATTTTGTCTCTGCTGTGTTACAGTCTTTAATAATTTTCATTCTTGTAATGAAAATGAGGAACTTAACATTTTCTAATTCTATTTACTATTTATACCACAGGTCTCATCTGAGGCTATGTTTGGCATGTTTGTTTGAGCTAAAATAGTCATATAGGACAAAATTGATTATTTTAGTCAGATAAGATAAAACGTCAGATTTAAATTATAATCATTTTAATTTTTTTTTTTACGAAAGTCAAAAAACTTATCTTAAATGAGACTTTTTAGTCTCAAGTTAAAATAGTTAAAAAATCAATTCATATCTCAAACGAAGGCTTAACAGTATAAGTTGGTCATTTTGTAGGTTTATCTATATAGATTATTTTTGAACAAAAATAGAATAGTATGATTTCACCATATTTATTATTTTAAAAAAAATATTTTTATAATTATACATATATATATATTTAAATTATTAAATTAATCTGATTTTTTTTAATCATTTTTAAATAATCTATTTAGATTATCAACGTGGGGGAGGATGTGTGATAAACTCCACATAACATAACTTTGTTTGAGATTTGAGGGACATATAACAAACTCAATAATTTTTACATAATTAAAGTTTGGTAATATTTTTTTTCTCACATTTTACAATTAAGAAGCTTTCATGTCCACTGTAATTGTTTTGCTATGGATCTGATTTATCAAATTTTTTATCAAACCTTTAACATAAGTGTGGGACCTATACAAACTCACATGTGTATAAGTCTCACACCTATATGAGACGTTTGGTAAAAAATTTAATAAATCATTTGGGGTCTCTAGAATAAATTTTTTTTTTTAATCTTTTCATTTATTTGCAAAAAAATAAAATAAAAAATAATGGCCTTGTATGGTTTGTTTTTGAGAGAGTAGTTTTGGAGAAAAATTTTCAAAATTTTGTTTGGTTTAGTAATTTTAGAAAAAAAATTCCAAAATAACTTTCTCTCTCTTACACATTAATTAATCACTTTTTTCCATTTCATCTCTCATCCTCAATAACTTTTTTTCTCACACATATCACTTAACTACAACAAAATATTAAATCATATCAAACTCTTATACTCTAAAACTATTTCCAAAATATAAAACCAAACAAATCAATTTTTTTTAAAATTCTCTTCTCAATTTTTTAAAAAGAATTTGGGTATGTTTGGTTTGCATTTGGGAGATGAGTTTTAGAAAAAAAATTTCTAAACAATTGTTTGGTTTGAGTTTTTCTCAAAAAATTTCAAAATCACTTTCTTTCTCTTACACATCAATCAATCACTTTTTCTCTCTCCTCTCTCATTCTCAATCATTTTTTCTCTCACACACATCTACTCAAATTCTCCCAAAATATCAAATCATCCCAAACTCTCAAAAAAACAACTCTTCCAAAATACACAACGAAACAAACCAAAAAAGTTTTCAAACTCTCTCTTCAAAAATTTTTTCAAAAATAATTCTCCCCAAAACAAACCAAACCAAACATTATCTCTCAAAATCAAACCAAACACACTCAGTGACTTCAGATCCGAATTGAAACCCGATTCGTTAATTACTTCTGACAAGAATCCATCCACCCGCCCCAAAACACAGACGCGCCTGCCTTTCAAACTCCCGCTCTCTCTTTCTCTCTCTCTCCCTCCCTCTGTCTCACACCAGGCTTGGGTCGGGAGTTTGTCAGATCCTGAAGGCGGATGGGTCAGGGATCATCTTCATCATCATCATCATCGCTGGTTTCTCTCTCTCTCTCTCTCTCTCTATTTGTTGTCTTTATAGTGTGATTCGAAGTTTGGGGGCTTGAAACGCAAATTGAAAGGTCATATATGTGAAATTGTTGATATAATTGAAAAAGAAGTGTCTTGACATTGTGACTCAAATGCAACAAAGTAACCTGGCGTACACACGTATATATATATATATATATGATGATGATGATGATATAGCTTCACTGAGAATGATGGGTTAATTGGCTGTATAGTTGATTTAGAAGTGCTTTCTGTCAGTCTCGAGCTACTATTATCTGCGTTTTGTATAAAATTTACATTTGATTAATGGAATCAAAATTTCTAATACACTATAAAATGAAAATTTACATTTGATTTGCAATATTGAAATATTGGTGAAAAAAAAAAAAAATTTGCTGATGTTCTGATCATAACTAGCTGGTGTACTCTCATCTGTTGATAGGTTTTTGAATTTTGTTGTCTGAATTGGAGTATTGGGGGTTGTACAAGGGTGTAGTAAATATTGAAATATACAGCTTGTTTGTCCCGTTTAGGTGCATGCAATTGTCTGATTTGTCTTCCTTTTCTTTAATCCCATTTTGTTGAAACCTCAGACTATGGGGGTGTGGTTTTTGCTTTCCCAATACTTGGTGCATACTGTTTTGAGTTGTGATTTTTTCTAATATCAAGTATGCCTTGGATTAGCTATTGTAATGTCCCAGGATCACTTTCAGGGAATTTTTTTTTTTAAACCCATCTAGTTCTTCTGCAGTTTTTTTTGCTAATAGGATTTGCAGGTGTGTAGTTTCCTTTGGCTTTCTTTTTTAAAATCAATAATCTCACAAACATTAGTGCCGTGTTTGATTGGAGGGTTTGGTAGGGATTTGGAAAATGTGTGTGAAATTAGGTAAAATGTAGATATATTTTATTCACATTTCACCTACCTTTTCCCTTTCTCTTTCCAAATCCCTTCTCAAATCCCCCAACCAAACACAGTGTAAGGGCCCGTTCGGTAAAATTTAGGGCTTGTTTGGTAAAATTTAGGGCCCTTTTGGTAAAATTTAACTAGACAAAATGTTAAATGGGTCCCATGTTAAGTGGTGGATCCCACATTCATGTCTTGTGTCTTAGTATATTTGTTGGTGCACTAGTTAGTGTTTTTAGCCTTACTGTACATTATGCTTATGTGATTGCTAACAATCAATATGCTTAAGGAAAATTCTTTGATTGGCATTGTTTTTGTTTTTCTTGAATATTATCATGCATCTCCTCATACTCTTTGACCTTTTTCATTCTGTCTGGCAGTTCTGAAATATATCTTGGCACCTATTACTTTATCCAATGGAGAGAACAGGCCAACTCCCTTTTCCTGGATCACGACAGTTGAAATTGAAAAAATCGTTTAAGCTGGGCATATGTTCTCTGCCAACGACATGTTCAAAAGAGGTGATTAGTGCTAGATACATACTGCTTGTCCTTTTCCAATCGTATCCACATGAGCATCTTCTCCTCCTCTTCTTTTCCTTTTTGAGTCACTTTTTGCTTTTAAAAAAGTAGTTTAGAATTGGCCATACCCCCTACTTGACAACGAAGATGCTTATGAGCTTGGAGTATTTAATTGCAATGTTGTATATATGGGATACTCAAGTTGAAAGTGCCACAACTACATGGTGGATGCAAAAGAGAATCTTGGGTGTGAGAGTAGATTTGATATCTATGATTTTATGGAAGAGTTTGTACTACACAACTGATGGTGAATAAAGATTTGTTTTGCTGGTGTTGACTAGTTTCGAGGCTTTGTCAATTGAATGTGAGAATTGATTTATTTTAAATAGTACACAAGATCTTAAGGGCAAAAGGTATTGAATGTTGAACAATAAGCCAAGGGAATGAAAGAGGTTTATAGCATCCACAACTAGAAAGAAAGATGTATGCAGGTAAATATTATAATGGAATATGTCAGTGCCTTGTAGCCTAAGCTATTAAAGTAAAATATTGTCGTTCACCGCGTCAATAAAACTGTAATAACATTTATAAAGTTTGTGGAAATCAGATGATTTTGAATTATAGTGCTTAGCAAATACATTGTAATGGTACTGGTTTTATAGAAAAAGGAAAAATCTAATTGAAGGATTGACTAGTGTAGTAGTGTCCATGAATGTTGCACTCAGCTAGTATCATAAAGCTCTTTTATGAAATGTTTGTTTGTGAATGCTATATTTATTTCATGCATTTCAATAGGAAATCTCTAAAGCATTTGGGAGGTTTACTAATGCTGAGCAAGAAGCTCTCCATCGGCTATTTATTCAGGTATGTATTTTGTTTCCTGACTTTTATTGCGTTTTTTATATTTGTTGATGTCTTTTATTTTCTTGAGTGGTTGCTTTTGAGAATTTCATATCATTAAAATATTGCAGCTTTTGGTATTTTTTCCGTGCCATATACCATCTTGGGTATTAATTTAATGTTATCATTCTTTGAAATGTCCCAATTTAGAAAATATTGAAATTGCAGAGCTCTTGTTCAAGTTGAGAGATTGCTAACATTGTTTGAGAATAGGGAGACACATGATGTAGAGAATGCAAACTAGAAAGTGAAAGTTTGGAATTTGTAAAGGTTTGTGCCTATGGGCCTCATCCAATCAAGTTTTAGGTCAATTTGGGTCTCATTTTATGTCTTTTATAAGTTATTTGATGCTGGTTTGGTTTTACTTATGTGTTATCCGGCTTTAGGGTTTTTTATTGGTAATTTCCGGATTGCTTGACACGGTTCATCAGCCATATTGTGGGTCAATGTTATGTTTCAGGTCTTTATGTGTGGCCTTAAGTTCAATTTATCAAAAATAAAAAAATATGTGGCCTTAAGTTCAATAGGTTTAAACTTTTTCAGTCCTAAAGACTCCTAAGGTAAGGAAATACTAGGTGGCTTTTCTAGATTCGTCTTTTTCTTCTCTACTTTTTTTTCCTATCTTCTTCCATCAAAATACTTACTTTTCAGTTTTCACATCTTAGTATTTACAACTGTAGAATAGCCCTTAATAGAGGCTGTTATTGATCCCTATCGTTTCCATTACTTCCTATTCTTAAATTTAGTACCTAAAGCCATAATTTGTCAAGAATTTCCAGCGATTTGGGTTTTTGAAAATCCTGCAATTTGACACATCTGCAAGCAAGCAAATTCTAATCCATATTCGTATAACCTTGCAGCATTCCTCCTACTCTTATCCACAAAAAAATAAAAAATAAAAAATTAAATAAACCCACAAGATTTCTTTAACTTGAACCACCATGAAACCCATTATCTAATGGTGTCCTTGGTGACAGAGTGGATGTTGTATCATGGAGGGGCAACAGGACCAGAAAATTTGCAGTGAGGTCATATTATAAGCTTCTTTGCTTGCCCCAGGCCACACATTGTCTTCCCTTGCAAGATCATCTAGCAGCTGAGGTGTCTTAACGTGACTGTAGCTTTGGAAGTGATACTGACTACTGATAAGTGGGGGCCAAAGGTGCTCCCCAATTGGTGTTGCATTTGAAAAAAGTGGATGAGTCTATTAATCATCTCCTTTTGCATTGTGAGGTTGCTTCAAAAGCATTGGAGTTTTTGGGGTTGGAAGAAGGAAGCAAAGCGAAAAATCCATGGTGTTAAATAAGCTTTGAAGATCTCATCTTTGCCCTGTAGCATTAGTTTATAACTATAGATTTTCAGCACTGCATTAAAAGAGGCATTGTTGTCATTGTTTATCTTTTAAATACCTTCTACTTTTCCTTTTAAATTTAGCTTGGACTAATATACCATGTTGTGCTGTCTACTTTTTCAGGTTCTTAATTCTTTACATGAAAATATAGAGGTACACATTTTTCATTCCACTTCTTGTTTTGTCCTAATGTATTGCACATTTGCTTCTATTGTAAAAAAAAGGGCATCCTTTCTTTATTATTTAAATGCATCATTCAAGGGGATCCATCTTCTCTGACACTTCTTGGACATTTCTGGAATTGTATCCAACACTTGCAACATGTTGTACATTAAAATACTTCAAACTTTCTGGTACTTTGTGTTTGTTGAGGTAAAATCAAACCTTGGTGAATGAATATCAATTCATTTCCTTTTATATTAATTAACATAACTTACAAGGAGAGCCCTAAGGCATGAAATCAAGAAATAGATAATTACAAATATATAAATGAATATTCTAACACTCTCTCTCAAGCTGATGCGAAGATATCTCTCATCCCCAGCTTGCGAAGAATATCATGAAACGGGATATTCCCAACCCCCCTTGTAAGGATATCAGCGAGTTGTTCACCAGACTTCACAAATGGAGTACATATTATGCCGCTAGTGAGTTTCTCCTTGATGAAGTGACGATCAATCTCAACATGTTTTGTCCTGTCATGTTGAACTGGATTGTGAGCTATGTTGATGGTAGCTTTATTATCACAATATAGTCGCATGGAATCCGTTTGATCTATCCCTAGATCACTCAACAACAACTTGATCCACAAGAGCTCACACACACCTTGTGCCATGGCTCTAAACTTTGCCTCCGCACTAGACCGGGCAATCACATTCTGTTTCTTACTTTTCCAAGTAACCAGATTTCCTCCAACAAAGGTACAATACCCAGAAGTGGACCTCTTATCAGTTACTGATCCTGTCTAATCTGCATCCGTATAGGCTTCCACACTAAGATGATCGTGTTTGGAGAAATAAAGGCTCTTTGCAGGAGAAGATTTTAAGTATCTTAGAATCCTCATAACTGCCTCCAAGTGTATTGCATGAGGAGCATGTATGAACTGGCTAACTATACTAACTGCAATAGCGATATTAGGACGAGAATGGGATAAGTAAATGAGCTTACCCACTAACCGCTGATAACTCCCCCTATCAACAGCTGCTCCTCTAATATCATCACTTAGTTTCTGGTTAGGCTCTAGAGGAGTGTCATAGACTTTGCTTCTAAGCATCCCTGTTTCTTTCAATAGGTCAAGGACATATTTTCTCTGACAGATGAAAATCCCATCCTTGGATCTGGAAACTTCAATACCCAAAATATATTTCAGATTTCCCAAGTCTTTGATCTCAAACTCACTTGCCAAATACTTCTTTAGCAGATGAATTTCCTCAATATCATCCCTTGTAAGCACTATAACATCCACATACACAATGAGAGCCGGCGTCTTACCATGAGAGGAATGTTTAACAAACAGAGTATGATCAGCCTGACTTTGTTTGAAACCATACTTCACCATCGCTTGAGTAAATCTCTCAAACCAAGCCCTTGAAGACTGTTTGAGACCGTATAGTGACTTTCGAAGTCGACATACCTTCCCCTTTGTCTGAAGATTTTCAAAACCAGGGGGAATGTCCATATACACCTCCTCTTCTAGGTCACCATGGAGGAAAGCATTCTTCACATCAAACTGGTGAAGTGGCCAATCCAAATTAGCTGCAAGAGAAAGGAGTACCCTGACAGAATTCATCTTCGCAACTGGAGCAAATGTCTGTTGATAGTCCACTCCATATGTCTGAGTAAAACCCTTTGCTACAAGTCGAGCCTTATAACGCTCAACTGAACCATCTGCCTTGTGCTTTACTGTATACACCCATTTACATCCCACGGTTTGTTTGCCCCTAGGTAACTCAGTCAATTCCTAAGTGCCATTCTTACGAAGTGTTTTCATTTCTTCAATCATAGCAAGTTTCCACTCAGAGGTAATGAGAGCATCCTGAAAATGATTAGGTATACTCACAGATTAAATTTTGGACACAAAGGCTCTATATGAGGATGATAAATGAGAGTATGACACAAAATTAGAGATAGAATGTTGAGCGCAAGATCTCACACCTTTTCTCTTGGCAATAGAAATATCAAGATCAGTAGTGTCAGGAATAGCAATATCAGTAGACTCAAGGGAAACAACAGGGTCAAAGTTACCTAGACTCTTATTAGAAGTAGGAGATGGCAATGGGTGAGCAGAAGTGGTCTCTTGTATCTAACTAACTTTCTGTCTGTCTTTGTCCCTGACATAAATTTGCCCTTCCTTGTCCTTGATGGCATTAAACTCTATAGTCTCAGCAATAGGTGGTGAAGGAACAAATGATTCCACCATAGGAGTAACAGGGACAATAGGAATCTCTTCACACCAAGGCTTCCCCTGAAGGGATGACTGGGGCACCGGAGAAGACAAGAAGTAAGACTGGGACTCAAAGAATGTGACATTCATGGACACAAACAACTTATGAGAAGGAGGATGATAACACTTATATCCCTTTTGAGTAGGAGAGTAGCCGAGGAAAACACACTTGAGAGAGCGAGGGTCCAACTTATCACGAGTAGGGGAATGATTGTGAACAAAACAGATACACCCAAAGATTTTTGGAGAAATGGAAAACAGAGATGTGGACCCTAAGAGAACCTGGAGAGGAGCCTTTTTATGCAATACTAGAGTAGGAAGACGATTAATGAGATAGACAGCGGTGAGAACGGCCTCGCTCCAATGGGACCGAGGCACACCCATAGAAAAACACATACATTGAGCCATGTCAAGAAGATGACGATTCTTGCGCTTCGCGACCCCATTTTGTTGCGGGGTATTGGTGCAAGAAGTATGATGGATAATGCCATGAGTGAAAAAATATCTCTCTAACCCTGAATCAATGTATTCACTCCCATTATCAGAACGTAAGATTTTGACAACAGCCCCAAATTGAGTGCAAAGCATTTTATGAAAATTTTGAAACACAGAGAAAACCTCACTCTTTTCTTTCATGAGATACACTCAAGTAGTACGGGACAAATCATTGATAAACGTGACAAACCATCTATGGCCTTTCAATGACACAACACGAGATGGACCCCAAACATCAGAATGTGGTTGGAAAGATAGAATGAACTACACTTTTATTACTGATCCAAGATATAGGCCTCGTTTGGGAAGTGGCTATTTTAGTAGGCTATTTGACTTTTTGATTATTTTAGTGGCTATTTTAGTTTTTGTGTTTGGGAAGATGAGATAATTTTTTAGTTGAGTTATTGTATTGAAAAATGTGTTTGAAATGATGTTAAATTAAAATGACAAATTGCCCTTAATTTAGTTTTTCCGAAATTACTATATAGGGGTATTATGGTAATTATGGTGGCAAGTAGATAGAATGATGTCAAACATTTGACTTTTTTTTTTGGCTTTAGGCTAT
The DNA here is from genome assembly GCA_025200525.1 of Camellia lanceoleosa. NCBI lineage: Eukaryota > Viridiplantae > Streptophyta > Magnoliopsida > Ericales > Theaceae > Camellia > Camellia lanceoleosa. The sequence continues at coordinate 119,674,319 of CM045771.1, read as the reverse complement.
TTTTTGATTTAAGGCTAAAACAGCCTAATCCAAGGCTTCCCAAACACCCCCATAGAGACCATGTTCTGCTTTATCACTGCCAATCGTCCTCTCCGTGATAAGGTCCTGAAAAAGACAATGATCAGGGAAAAAAGTCACACTACAATTCAAATCCTGAGTAATACGACTCAAGGATAAAAGATTAACAAAGAAATTAGGAACATGTAAAACTGAAGAAAGAGGAGGGGTAGGAGTGGCACGAATTAAACATTTCCCAGAGACAGAAGACATAGTATCATCTGTAATGCGAACTTTGTCGTGTCCTGAAGAGGGCTTATAGTTGGAGAAAAGATCAGAAGATCTAGACATATGATCTGAGGCACCAGAATCAATAATCCATGGGACAGACTTATGGGATAGGAAAGCACTGGAAAGAGAGGCTAAGTTACCTGATTGGGCAAATGAAGAAGAGGATGCATCCAGAGGAGTGGTAGAAGACCGGCGGTCCAACAAGTGACGCAAAACATCCTCAAACTCAGAAGAAGACAGGCCATATACCCCATCAGAGGACAAGCCAACTGAGGCTAGAGTGGAATCAAGTATGGTGCACTGGACTGATGGGCTCGTGGATGAAAGCCACGTCCTCTAGACTGGCCGGACCGGCCTTTGCGAGAACCAGATCGATCACCTCGACCGCCAGATGAAGCCCCATGAAGTTTTCAACAGGTCTCACGAGTATGTCGTGGCTTGTGGCAGTAATCACAGAACAAAGGATCCTTTGTAGAAGGATTAGGAGAAGCACGGGGCAGATTGGTCCCATTTCGAGGAGGAACAAAAAGTAAGGTAGAGCGTTCTGGAGAAGCAATTGGCATCATAGCAGAACGACGACTCTCCTCATTCTGTACGTAAGTAAAGGCCTCCTGAAGAGAAGGAAGAGTATCCATGCCAAGGACACGACTCTGAACCGGATCAAATTCCAGATTAAGACCTTCCAGAAACTTGAAGACCCTCTCTTGTGCAATAAACTTCATGTAGCCAACGGAATCAATAGTGCAAACCGGTTTATAGTCCTGCAGGTGATCAAGACGTTTCCAGCCATTGTTAAGAAATGTGAAGTACTGAAGAACAATTTGCTCCCTCTGTACGGAGCGCTCGATGGAACGACGCAACTCAAAGGTCTACGAAAAATTGCCCTTGCGAGAATAGGTGGCAGCCACAGCTTCCCAAACATCCCGGGCAATTTCCATGGACAAATAGCCTTCACCAATATCTGGAACCATAGAATGAATAAGCCACCTCATAATCAAGGAATTAGTAATCTCCCGTTGGTCATAACCAGGATCATTGGAACCTGGTGGTTGAACCCTTCCATCAACATAACTCATCTTCCCTCTGCTTTTCAAAAAAAGAGTCAGACTCTGTGACTAGGCTAGATAATTCTGACCATTAGACAGCGAGGTGGTGATTTTGAGGCTAGGATTGCAGTTTTCGGATTGAGTAGGCATAATGAGGCTCTCCACTTGATGTGGCTGGATACGAGTGGTGGATTCACTAGTAATTTCGGCCATCTGAGTATGCTACTTATTTAAACCACAACCAGTAGGAATCACAATTATGGGAGGAAGAGAACAACCAAATAATGACAATCATAAACCACTATGGGAGCATGAAAATCAAATTATTGGGGCCATCTATTGACCCAAAAATAAATAAAAAAATAATACTGAAACCAGAACCTCAATCAAAACAATTTTTTATTTTATTTTAAAGGTATCACGATCAGTATATCTGTAGCAAATCTCACAGAGACATGCGAGAAGCCACAGAGAAACGAAGGGACTGCCGACTAGACTTAAACAGACTGTCTAATTTCCAAAAGGTGTCGTCTGGTCTTGGGTGAACTCCGACGGAAGGCGTCTGGTCCTAGGTGACCTCCGACTGGCTTCGTCCTGACTTGGATGGCCTACGACGACTGTTGGCTGAGCCTGGAAGGCCTGCTGTTGCGTGCGCAAGCCCTAGCGGAAGTTGTCTGGTCCTGGGTTACCTTCGATTGGTGTCGTCCTGGCCTCTATGGCCTCCGACGGCTGTCGACTGAGCCTGGAAGGCCTGCTACAACGTGCGCAAGCCCCAGATAGCTAAATGAGACGTCGAAAAATGGTGATGGTGGTTTGGCTGGAGATGGGATTTTTCAGAGTGGTGATGGAAGGTGGCTGGAGAAGCTGGGTTTAGGGTTTGGGCTTTGATACCATGTTTGTTGAGGTAAAATCAAACCTTGGTGAATGAATATCAATTCATTCCCTTTAATATTAATTAACATAACTTACAAGGAGAACCCTAAGTATGAAATCAAGAAACAGATAATTACAAATATATAAATGAATATTCTAACAATTTGTTGAAACTTCTAGATCTCCCATCAGATAACCGATGCAGTACAAACACTTCTTTATAGGAGCATGTTTCTGACACTAATAGTAACTAGATTAAACATGCGCAAAGTGTCAGATCATTTCCTTTCTTTTAAGAGCATTTGACAATGTACACATTTAAGTCAAGATAGCAACAGGCACTTTTTGATATGGGAAAAGAACAATGGTGGGAAAAAAATGAATGGGAGAAGTGGTACTACTATAAAAAAAGAAGAAGGCAAATGATGTCAAATTTCATATTCCATGTTATGGAATTGTTAACATAGAAACCAAATATATCAAAGTTATATATGGTATGATATAATTTGTATAGATATCAAAGTATTTATGTAACAACTACAATGTGCAGTCAATGTCCGTGCAGGTCTTTCATCATTAGAATGCATTGCTAGTGTTGTTTAGCATGCCTTGGATTATCCTGCTTAGGTCATTTGAGTTATTTTGCAACTGTAAACATTTCTTCTTTTCTTGGTATATCTTTTATGCAGAAAGAGAAATAGTTATGCTTCCAGCAGTCGTTTTGTTAATAGAAATAACTATGAATAAATTATGATGTGGTACACATTAGACTTTAGAGTTGATTCAACGTGATTATAAGTTCCAATTTGTAAGCTGTAAGTTGACTACTAACTTGTGTCTTTTTATTCACAGGATGAATTTGAGTCAATATGTCTTGAGACACAGGTGTGCCTTCTATATCATCGTAACGGTATTATGGCTCTATCACTTGAAGTTTCACAGATGGTTCCATGCATTTTAAAGTGAAAATGAATATTTATCTACCTAACCACCAGGATATAAGAACGTAACTTCTCATAGACATTGAGAGAGAAGCAAACTGATACCCTCTAAAATGAGTATGAAGGCCTTATCAACCATGGGCATCAAAAGGATAAAATAAGTAAAACTGTCTAGGTTATTTATTTATTTATTATAAAAGGTACATTTTTTGTGTGTAATTGAGCTGACACTAGAACATCTATATGTTTGATATCACCTTAAGTTAGTCTTGACTAGGCTTTAGTTCAATCCAAATGTGGATGATGTTTGACAGCTTCATTGAAGCTCGGCTTAATATTTAGAAGATAGAATGAAGTTTGTACTATTAATTGGAAAATTCAATTTTGGGAGAATTCTTTTCCTGAGAAATACTTGGGATGACAAATAATTTATTTGACTTGACTACCAATACCTAGAAAGCTACATGATTAGTGGAGAACCATGTTAGAAGTGCAAGTTCCTAGTTCCTACTAAAATTCCATGATAATGAACAGAATGAGCAGTAAAATCCAAATATGAAACTGAACTTGAAGTCCTACCAGGCCTTCTCGCATGCCATTGTGATCGTGCATCACATAGAGAAATCAAATTTAATTAGTTAGGTAACTGACCTGCCACTTAGTTTCGTATGATGTTTTGGTATTTGGCAAAAATTATATAATTTTAGTTTCTTTGGCCAGTGATTTAATCATGCTAGTCTATGTGTTGGTTTTCTTTGTGTGTGTGTGTTTTTTAAAATTTGCAGGCAGGCACCGTTCTTGATACTGTAGATCAACTTGTGGAAGAACAGAGCCTGGATTCTTTGTGTTCTGATAAGTAGGCATCTCTGTTTTCCATGACTGTTGTTTGGTACATACATGCTTGGTGATTTTTATAGCTCAACAACATGCTTTCATTTATGATTCATAAGCTGTGCATCATTTATTTCTTTTACAGAAATTTGATTGGCATGAGAAAATATATTGTTTGGTTTGAAATACTTATTTCATCATGTGGTTACCATGCCTGACATGTGGCAAGCCCTACGGGTGCCACGTCACTATCACCATACCTCCATGTGGTAGACCCCCAAGGCACCACGGTGTTATCACAGGATTAACTAGGGTTGTATGCCTAGCCTAAGTGGGGGCATACACACCATCATTTATGGATACTCAGCTCACTAGCATGGCTGCTGCCCTAGTAGGCAAATACTCCAAAGTAAACAAGTCAAAGTATGAAGAGCCTAATGCATGGCTCACAGCATATGCGGCAGAGCCAAGCTCACCATTCAGCCATAACCTGCTTGGCAGCACCATGGCTCTGGTGCTCCATGGTTCACCTAGAGCTTCTGCTCACCATCGTCCTTCATACCTCATTCTTATAGGGAACACTCAGGAGTGACCACATCTGCTCCATTGCAACATAGTCTGGCCCTTGGCTCACCCATGTCTCTCCTACGCACCCACTCCCGAAGTTGGGATCACTTTGCTCACTACTCTCACTGCCATCACTTGGCAGCCTAGGTTGGGAGCAAGGCCTAGGCATTATTGCTTGTGATCATCGAGGGAGTATGGATTGGAGGCTAGGATCACGGGTTTGTCAAGGTTGCCTGTCTATCTCCCAAGGGAAGACATCTCCTCCTTGACCAGTCTTAGAGAGAGCGGATGTTGACCTTACTCATGCCTGCCGCATGTTGTGATACACCTCCCAAGATTTCATATCTACCCCTGCCAGCACCTATGATGCAACCTTCCCAAGGTCCAAAGCATAGGACACAACAGCAGGGCTGATGTCACCAACCTGTCCTGCTGAGGTGAAATTTCTTCACCACCTGTCCTGCTTGGGCTCCAATACTAAAACTTATTTAAGGGTATCATGCATGCAGCGACACAACATAATGAGAACACTGCAAGATAACAGTACTTGCATATCTTGTGCCTAGCAACCCCATAACTAAATGTTTAAGGTTCTTCACGGCAACCCTTTCTATCTCTAAGGTTGTCTTGGTATTCTCCTCCAGTGATCTCTAACCATTGAAGTACCCACTATCTTCCCAGAGCTCCACTACCGACAAACCTTTAATACCTAATACCTACACATCATTCATGACGTGTAAATATCTGTTACCAGCTAATGGAAATATAACAATAGGTAAGCCATGATGATCTGGATGTTGGAGTTCATCACCGCATATACTACTGTTGTTATTTTTTTATTTTTTTGTTGAGTATATTTAGAAAGAAACTAATAGGAGGCCTTAAACTGGCTGATTTAGATTGTTGCCGTTGAAGTAATTTGTGTATAGAACTATGCAGAAGGGATTGGGAGTCTTTGCTTTCCCTATGTTCTTCGTGGTTCTTTTGTTTAATGGACATGTCCTTTTTATGATATGAATACTCAGCTCAATAAGCTTCTTTCAGTTTTTTGATTTTTACTCTGCATGCTTCTACATTGTGCTTTGTCTAAGAGCTTTGGATTCACTTAAACCATTGACAACCATGTCTTTGCTTGCATCAACTCAATGTCCTTTTTGTTTTTCTTTAATTATGTTGTTCCCAATTAATGCTACCTAACTTCGTCAGAACATCTGCATTTTTAGCTATGTCCTTTTTTCTCTGGCAACCCATTCAGCCATGCTTATCTTGTCTGCCAGCATTTATTGTAGTTGTAATATGACATAATGCCTTCAAATTAATTGTTACATACATACTGAATACATGACACTCAGAAAGCAAGCTGCCACTTTATTCATCCTACATCTTTGTTCTATTAGCAAAACCCTCATTACTCTGTGTGTCCTTAAACCACAATTTTATAATAAATTAGCTTGCGTAAGGTCAATGAAACTTGAAAGCTTAGAATCTGATAAAAGTGAGTAAGACGTTCCAAGGGTGTCAGCTACGGAATATGAACCCTTGCATAGAAGTTACTAATAACAGAAACTGGAAGCCAGTTTGGCATGTCTATCACAAAGTTGTATCTAAAATTACTATAGGTGGAAACAGGTTAAAAGAACTTCTCAATTTGAGCACATATATTAAATCTTGGATGGTTACATCGTGACTCCTGTTGTGTACTTTTCATTCATGTATTCTTTTATATCATATATGTCACAAAATAAGGTGTTCTTATTTTTGAAGTGTATAAACTCTTCAAATTTTGGTTGTTTCTGTAGGTTTATATTTTGTTTGTTTTCATCCTGGTCATGCCTTTTTCTCTCTTCTCTACTCCTACATTATTATTATTTTTTTTGTGTGTGTAAGTTATTTTTGATGCAGTGGATTTATCAATTTTGACCATCTCAAATGCAGGACTGATGTGGGAGATGTTTGGCAGAATGTTTTGACAGTGAAGAAGAATGAGATCCAACACTTAACGGGTGTGCTACAAATGGTGAGTAGGCCGTATCGTATTAATTGACAACCATCATTTACTTTTTATATGGTAGTAGCATGTACAAATGATTGAAAACATTTTCAACATTTCTTACAGAACCAAATTATTTATGATTTTTTTTTTAAGTTTAAGGGGTGTGCTACAAATGGTGAGTAGGCTGTATGGTATTAATTGACAACCATCATTTACTTTTTATATGGTAGTAGCACGTACAAATGATTGAAAACATTTTCAGCATTTTTTACGGAACCAAATTATTTATGAATTTTTTTGAACTGACAACTTTTTGTGTGTGTGTGTGGAGCCATTCTATATATAAATAGCCACAAATCCTGCACCACATGGTGTTTGCAGATCATGGATCTCCATCATATCATAGGCAATATTTAGCAGTACTAGAAATTAACCCTCCCCCAACTTGAGCTCTAGTACAATGTTGGATCACTGCTAGTCCCAAAAGCTTAAGATAAAGAGGTTCAACAATGTTTATCAAGCTATCAACATTTATTGCATTTCCTTTGACATTTACAGCATTGCTTGTGCATTTCCCTTACTGCATGTCACGTTGTTGTGCACAAGTAACATTTACCACATTGCTATGTAATATTATATTTATAATCCATCAATGCGATAGGTCACATTTAGTTCTTTTTGGGATGATAAAAATCTGATTCTAGTTGGGATTTGTAAAGGAAAGAGAACGTACTAATTGTGTTTAGAGGAGATAAGATTCTTGAGCACTGGTTAAGTTATTCTGAACAAATCCTTGTTTTTTTAGGCAGAAGAACATAAACGTGTCATGAGAGCTCGTGTTGAACGACTAAAGAAAGAATTGCAAGAATTTTCAGGCACTGCAGATGTTATCGAGAAGGTGCTATTTCATTTCCCTCTCACTCTTCTTTTTTCCTTTTTATTTATAATAAATTATTTTCTTGAAATACGGGAAGAACTTGTACGGTTGATTGAATTAGCAAGCATTTTAAGTTATTTCTCCTTGTTTGCAAATTTTGTAGATCAAGACTGGGATTTTGGATTGCAATGGGACAAGCTACAACAGTAAGCTCCATGATCTGCAACTGCTGTGACATGTTTGTGTGTTGGTACAAATGCAACTGTTAAAATCCTTCATTATGTTGGACATGTAATGTGATTACAGAATATCTATCAGGCATGAGTTTTAAACATTTCTGAATGTGGTTTTCTTTGTTTTGCTCAGAATGCTTGTCTCTATTTGCCACCTACACTATAACTGCTATTTAGATCAATGTATTGAAGTGCATTTAACCACAATTTTGAAATGCCAAGAACTTTGCTGTTTATGAAGCCTGGGAGATCACATCAAATTAAATGTAATTAACTGTAGTTTAGATAATATCCTCCAATTTTAACTTCTACTATACATTAGGTGAATTTCGAAACGTTAAAAACAGGTTAGAGGAAGATTTCATGTTTGCTGTAATTAAAATATAATAGGAAATTCAATTATTCCCTTTTCAATGACCAGCTATATGATTTGGAAGAAGGTTTAGCTACAAGTAAATTTTAACGAGTCTTTGTATACCTGCTCTCTCATGGTGAGACTGATAGCATTTTACTTTGGCATTTTGTAAGAAAAATAGAAGAAATAGCATTTGAATTACTGGAATAATATTGCTAAAATATTACATTTTGTTACCCATTCATTATTAGCAATAACTAGCTATTTAATTATTGAACCATTGGAATACTTTAATTGCTATGACAAATAATGCTAAAATATAGAAATGCTAACATTCAAACTTGCTTCTACTAGGAACAGCAATCCGTATAGTTTTTTGGGGAAAATTACTTTTCAATGGTAGTTTTATAAAAATAATAACAATTCATACAAAAATTTTAAGCTTAAATTATTAATATTTATAAAGTTACCACTAATCTAAATTTTTTTCTTTTAAAACATACACTGAATTGATATTTTCTTTTAATTTTTTTGTTACTTGAAATTTGGAACTATAAACATGGGTTGTATAACACTTTTGGACCATGGTTAATTAGGAACAAGAAAATAAAATAAAATAAATACCCCATTTTTTATTTTTTATTTTGGATAAAAAAAAAAAGTTCTTTGGGAATGTCATTGCTTCTGTAGGCTCTGGCTCTGAGATAATCAATTGTCAGTTAAATTTAACTCAACTCATAAGAAGGAATCTTTCATCGGGACACTGGTGGTGGGTGCCAACTATCTCACCACAACAGGCGTCCCTAGCTATTATGCAACATGAGTACATGACCTCTTGCGGAGTGAGGGGTTGGCTTATTACCAGGCCACCACCCCAGTGGTAATAAATATACTAATTTGACAAATGAAAACCCAAGTACACCCCCCTTAGGTTTACCTTAAATTAGTTTTGACTTTTTGAGAATGAAAATAATACAAACATTAAAGTAATCTTATGCTACAGAACCTCATTACATCATATAGATAGACATACATATATGCGTACATAAAAGTATAAAGTTTTACATATCAACTTTGGTTTTTAAAGTCAACCTGTGCGTACAGTCTCATAAAATGGCTTTCCTCTTAACTACGTGTCAGTTTGTTGCAAGTTCTTATAATAAATAATACAAAGCGTGATGGGCTGAAAATGGAAAGACACGGTTGGGATTATGAAACTAAAGACCAAATTAAATGTATTACTCATCTTCTTACAATTAATTTCTAGTGAGAAAATTTCTCTGCCATTGACTCATACCCAAGAATCAATGAATACATGCATCTACTAAAATTTGTTTAGTTGTGTTTTTATTTTCTGTTTGTTTTTTTGTTGTTTATAATCACATTTGCTAACTAAACTTCATTTTTCTTTTATTATTATAACATTTCAAGAAAGTAAAAAGCTATATATTTAAAATTTATGCAAAAAAATATATCAAAAAAATGTGATTCAGTTCTTGTATGGTAAGACTTTCTAGATAAATGTTGGTTTGGAATGTTCTAAAAAAGTACACTTTTTGACTTATTGGCCTATATGGGTTGGGTTTGGATTGGGTTTAATGTGATGTATTAGAGAAGTGATGTGATTTAAATAAAATGATGTGACTTAAATATGATAGTGACATTTTGACTTTTTGTATTATTTAGGTTATGCCAAACTTGGCCTTAGATTGATGTGAATAACATATTAATTTGTTCGGGCACAAGTTCTAGGTATATAATATTGCTAAACAAAAAAATTTAGGGCAAATTACAAACACCCCCTCGAGGTTTGGTGAAAATACAGATTCCCCCCTGAGGTTTGAGAAATTACATTTCGCCCCCTAAGGTTTACATTTTCATAACAAATTGCCCCCTAGGGTTTTTATTTTCATACAGATTTCCCCCTAATTTTTTCTAATTTATTATGAAAATTTGACCCTCAGGGAGGAATTTGTAATTTCTCAAACCTCAGGGGGAATCTGTATTTTTACTAAACCTCAAGGGGGTGTTTGTAATTTACCCAAAAATGTAAAATAAGAAGAAAATCAGATTTTTATTGCAAGATCGCTAATGTATACCCTAGTGTGAATTGTGAATGCCACTTCTATTACGTATGCTAATACGTCAACTACGATGGCATTTAGGATTTTGTAATAATTTTGTCATGATGGTTAAATTCAAAACACAATCTCTTGGGTAAAGTACAGTTGGTTAGGAGGTTGGAACTCAAGTTGTCTAATCAACACGGTATGGCTTCAATGCTTTCTGCTGTGCGAGTCCTGACTTAAGCGGAGCTTGTCTTGGGTGGTCGGGACAAGTTCTCAGGTTATAGTCTCTTCGCTCGGAACAGTTAACAGGACACCTTGGTGATTTCTACAAGGGGCGCTGCCTTGGACCTGCGGAAAAGTAAGGAGGAATTTCCTGTAACAAAAAAAAAACACAATCAATAATAATTTAAATGATTTAAGCCTAAAACATAATAACTTTTGAAATAATTTTAATTATTATAATTTACAAAATAATTACAAAAATATTATTGCAGAGAATCGTATTTCTGTTGTACATGTTTGTCATGCATTGCTGATGGTAGTGCATGCAAATTGCAATTTTCATGGGAACATCGAAAAACACATCGGAACAGTTAACAGGATACCTTGGTGATTTCTACAAGGGGCCTTGGACCTGCGGGAAAGTAAGGAGGAATTTCCTATAACAAAAAAAAAACACAATCAATAATAATTTAAATGATTTAAGCCTAAAACATAATTACTTTTGAAATAATTTTAATTATTATAATTTACAAAATAATTACAAAAATATTATTGCAGAGAATCCTATTTCTGTTGTACATGTTTGTCATGCATTGCTGACGGTAGTGCATGCAAATTGCAATTTTCATGGGAACATCGAAAAACACATTTTTAGTCAAAGTTGCCAACCTTAACATCATAGTATGAAACACATGTCGATGTTATGGTGCTTTCGGAACATTATTCAACAATCTTCATAATTACACAATCAAGTGAGTCTTTTATATTAAATGAAAGTTTTCACGAGATCATATAATTTTAAAATTATTTGAACAGTAATAATGTTTTGATAATTATATTATATTATATTTTATCTCTTATTTCATGTATTATCACTATATTATGTTAATAACAAATACAAGTATTGAGACTCATTAAACTAATGTAAAGATGATATATGAGATAATAAATAAAATATAGGCAAGTCAAATAAAAAATAAGGACTGCTGGCCAAAGGTTACGGTGATGATATTGATGTGAGAGAGAGAGTTTTTTTGTAATTGAAATTGACCAATTCAATTTTTATATTTTATTTTGCCGGTTTCAATAATTTCGGTTGGAATTAGATTTTTTTTTAAAAAAAAAAAAAAAAACAATAAACTAATATCTACATGTCGCAGTTTCAGTGGTCTATTTTTGGCTCTTTATTTAAATTTTTTATTTGAAAGATGAACAAATTACTTAAAAGTCTGCATAATCCAAAATTTTGGATTCAATAGATATTCTCTGTCCGGCTATTTGATTAAAAACAATAGGGTTGATTCAATTTTCAGGGAAGTTTATTTTTAACATCATATTGAAATTCCTATAAAATAAATTTTTTTATTGATATCCTTCTAAGATAATAACTGTCCCTTGTTCTCATATAACAACACCATTTATAGCTACTATGTTCTGTTGCCTTGTCTCTCAATCTATTTTTTGTTTTGTTTTTTTTGATAATTTTATCAATCTCTTCCAAAGTTGGAGATTGAACGAGAATTTTAGGATATTTTTGTCAATAGGTAAAAGATAAATTGTAAATATCAGCAGAATTATATCAAATTGGACATTCAGCTATGAAAGAAAGTTCAACATATAGTCATAAATATATAACATAACAAACATGAGAAAAATTCCAAATAAATGTAAAAGTAAAGAGTCATATAAGAAGAGTCAAACGTTGATCTCTTAGGTGTGTAAGGATTCTGGTTTTAGGATAAAATGTGGCATAATTGTCAAGGATTTAGCTTTCATTCACAACTTTAGAGATTAAATACAAAATTTTTGAAAATGATCTATCATTGCAATTCTACTATCTTTGCATTTCGTATGAAAATTTCAATGATGATCTTTATTTGCATTATGTAATATAATTGACTTTTTTTGAGGTGCAATAATGGTGAAAGTGAACATACACAACTACACCAAGAGCAACTTATTGAAGTTTGCTCTTTGCTAAACCATCCTTGTACACACAACTACAGTTTTTTTAAAATTGATGAATCAGTTGCATTACATACTTAGAAAAATTATTAAGACTTTATCAAGTATGCTAAGGTGGCTATTCCTCTCACATATACATAGATTCCATATTTATGTGAGAGAAATGATTTATTATTATAGTATATTCATTACGCAAAATACGAAGTTCTTGATTTTGTCAATCAAGAAAATGGTTTGTCAATGCATTCTTGAGAACCCAAAAAAAATGAAATATGATTCCCATATGAATTAATGGAGGTATATAAATATTTGATTAATTTTTATACAGTATTTACTTCTAAAATGATGCAGTAATAGTAAACTTGTAAATTATAGTCATAATGATGGTGGGTATTATATTTTTAAGAGACACTTTTTCATAAATGCCTTTTCATTTACTTATATTTTATTTAGTTCACATTATTTTCTTATATTCTAATAAGTCTTATGGGTGACATAGTTGCTAAAATACCTCTAATAATATTCACATTTACAGTGCGAATGTTCTGTTATGTGAATATTTACACAATTAATGTGAATGTTTACATCCTCAATGTGAATGTTAATATGTCAATGTGAATATTCACATTGTAAAATATGAATGTTCATATCACAAAATTGCTAACCATTCAAAAAATATTTGTAAGGATAAAAATGTTCATAAAATACCTTAAATATGAGAATTATGATTTGGTAGATCAAATATTCAAATAATAAGACTTATTAGAATACAAGAATATCTTATGGACTAATTGATTTACAAATACTTGAAAAATGATTTTCTAATAAATCTCTCTATTTTTAAATGAAACTATACATCCTACGATTATTATTATTACGAGAGTTATTTTCTCTACACATATTGTAGAAATTAAAAACAGGGACCGGGAAATAATAAAGTTATTTTCTCTGAACACCTCCTAAGTTAATTTGATGAGCTTGTGTTTGAATAATATGGGTTGTGAATATAAATAACAAAGTTATGTATATTTGTAATAATTTACATTTTTAGATAGGTTGATCGCTTACAATTCAATATTGTATAAGAGTAAGTAATGGATGGGAAAGATTACAATTCAGTAAAACTTTTAAAAAATAATTACAGATTTATGAAAAAATTTATAATTTTAAATAAAATTTATAATTGATTTGTAATTATTGTTTCAAAACACGACTAATGTATTAAAATCTCACTACATGTCTATACACAAGAGGATGTGTTGAAGAATATAAATAATAAAATATTCCCACTCAAATTAATTCACAAAAAATTAAAATAATCATTAAATTGTTATGATATTGATTATTCCTTTATCATTTAAGCGGCACACTACATAAACCTTAAATAATAACATTACGCATATGTTGCACTTATGTATCAATGATAATGTAAATAATCAAATCAAATGATAAACATAACATTACTCAAATTATACAGGACTGGATAACTCACAACTAATTGTTATGTATATTACAATCAATAGAAATATCAGAAACACATGAAAGTGAAAAATTATATAGAGTCAAAATTAGAATATTAATTTCATTTATAGCCTTGCGGACTTCATACAATAATATAAAAAAACAACATAAACCATACAATTGGACTAACCTAACTAGATCCAATTCATTCCTATCCCTTGCACAATTTTCTTTCTCATTCTTGAAAATCAACATCACTTTAACTTCAAATTTTCTTTTTCTTTCCCTCCAAACATTAGTATGAAATCTATTTATGTACATTTTGCTTCCCTTTTTGTATGTCTTTGTAAATTTCATTCCTGTTAATGTGGCAATATGGTCATTTTGTCCCTCTTCATCATTTTCTCAAGAAAGTAGAAAGAAAAGCCTCTTTTCTAATGACTTTTCCTTTCTGTATTTAGAAAGATCTCTGTAACTCTTTAGAGCTCTATGACTTGAGAGAGAGTCTGATGGGCAAACCATTCTGGGGAAGAGCAAAGGGGTCATACTGAATTCCATTCTGTGGGCCCATCACAGACCACCTGCAGATGAAAACAAACAAACAGACCCTTATCAGCAAAAGATTCATTAAACATTTCTATTTTTAGAAACTGGACTATGTACCCACAAATTGGAAAAGGTCATATAGTCTGTTATTTTGCTATTTGAGGTTTCACTCACCTATATTTTGTGGTCAGGTGGTGCAAAAGGACTAAAATCTCCATTTTTGCCAATTCATTTCCTGGACATGAGTGGGTCCCATTGCCAAATGGCAGAAATGTATTGGGTTTTGGGGCAACCTGGCAAATGACCCAAAAATTTTAATTTCATGTGATGGGTGAACTTAGAAAATAAAATTTGACCAAAAAACAGAAAGTTAGAAAATAAAAACAAATTTACTTCAAATCTTTAGGATTTTACCTCAAATCTTGATGGATCAAACTTTTCAGGCTCGGAGAAATTGTCTGGGCTGTGATGAATGTTTCTGAAGAGTGGTAAAACTTTCCACCCTTTTGGTATGAGATACCCTGAAAATAATTTTGAAAAAAATAAAAAATATTAATCCCAAAAGTCATATTTAAGACACAAAAATAAAAATTCCTATTATTTATTTATTTTTTCTTTATTGCAAATGGGTATCCATGATTTTCAATTGATGGCATGGGACAAAAAGTGAAACAGACGATCTATGCTCTCAACTGACCTTCGAATTCCACATCTTCAACAGCTTCTCTGAAAGTGAAAGACAAAATTGAAGCAACTCTAAGTGTCTCTTGAATCACCCTTGAAGTTAATGGCATCTTCTTGGTGTCTGCCCAAGTCAAAACCTTCTCTTCACCACACTTCTCTTTCATTATAGCCTCTTGCTCTTCCTGTAAAGTCAAAAACAATCATCATTGACTTTATAATAAACCATATATAAACAGCCCATCTCTACGTGTTCCTCACACAATTCAATTATCATGAAAAAAAAAAAAAAAAAACTGAAATTTCTTTCTTGATGAGTTTGAATTAGAATCTTACAGTGACAGCTTGTAGGACACTTGGGTTCTCGGCAAGGTACTTGATGATCCACGTTATGACACTGGCAGTGGTGTCGCGCGCTGCAAAGATGACACCGATGATGTTATCGGCTATTTGTTCGTCTGTGAGGCCTGCCTTGTCACCCATCAAAGATCCGAGCAAATCATTGTGGTCGTGCTTCATTTGCCTCCTGATTGAGAGGATTTTGGCCAAGATCTGAGCCAGCTCCTTTCTTGCTTTCATGGATTTGTGGAAGAGTGTCCCTGGAAGATTAATGGGCATAGAATTGTACCCTTTTTCAAGAATGTAGTAACATCTTTTGAGCTCTTCTCTGTAGAGAACTTCATCTTTTCCGAATATGGAAAGTAACGCAACATTGTATGTGTACTGCAACAAGAAGAAAATTACAAAATTTAATTACTTAAAGAAACGAATTGAATTGAAAAAAAATTTCACTATCACAATTGGGCAGTTGAGGAGTTTTGTAAAACAGAGAGAAACAGGGAAGAGAAACAGAGTAAGAAAGAGAGGGGAAACGGAGGAGCTCTGTTTTGAGTGAAATAAAACAGAGTTTTTGGAGAGACTCACTGTCTTCATTTCTAGGAAAGTGTTGATCAACTGTCCATCCCATGATTTCAGAGAGGTTATTGCGATGGATTCGATGTCAGAGACGATGGTTTTGATTGCTTCGGGCATGAATGCTCGAAGAACAAGTTTCCTCAGTTTGGTGTGGTACTCTCCTTGGTGAAAGAAAATGGCTTGTTTGCCCAACATCCTCTCTTTGCTAGCAGGAAATGTGGGCTTGAAGAGGTGAGCTCTCGACACAAGCACGTGCTTCACGGCCTCTGGGCTCGATATCATCACACAAGGACAGCCTAATATGCGAGTCTTGAATATGGAACCAAACCTGTCAAAACCAACACCAACCCGTTTCTCATAAGCATCACATAACATAAAGGATGAGCTAAATGAGAAACGAACAAACAGACAAAAAAAAGAAGATGACATGAGCTTTAGTAACTAACTTTTTAACTTTGGAGGCAAAGAAGACATTTGGGTTTTGAGAGTAGAGTTGGAAGGTTTCGCCAATATAGGGCCAACCCAGAGATCCCGGTGGGAGAGGTGGTTTTTGGTGGCCGGAGGTGAGGAATTTGAGGAGAGAATGGAAGATAAAGAGAGAGAGAATTGAAGCAAATAAGCAAAACATGGTTGTGAACTCCATGTTTTGGCGGATTTTGTAGTTTAGATAGGCTTGAAAAGGTTTTTGAGTTGGTTTTGTGAACAAAATAAGTGAATAAGGAAGGGTATATATAGGTAAGAGGAAGCCCAAAAAAGGAAAAAAAGAAAAGGGATTTCAGGGACAGCTCGAATTCCACAAACGGATTCTCCCTCCAGCTCAGGTTCTTGGAAGGCAGTTTGAGAGGGTTGAGAAAATGATTACAAAAGAGCCGACCTGTAGTATGTTTGAATTTGTTTATTAAGATTTTAATGAAATGAAGTTTGAGCTGAATAAAAATTTAACGAATCGTGCTCGAGCTGAGTTGGCTTAGGCTTAACTTGAGTTTGAGCCTGTTTACGAGTCTTAATGAGCCAAAAAATTTATAAATTTATACTTGTGTATGAGATTAAAGTTACAATTAAAATTTTGATTATACAATTATATATACAATATATATAAACATACTAAAAAAAAAATTAATATTTTATCAAAATAATATGTACTACCTCTATTATATAAATGTACTATCTATAGTTAATTATTATTTATATTTATATTTTTTAAACATATAAATAACATATTTATCTTATTTTTTATACGTATTTTACATTATTTAATTTATAAATAATAAATATTAAACGAGCCAAACTTACGAGCCGGGCTTTAGAATGTTTGGTTTTGTTTATTAAAAATTTAATGAGCTTGAGCTCGAGTTCGAATGTAAAAAAAATTTAACGAACCAAATTCAACCGAGCTTTTACCGAGTCGAGCTCGAGCCTATTCACGATCAACTCTGTTTATTTGTAGTCCTAGTTGAGAGAGAGAGAGAGAGAGAGTGTGTGTGTTTGTTTTTTGGGATTATTACATTCCAGTGATGTCAAAAAAAAAAAAAAAAAATACAAATTCGTAAAAAAATTTATAAATTTAATTATTAATATTTATAAAATTTCCATTAATTTGTGATTTCTTTATTAACGTCACACTGATGTGATATTTCCCTTTTAATTTTTGGGCAAATTACCAACACCCCCTCTAAATTTGATTAAAATACAGATTCTACTATGAGGTTTGAGAAATTACAAATTATCCCTTGAAGTTTATATTTGCAAGGAACAATTTGTAATTTTTCAAACCTCAGGGTAGAATCCGTATTTTAATCAAATCTCGAGAGAGTGTTGATAAGTTGCCCTTTATTTTTAGAGATAGAAGTGATGCGTCACTGGTTTGCATGCGAAAGGGTACTGGAGGGGATGAGATAAATTTAGGGAGAATTTCAGATTAAAATAAAATTAAAAAAATAATTATAAATTAGTGGCAAACTTTATCAATATTAATAATTATAATTATAATTTTTTTCATCTATTTGAAATAATTTTATCAAATTGCCACTGAGGGATAATTTTCCCATGAATTTACCATCCGTACCATCATCATCATCCACTCAACAATGAGGTCATGTTTAGTAATTGGTTAAAATAGACCAAAAATCATAAAGTCAACAAAAAAAATTAACACATTATCATGACTTTATTTCATTATTTTCTTTTCCAAAAAAATTATTAAAAAATTAGTTCCGAAACAAACCTGACTGAATATTGCAACTACGTCTAGATGTCACGGAAAATATTTTACATAAATCATTTTGAAGTTGTGACTAGTTAATTTTTAGAATTGATTACTTGATTTTTGTGAATTTTTTTCTCTTCATTATAAGTAGTATTTCTGTAAATATTGAGAGTAATTGGATTAAGGTTGAACTTCAAAGTGATTTGGAGAAAGTATTTGGGGACTAATGTAAGGTTAATATTGAGAGTAATTGGATTAAGGTTGAATTTCAAAGTGATTTTGAGAAAATATTTAGGGACTAATACAAGGTTTTAAATTTAACTCTATGGAAGGGCAGCATACTGTAATAATCTAACAAACTATTAATTTGCAAACATTCTATTTTGTGCACCAAAAAAATATATATATATATATATTGAAGGTAACAGGGATATTGTCATTTTGTATAGTGCCATTAATAAAAAAAGAACCAGATTAGGTGAATAAATCTTGCCTTTTAGTAACTCAATTCAGATTGCTCATTTAATATCAATATTTACACAAAAGTCACATGTGATATATACAAAAATACCACTAAGGTTTTCTTTTTTGGTTTCAAGTTTCAACTGCCTAAATATTTTAAAATATTAATGGTTAACATGGATGATTTGACCAACGTAAATAGATTTAACTTTGTGTTTTTTTAAAAATCTAATTTAAGGGGGACATTTCAAAACCTTAAATTGAACTAAAAAATACATCTTGAAAAATTGAGGGGGGCATGTACTCCTAAATTAGTTATCTCTGTGCGTATGGCTTTTTCTAGTTTGGATTTAAGTGAAATTGTATCCCAATTAATGGAGCTAGATTAGAGCAATTAATCAACTTGGTGAATAGCCAAAGAGTTAATCAAATCTAATTGATTTTTGAAAAATGATAATGTCAAGCACTAAAATATTAATGTCACACATTTTCCTGAGTAATAGAGATGTGAATAATTCAATCTAAATAATCTCATTTACAAACCAAAAAAACTCAACTAAGATAACATCTTTCATTTAGTGCTGTTAGGTAGCTCGAGAGAAAGCTGACCCAACAGGCTTGAATTCCAAAACGACGTCGTTTTGGAACTTTCTTTTTTTTTTTTTTTCTCTTTTCTCTCTGAAACAAAGAGGCGAAGACAAAGAAGAGAGAAGAGGGAGCTGGGAAACCGAGAGAGAGAGAGAGAGAGAGAGAGAGAGTTAAAGCATCAACATCAACAACAACCAACAATCACAAAAAAAAAAAAAATTTGTAGAATCTGAAAGAAAAAAAATTTCAACAATACATCATCATCAACAATAACCAACAATCATCAACAAATTTTTTTTTCCTTTTTCCTTCATCTTCTCTCCCTCTCATCCCATTAACACATCATCATCAACACCAGATTTGTGTGTATATATAGATCTATACACATATATATATATATATATATATGAGAGAGAGAGAGCCACCCACCAGCAAATAGAGACACATCATCATCAACACAAAATCTATGTGTATACATAGATCTATACACACACATATCTATATATATATATGAGAGAGAGAGAGAGAGAGAGCCATCCACTGGCGCCGCTATCACTATCTCCTCTGTGTGTGTATTCTCCTTCTCCTTCTTTTTTTTCCTCCTCTTTCTCTCTATCTTTTCTCCTTCTTCTTCTCTATCTCTCTCTCTCTCTCTTTCTCCTCTTCTCTCTTTCTTCTGTCTATTTTAGAGAGAGAAGGGAAAAAAAAAAAAAACTCAAAACGACGTTGTTTTGGATATTTAAGCCACCTTGGGCCAATTTTTTTTGAGCTACTAAGTATAATTCCGTCTTCATTGGACCCATGACTTGGCCATCAAAATGTGTAAGAACAAACCAATTTTGATTTAAGGTAGTTTTGTTTGTCCTCCATTGCATATTTGCAATAGAGAGGTTTTATTATATCATTTAACGATAAGTGTAATGATTTTTTACAAATTTAAACTAATTATAAATTTATATTCCTATTTCATAGTTATTGAATATGTAATAGAAATCCTCCACTATATACATAGAATGGAGAGGATTAAATTGCACTATATCCCATTATTTTGGTGGTTAATTGCAAATAAAACATATTAAGTACCATTTGAGAGAGGGAGAGACGAGATTTTTCAAAGAAAAAAATGTGAGAGAATGTGTTTGGAAAGTTGGTTATTTTAATTTTTGGTTATCTTAATAGGCTAAAATAGTTATGTTTGGAAAGATGGTTAGATTTTATTTTGTAATTAGATGTAATGTTTGTAAGAGAAAAAATAAAATGATTATGAATTTGATGTAATATTTTATCTTATTAAATATGTTAATTTATTTTGTCTTTTCGTATTAAATTTAGTGCCAAAAAACCAAAAAAAAAATTCCAAACAGGGTGAATACGGAAGTCTACGAGGGCCCAAAATCATAATCACGTTGTTCAAATGGCACAATTAATTGGTTCGTGATTCACGTTAGGAAGTATTTCCAACCGAATTTACCCAATTGCAACATTTAAACCAAACCTATTTTGTTTTATTTGTTTCTAATTATTAAAAGAGAAAGTAAAAAATAAAGAGGCTTACGTATAGGTTTTAAGAGGCCAACTTATTATTGAATAGGTCATATGATAATTAAGAATAATATTATATATACCAACTAATATACTAATTGTTGATGTGACATAATTTAAGAGGTCTTTGGTATTTGTAATGTCATTAATGAGTAAAGTCAATAATAATGTCATAATTAGTATTGGTGCACTAGTTAGTACACTGATTAGTGCATGTAGCATCACCGGATAATTAATAACATTTTTTAATCGAACACTATTAAAAATTGTTACTAATTGTTAATTTTTAGAGACAGTTTGAAAATTGTCAAAAATATTACTAATTATAAGTTTTAACAACATTTAAAAAAATTGTCATAAAAAAGTCATTAATTTTTAACTTTCAACGACAGCTTGAAAAATTCATCACAGAAAACGTCACTAATTATAAGTTTTAGAGACAATTTTATAAAAATCATGACAAAAAAAGTTATTAATTGTCAAATTTTAGTAACATATACAAAAAATCGTCATAAAAAATTATTCTTAACGTCGATTTTATTAGAATTTATCTTCAATAGAATTCGATTAGAATTAAATTTAATTATTAAAAACTATTAATAGTTTAGCTAAGAAATAATGGGAGAAAAAAAAGGAGAAAATAATTTTCTTCTTTTTAAAAAAATGTGATCCAGTATATGAATTTTTTGTTAACATGAAGTAAACGAGGGAGTTGCAAACTTCCGAGGCTTTGAATTCCATGCTTTAGGCGGGGGAGAAAACTTACAATGACTTATGGACCGTTTGAGAACAAAGATAAAAGTTTAGGTAAGTAGCTGGAAGCTAATTTTTTTTTGGAAAAGTAGCTAAAAATTATCTATGAAGTTACAGTTATACCCTCTAATTGCAAAATGAGCCAAATGTGTGAAAATGTAGATTTTCTAAATTGGGTGAGAGTATTTTGGTTATTTGTTTATGATGTGACAGTATAGACAAATATTAAGCAAAAAAATCAAAAAGTAATTTTTTACTAATCTTCCAAATGACTTTCTAAAAAAATCAAAAATCTTGGTTAAAAGTTAAAAGCCAGTTTTAACCATCTTTTCAAAATACCTCTTAGTTTAGTTATTGCCAAAACATTACATTATATCAAGTTGTATGTACACATGTTTGTTCATTTCAACAAAGATGATAAGTACTCTATCTTTTTTTTTGGATAACTCAGTGAACGGTTTACTGGATCGATTAATTTGAGAAACCAACCTCATTATTCAGTAATAGGAGATTCAATTAAAATTGAGACAGACAAGTAATCCATTTTTGTCATGTAATTTGTTACTAATAAAAACAAACAATAAAGGTCATCATTGTGACATTGTAACAAAAGGAACTAGTGCAAAAACTCACCCTAGTCATAACCACAAAACAAAAAACAAAAAAAGAAAGAAGAAGGTTTGAAATGGCATATATGTGACACATTATACCTCCCTTTAAAAATATAGCAAATATATAACAATGCTACAAACAAACACTACAATTTACATCTTTGTGACATTGCAAACCAAAAGAAACAAGTGCTAAAACTCATATTAGCCCCAACCAAAAGGTTGGAAATGGCATGTGTGTGATAGCTTACTATTATTCCCAATAAATAGCGTGACAAATTGAATAAGCAAAAGTTGCCTAACACAAGCAAAACCTTCAAATATGCAAACTTTCTTGGCGACCTTTGGTTATGCAATCTCTCCATCTTGATCTTTTTTTTTTTTATAAAAAAATTTGAAATTAATATTTAAATTTATTAGTCAAGCTGAAATAAAATTTTAAACTCGTTTATTAAATGATCTGAATCAAAGAATGTTCTTCACGATTTATCTTAATCCGATTATATATAATATATTTATATAGTACTGTAATAACCCCGACTTTGATTAACGCTAATTAGAACATAATTATGCCTAGTAATGATTAAGAGGGAATCTGGAATTAATTTGCATGTGTATTGCATGAATTATGTGTTTTTATCTGTTCAGTGTCGGAATATCTGTTTGTGTTTTAAACTTTAAACTGCAAATTGGAAGCCTGATCGGCGCCCGATTTCGAAATTGATTAGTGTTTTAGACTAGTTAGATTTTATGTGATTTTATGGCGGGTTTAATTAAAATTCCATTTGGAACGATTAAATTCGATTAAAATAATGCCATTTATTTAAATTGGGCCAAACACCACCTATAGGCTATTGTTTTACTCCACTAACTCACCCCTCTTGCATTCATTACACATTTTTGAGCCTCAACAAGAGAGAAAACGTGGGTGAGAGGGTGAATTGAAGAAATTGGGTCTTAGCTCAAGATTTAACTTGGAAACTTAGAAGAATTGGAAGATAACAACATTTGGTGGTGGCACACTTTGAATTCAAGATTTAAGGTAGGAGATTATCCTTTTAATTGTAGGTTTGAGATCACTTCTTGCATGGTTCATGATAAATTGGTGACTAGAGCTAGAAATTGGTTCATACATGGTGGCTTTGGTAGAGATTCATGTATGCATGTTTACAATCTTGCCATTTGAATTTGTTTTCATTACAACTTGACATGCATGCTCATATTTGTGTGCAAGCCCATGAATTTATCAAAATTCTAAGTTTAATTTTGCTTTGGACCATGTTTTGGGGCCTTGAAATTAAATTGGATTCATGCATGTTTGTTTAAACTTGGTTCTTGAAGATTTATGGAAATGATGCTCAAAATTGACTCCCTCTTGGGCAATGATTTTATAAATTGGCTTTTGGAACTTGATGTACTATGTGTTCAAAGTGTTTTTCCAGAATTTGGGCCCAAGAGGTTGAGTTTTGGGTTGTAGAATGCTTGGTTCGAACTTGGGAGACAAATCTGGAAATTCCAGATTTGGCTTCCTCGCTCGAGTGAGCACCTTTGTCCAGGGCTCCGCTCGAGCGAGCATCGAGCGACCATCGCGCGGAAAAAATCAGCATCCAGTATTTTTACTGTTTCATCAGACCGCTCGAGCGAAGCCTTTGATTTTGGAATCTCGCTCGAGCGAAGGAAGGCTCGCTCGAGCGAGACCCCTGTTTTCAGCAACTTTTGAAAAACATTTTCTAAGGCATTTTTGCATCCACATTCCATCCTAGGCATTCCTAGGCCATGTTTTAGGCTCCTTAACAAGGATAAGAGGTTAGGTACATACTTAGAGTCATTGGTGTGAGTTTTGTACTTTTGGAAATGCGTATTTCAAGTGTGTATCCGTAATGTGTTATGTAGGTCACGTGCCACAATCTGTTGACCCTTTGACTTCGTCTATTTATATCAACGCCCACTGTGAGTAATAACTTTGTAAAGTTATGTTCAATGTTATGTATTTTCAGTATACTATGATATGAAATGATTGGTTCTTGAAAAGCTATGATATGTTGGAAATGAATGAATGCATGTCCAGTTTTCTAAAAAGTACTTGTGGCACCCTTGGTTCCGATGGCCCTCGCCCGGGGGTAAGAATACCGTGGCCGATGGCCCTCGCTCGGGGGTAAGAATACCGCGTCGGCGGCCTCGCCGGGGTAAGAATACCGCGTGGCGGCTTGCCCGGGGGTGACAATACCGTGGCCGATGGATCTGTCAGCTAATGAGTGTACCACATATGAGCTTATGCAAAATCTGAGTTTGATTATGAATATGAGCATGTATCTGAATCTATTTCTGATTGGAAATCTGAATATTCATAAGACTCTAATTCTGATAAGATTGTGTTTCTGATATAAACTCTGATTTCTAACTCTGTGATGAACATCATTCGTTAAACCCTTTTACTCTGTTATTATTCACTAGGCTTTCGCTCACAGTTTACTATATATATGTAGGTGAGTCGGCACAAGACCCTGGCCAGAGTTGATGGCCCTCTGTTTTTGTTTTTGGGTAGCCACTTGTTGCGCCTCCCGAGGAGGTTCCGCCTCCCGAGGAGGTTCCGCCTGAAGCCTAACACCGTGGCAGTTTTGTACTTCATGCTAGTCAGGGGTAGTGCTTTTGTAATGTCGGATCTGGGGACGTACTTATGTAAATATTCTGTACATATTGGAGTACTTTGACTGGCATGCTATGTATATAAATAAGTTTTAAAATTTTCTGTCCCATGTATGTCATCACAGCTCATTGGAACTTGTTTATTTTACTTTATTGCTTTTCAGCCCCTTAATATTTGTTAATGTCTTCAGAGGCCGTAGGTAATCCACGGATTACTGGCCGGTTACGTCGCTAAACCTATAGGGGCGGGTTTGGGTCGTGACAGAGTGGTATCAGAGCACGAGTTGTACCGCACACACAGGTCCTTATGAGCTTAGGATGTCCTAGTAAGAATTAGGGGCATTCTATTTGCATGTGTGAGTGTGTGGTAATGCGACTGAATATTGAAACTGAATGTACATTTGAATATATAAAGTCTTGTTTACCTATAGCCATGGACAATGCAAAGAATGATGATACAGCAGGGTCTTCTGATGCCCGAATGGATAGAATGGAATAAATGCTGGCAACCTTGACTGAAGTGGTAATGCAGCAACAGAGACAACAACCTTTGCCCCCTCCACCTCCACCAGTACAGGCTGAAGCCGATAACAGTGAAATCATTAATCTGACACAGAAATTCCTGAAAATGAAACCGCCAATGTTCTACGGTGGGATTGAGCCCCTGAAAGCTGAAACATGGTTGCTTGAGATGGAGAAGTTGTATGAGGTGTTCCTTTGTTCTGAAACTCAGAAAGTTTTGTTGGCTACCTACACCCTGAAAGATGAAGCTCGCAGGTGGTGGTTACTGATTCGAAATGGTCACACAAATATGATATGGACACAATTCAACGCAATCTTTTATGATAAGTATTTTCCCCAGTGCTTTCGAAACCGGAAAGTCTCAGAATTTCAGGAACTTAAACAGGGCAAGATGTCTGTAGCCCAGTATGAGGCTAGGTTTACTGAGCTAGCCAGGTTTGCTCCCTATATAGTGGACACAGAAGACAAGAAGGCCCACAAGTTTGAGGATGGATTGGATTTGGACATACTGGATAGGGTGGGAGTTCTGAATCTACCCACATATGTGAGCGTTTTGGACAGGGCATTAATGGCAGAATCCATTCTAGAAGCAAAGAAACAAACTTCCGTCCTACGGACTGAGTGGACGGGGAAAAGATCTGGGAATAACTTTAAAAAGGGCCGATCATTTTCTGGGAATAAGAAGCATAACACAGGGTATTACAGTAACTCAAGCCAAGGTAGTGGCTCTACGCCGAATTGTCCCGACTGTGGGAAAAGGCACAAAGGCACTTGTCACCGGACATTGGGTGCGTGTTTCAGTTGTGGCAAGACAGGCCATATGATGAGGGATTGTCCACTTAGATTTGAGACTACTAGCCGTCCTGCGGTGAGTTCGGTGGGATCTGCTTCTGTGGCCAAAACCAACGTCAAAGCTAATACAGGAAAAAAACCGCTAAGACAGGGCCGAGTGTTTGCCTTAGTGCCTGGTGACGTACCGAACACCTATACCGTAGTGTCAGGTACACTTTCTGTATGCTCTCAATATGCATGTGTGTTGATAGATTCTGGCTCTACGCATTCCTTCGTGTCGCATGCTTTCTCTCAAAAATTAACTAGGCCACTAGAACATATGACATGTGTATTATCTGTATCTACACCTTCTGGGGATTCTATGATGTGCACTCATGTTTATCCGGCTTGTGACGTTGTGGTTGGTGATATGATATTGTATGTGGATTTATTACCTTTGGACATTCATCATTTTGACTGTATTTTGGAGATGGATTGGTTGACTAAATACTGTGCTACTATTGATTGTGCAAACAAAACTGTGGTGTTTAGACCACCGGGTATGCCTGAATTTACCTTTAGAGGGAATGGGGTAGTTCCTCCCCCATATTTAATTTCGGCTATGAAAGCTGTAAAACTACTTAGGAAGGGATGTAGGGGTTATCTGTGTTGTATATTGACTATATCCTCTGCCAATACTACTGTAGAAATAATCCCTATTGTGTGTGACTTCCCTGATGTGTTTCCAACTGATTTACCGGGGGACTTAGTTGACAGAGAAATTGAATTTACTGTTGAGGTGTTTCCGGGGACACAACCTATTTCCAAGACTCCCTATAGAATGTCTATTTTCGAATTGAAAGAGTTGAAAACCCAACTTCAGGAGCTGTTAGATGAGAACTTTATCCGTCCGAGTACTTCACCTTGGGGTGCTCCAGTGTTATTTGTTAAAAAGAAGGATGGGTCTTTGAGATTGTGTATAGACTATCGGGAATTGAACAAAGTGACTATCAAAAACAAGTATCCTTTGCCCCGAATAGATGACTTATTCGACCAACTTCAGGGTGCCCAAGTGTTTTCTAAAATTGACCTTAGGTCTGGGTATCATCAGTTAAAGGTTAGAGCCGAAGACGTTGAGAAAACCGCATTCCGAACTAGATATGGACATTATGAATTTTTGGTAATGCCGTTTGGGATGACAAATGCACCTGCTGCTTTCATGGATCTTATGAATAGAGTGTTTAAATCATATCTGGATGATTTTATTGTTGTATTTATTGATGATATTCTGATATATTCCAAAGACAGGGAAGAACATGAAAAGCATTTGAGAACCGCCTTGCAGATATTGAGAGAAAAGAAGTTGTATGCTAAATTGTCTAAGTGCGAATTCTGGCTGGACAGTGTGGCATTTCTGGGCCATGTGATTGACAAAAATGGTGTTTCTGTGGACCCTCAGAAAATTGAAGCCGTTGTGGATTGGCCGAGGCCTACAAATGTGACAGAAGTGCGAAGTTTTCTAGGACTTGCAGGCTATTACAGGAGATTTGTGAAAGACTTCTCAAAGCTTGCCTTGCCATTGACTCAGTTAACTCAGAAAAACATGCCATTTGACTGGAATGATCAAAGAGAGGCAGCTTTCCAAGAGTTGAAAACCAGGTTAGTGACTGCACCAATCTTAACTTTGCCAAATGGTACTGATGGGTTTCAAGTGTACAGTGATGCTTCTTATAAAGGCTTAGGGTGTGTACTAATGCAAAATGGGAAGGTGATTGCCTATGCTTCTAGACAACTTCGACCTCATGAAAAGAATTATCCAACACATGATCTCGAATTGGCAGCCGTGGTGTTTGCTTTGAAAATATGGCGTCATTACTTGTATGGGGTAACTTGCGAAGTGTACACCGACCATAAAAGCTTGAAGTATTTCTTCACTCAAAAGGAATTGAATATGAGACAGAGGCGTTGATTGGAACTAATCAAAGATTATGACCTGCAAATCTTGTATCACTCGGGGAAAGGCTAATACGGTGGCAGATGCCTTGAGCCGAAAATCCGGTGCAACTGTGTCATGTTTGTTATCCAGCCGAAAAGACTTGTCAACTGACTTAGAACAAGATGGACTGACATTTGCTATCTCTGCCCAACCTGCTATTCTTGATGAGATTAAACAGAAACAATGTGAAGACGAATACTTGAAGAAGATTATAGAGGAGTTTGACTCGAAACCGAGGCCCGAATTTGTGTTTGAAAATAGTGTGCTGAAATTTCAGAACTGTCTTTGTGTGCCTGATTGCTATGACTTGAGGAAACGTGTTATGACTGAAGCTCACAGTAGTAAATTTGCTATGCATCCGGGGAACACGAAAATGTACCACAATTTGAAACAGAATTTTTGGTGGCCTGGAATGAAGAGGAGTATTGCAGACTTTGTGGCTAGATGCTTACATTGCCAACAGGTTAAAGTCGAACATCAACGACCTGCCGGTTTGCTACAACCACTCCCAATACCAGAATGGAAATGGGAGCACATCACCATGGATTTCATTGTGGGATTGCCTCGTTCTTCCCGAGGTATGGACTCTATTTGGGTTATAGTTGATCGTTTGACTAAGTCTGCATATTTTCTGCCTGTTAAAACTATTTATAACGCTGATAGACTGGCTAACATCTATATGACTGAAATTGTGAGACTGCATGGAATGCCAGTGTCTATTGTATCTAACAGGGACTCGAAGTTTGTGTCAAGATTTTGGCAAAGTTTGCAATGAGCTCGGGGAGCAATTGAGATCGGCGGTGCTTACCACCCACAGACCGATGGCCAAACTAAAAGAACTAACCAAACTCTGGAGGATATGCTCAGAATGTGTGTGTTAGACTTCCAGGGAAATTGGGAAGCTTATTTGCCATTAGCTGAATTTGTATACAACAACAATTATCACTCAAGTATTGGGATGGCTCCTTACGAAGCTTTGTATGGAAGGAAGTGTCGATCTCCGATATGTTGGGCTGAAGTGGGTGATAGACCTCTGTTGGGGCCGGAACTTGTGCAAGAAACAACCAAGAAAGTGAAATTGATACAACAGCGTTTGAAAACTGCACAAAGTAGGCAGAAAAGTTATGCCGATGTTCGGAGAAGAGAAAGGGAATACGAAGTGGGGGACCATGTGTTCATCAAAGTGACCCCGATGAAGGGTCAAACCCGATTTGGTGTTAAAGGAAAATTGGCTCCGAGGTATGTGGGACCTTATGAAGTTCTCGAAAAGATCAATCCGGTGTCCTACCGAATAGCCTTGCCTCCGGTGATGGAACATATGCACAATGTCTTTTATGTATCGATGCTACGGGAATATTTGAGAGATCCACTCCACGTCATCGAACCGACACATGTGCTTTTGAAAGATGACTACACCTATGAAGAAATGCTTATCCAGATTGTGAATCGAAGGGTTAAAAGACTGAGAAACAAAGAAATACCGCTGGTGAAAGTGGATTGGCAGAATCACGGGAAAACTTATGCAACTTAGGAAACCGAAGAAGACATGAAGATGAGATATCCGGAGTTGTTCCCTTTAGACCCAATGTTGACTCCGAATGAAGGTAACTCGAGTTTGGGGACCAAACTCTTTTAAGGGGGGAAGACTGTAATAACCCCGACCCTGATTAACGCTAATTAGAACATAATTATGCCTAGTAATGATTAAGAGGGAATCTGGAATTAATTTGCATGTGTATTGCATGAATTATGTGTTTTTATCTGTTCAGTGTCGGAATATCTGTTCGTGTTTTAAACTTTAAACTACAAATTGGAAGCCTGATCGGCGCCCGATTTCGAAATTGATTAGTGTTTTAGACTAGTTAGATTCTATGTGATTTTATGGCGGGTTTAATTAAAATTCGGTTTGGAACGATTAAATTCGATTAAAATAATGCCATTTATTTAAATTGGGCCAAACACCACCTATAGGCTATTGTTTTACTCCACTAACTCACCCCTCTTGCATTCATTACACATTTTTGAGCCTCAACAAGAGAGAAAACGTGGGTGAGAGGGTGAATTGAAGAAATTGGGTCTTAGCTCAAGATTTAACTTGGAAACTTAGAAGAATTGGAAGATAACAACACTTGGTGGTGGCACACTTTGAATTCAAGGTTTAAGGTAGGAGATTATCCTTTTAATTGTAGGTTTGAGATCACTTCTTGCATGGTTCATGATAAATTGGTGACTAGAGCTAGAAATTGGTTCATACATGGTGGCTTTGGTAGAGATTCATGCATGCATGTTTACAATCTTGCCATTTGAATTTGTTTTCATTACAACTTGACATGCATGCTCATATTTGTGTGCAAGCCCATGAATTCATCAAAATTCTAAGTTTAATTTTGCTTTGGACCATGTTTTGGGGCCTTGAAATTAAATTGGATTCATGCATGTTTGTTTAAACTTGGTTCTTGAAGATTTATGGAAATGATGCTCAAAATTGACTCCCTCTTGGGCAATGATTTTATAAATTGGCTTTTGGAACTTGATGTACTATGTGTTCAAAGTGTTTTTCCAGAATTTGGGCCCAAGAGGTTGAGTTTTGGGTTGTAGAATGCTTGGTTCGAACTTGGGAGACAAATCTGGAAATTCCAGATTTGGCTTCCTTACTCGAGCGAGTATTGAGCGACCATCGCGCAGAAAAAATCAGCATCCAGTATTTTTACTGTTTCATCAGACCGCTCGAGCGAAGGAAGGCTCGCTCGAGCGAAGCCTTTGATTTTGGAATCTCGCTCGAGCGAAGGAAGGCTCGCTCGAGCGAGACCCCTGTTTTCAGCAACTTTTGAAAAACATTTTCTAAGGCATTTTTGCATCCACATTCCATCCTAGGCATTCCTAGGCCATGTTTTAGGCTCCTTAACAAGGATAAGAGGTTAGGTACATATTTAGAGTCATTGGTGTGAGTTTTGTACTTTGGGAAATGCGCATTTCAAGTGTGTATCCGTAATGTGTTATGTAGGTCACGTGCCGCAATCTGTTGACCCTTTGACTTCGTCTATTTATATCAACGCCCACTGTAAGTAATAACTTTGTAAAGTTATGTTCAATGTTATGTATTTTCAGTATAC
Organism: Camellia lanceoleosa; assembly: GCA_025200525.1. Lineage (NCBI taxonomy): Eukaryota > Viridiplantae > Streptophyta > Magnoliopsida > Ericales > Theaceae > Camellia > Camellia lanceoleosa. The sequence continues at coordinate 119,643,246 of CM045771.1, read as the reverse complement.
TATGATATGAAATGATTGGTTCTTGAAAAGCTATGATATGTTGGAAATGAATGAATGCATGTCCAGTTTTCTGAAAAGTACTTGTGGCACCCTTGGTTCCGATGGCCCTCGCCTGGGGGTAAGAATACCGTGGCCGATGGCCCTCGCCCGGGGGTAACAATACCGTGGCCGATGGCCCTCGCCCGGGGGTAAGAATACCATGGCCGATGGCCTTCGCCCGGGGGTAACAATACCGTGGCCGATGGCTCTCGCTCGGGGGTAAGAATACCGTGGCCGATGGCCCTCGCCCGGGGGTAAGAATACCGTGGCCGATAGCCCTTGCCCGGGGGTAACAATACCGTGGCCGATGGCCCTTGCCCGGGGGTGACAATACCGTGGCCGATGGATCTGTCAGCTAATGAGTGTACCACATATGAGCTTATGCAAAATCTGAGTTTGATTATGAATATGAGCATGTATCTGAATCTATTTCTGATTGGAAATCTGAATATGCATAAGACTCTATTTCTGATAAGATTGTGTTTCTGATATAAACTCTGATTTCTAACTCTATGATGAACATCATTCATTAAACCCCTTTACTCTGTTATTATTCACTGGGCTTTCGCTCACAGTTTACTATATATATGTAGGTGAGCCGGCACAAGACCCTGGCCAGAGTTGATGGCCCTCTGTTTTTGTTTTTGGGTAGCCACCTGTTGCGCCTCCCGAGGAGGTTCCGCCTGAAGCCTAACACCGTGGCAGTTTTGTACTTCATGCTAGTCAGGGGTAGTGCTTTTGTAATGTCGGATCTGGGGACGTACTTATGTAAATATTCTGTACATATTGGAGTACTTTGATTGGCATGCTTTGTATATAAATAAGTTTTAAAATTTTCTGTCCCATATATGTCATCACAGCTCATTGGACCTTGTTTATTTTACTTTATTGCTTTCGCAGCCCCTTAATATTTGTTAATGTCTTCAGAGGCCGTAGGTAATCTACGGATTACTGGCCGGTTACGTCGCTAAACCTATAGGGGCGGGTTTGGGTCGGGACATGTACATATGTATGTAAATTAGTTTTAACTGTTTTAACTTTATTAGCTTTCATAATTTATTATATTTTATTTATAAATTTGAAGAGTGATAGTTGTAATTTACTCAATGGCAATGATACATACTGAAAAATCTAGAAACCCCCTAGATGTTGATTTGTGATTATGTATCAATTTTAAGCAGAATATAAAAAAAAAAATAACAATCCCAATCAAACAATCAAAAGAAAGAGACACAAAGATTTTACGTGGAAAAACCACAATTGGACACCTTCCAATTGTGATTAAAAAACCACGGGCAACAGCCACATGAACAATCCACTAAGAAGATATAAAGGAATTACACAGGTATCACTCTCAATTATCTAGTGAATTCACAACGCCTAATTGAACCAACTTCTATGTGTCTCTTGCAACTCCATCTTCAGCACGGAATTGTCTTTCTGATGAGCCACTCCGGATTCCCTCCAAAGCTTCAGGCTCGAATTCTTCAGAATTCACAACTGAAGAATAACTCTCTCTTTTGTGTATAACAAACAAGCCTTTGATGTACTCTCTTTAGACCATGAGTTGAATACTCAATAAAATATCAAAGAAAAATAACAAAATATCCCCAGATATAAACCTTTAAGAACCAAAAAGAAGATCTGGAGGACTTCAATCAATCTACTTAGTTTTGGGAGAAAACCAAGTATTTATAGAGAACCAAAAGTAATCCAAGATTGGGAAGAAAACAAACACCTTGAGAAACCCGGATTCTGAGGCTCGCTCGAGCGAGCTTTCTGGCTCGGCGAGAGTAATTTTCATGATTTCTACTAGTGCCTTGGCTCGAGCGACGGATCTTTGGCTCGAGCGACCAATCACTTCTTTCAGGTTTTTGTATGGACGCAATCCTTCGCTCGAGCGAGCATTCCTTGGTTCGAGCGAGAAAGTCTTAGCTCGAGCGAGCACTCATTGGCTCGAGCGAGCAACGGCTGACATGCAATTTTGAATTTTGCTTCGGCCGCGAGCTGACCGGGCAGCTCGACCCCCATAATAATCAGCAAAGTGGCAATCTTGAAAGCTTTAATATCACAAACTTCTCTGCATCGCTCGATTCGGGTTTTGGATTCGCATCTAATAAACTCATAGCCTCACTGAAATAAAAATGCGAATAAAATTACAACTCAAAAGAGTTTTGTCAAACGGGATTGCCAAGAATAAAAACCTAACATATACCACTAAAAATAGTGTTCTAAAGCACCATTAGTGAGTTGACACATACTTACAAAAAAAAAAAAAAGACACAGTAATACTGTGACAGTGGGTGAAGCTTAGGGGTTGTTTGGGATGACCTAAATAAGTGTACCTTTTGTCTTTTTATTAAAAGATGTGCAGAAAAAGTAAAGAAATAATGTGATGAAAAAAAGATAAAAAAATAAAAAATGTGTACTTATTTAAGATAATCAAACTTTCACATCATTAATACTACCACTAATTAGTGGTTTCAACTATTTTTCTTTACTCAATTATAAAATACACAAATTTTTTTTTGAAGTATATCAACCAATGAGTTGGAGAGAGAGAGAAGTGACAAGGTACAATAATGAGACACCTGTCCGAAACTTCACCATCCATGGCAGTCAATGATTTTATTCATACTTTCCTCCAAAAAAAGAAAAGAAAAGAAGATTTTATTTATAAAAGTCACCTTTCTTTTTTGGAACGAAAAAAGATTTGCAAGTGCATGAACGTACAGTTGCGTTTGAACATCAAATTTTTCAGGAAAACTGGTTGGGAGTATTAAGGCCTTGTTTGGAAAGGTTAAATAAGTGCACTTTTTGTCTTTTTTGACTAAAAAAGTGAGGTTGAAAATATGGATGTTTGGGCTAACTTTTTGACTTTTTATGAAAAAATGTGTAATAAAAAATTGTAAAAATTAGTTTTTAGAGGAAAATTTGAATTGGGAGTTGTGCAGCCGTAATTGTTGACTTTTGATGAATAGTGTTAACTTTTTAACTTTTTGAGTAATTTTTTGACTTTTTAGATTATTTGAGATATCCCAAACTTAGCCTAAAGGTAGTGCTCTGATAATACCATTAATAATATAGCATCGGGTTCTCACTGTCTATGCCTTATTTTGTTTTTTTTTTTTTTGAAAATTTTAATATATTAATATTATTAATGATATTTTTATTAATGATATGTATCATTGTTGATTCTTCATCCTCTTGCATCATCATCATCATCATCATCATCTCACTCCCTTTAAAGTTTATTTATTTATTTATTTTGGTATGTTTCCATTTTGCAAGGTTTTGTTTAATGTTTTTTTGGCAAATATACGCATAAAGGACAAATTTACAATGAGCATCCTTTTAAATAGTTGTATATTGTAAAAAAATTATGATTTTTTATAATGTATGTTCTGATTATTTGTAATGTGTATTATGATATTTTGTAATAAGGTATAAATAGTAAATTTATGATGTGGCCCTAAAGTTAAGAATGATAATATTATGATATTTTGTGATTTTTGTTATGACTCTTTGAGATTTTGTAATGACATTTTTCAGTAAAAAAAAGTTATGACTTTTGTAATGAAAAAGTTATGACATTTGGGTTTAAGTTATGAAATTTTGTAAAAAAAATCATGAAAGACATATTATATGCACCTTTTGAGAGTACATATTGTAACATCTCTCATAGGTAAATTACACTTTATCCCTCTAAAGTTTCACTCATTTCTTATTTTGGCTTTTTAAATTTGATTTTTCCTACTTTGGCCCTTTATGTTTACAATCATTCCCACTTTAGTCTTTCATGTTTGCAATCATTTCCACTATGACCCTTTAAGTTTGATTTTTTTCATTTTGACCCATCATGTTTATAATTCTTCCCACTTTGACCCTTCATGTTTGTAATCTTTCACACTTCACTCCTAGATTAACTTCTATCCAAAAAAGTAATAACATTTGTCACACCACTAACATATCAGTTCCATATGTGATTTAAAAATTCAGTAAAGATGCAAAAAATAAAAAATAAAAATAAAAAAATTGGAATTTTTTTTTAGTCTTTAGTGAACTTTTTTTCCTTCAAATTTATTTGTAAACATCATTGCATTATAGATGCATCTAGATTAGATGCAGCTAAAAAAATAAAAACAAATTTAACTTAAAAAAGAAAAAAAAAAGTTCAATAAAGACGAAAAAAACGATAATAAATTTTTTATTTCAGAATTGACAATATAGGTGTTTGAGTCAGTATATTTCATTTTTTTCGTCTTTAGTAAACTTTTTTCTTTTTTTAGTGAAGTTTGTTTTTATTTTTTTAGTTGCATCTAATCTAGATGTATCTATAATGTAATAATGTTTATGAATAATTTGAAAAAAAAGTTCACTAAACACTAAAAAAAATTTAAATTTTTTTGTTTTCTATTTTTTATTTTTTGCATCTTTAGTGAATTTTTTGCATCATACATGGAGCTGATGTGTTAGTGATGTAGCAGATTCCGTTAGTTCTTTGGATAGAAGTTAGTCTAGGGCCAAAACGGGATGGATTGCAAACATGAAAGGTCAAAGTGGGAAAAATTAAATTTAAAGGGTCAAAGTGGGAAATATTGCAAACATAAAGAGTCAAAGTGAAAAAAATTATACTTAAAGAGCCAAAGTGAGAAATGGATAAAACTTTAGGAAGGCAAAGGTCTCGTTTGGGAACATGTTAATTTAGTTACTTTTTGGTTATTTGGCTAAAATATGAGTCAAAAAAATCTAGTATGTTTACGATAACTTTTTAACTTTTTACGAAAAGATGTGCAAAAAGTAGAGAGAAAAAAGAATCTTTGACTTTTTGGTATGAGTTGTTGGCTTTTTGACTAATTTAATAACTTTTTAGTTTTTTAACTAAAAAGAAGGGTTCCCAAACGAGACCAAAGTGTAATTTTTCCTTAATATATAGTGCACACCATATTTTTATTTTTTAAATTACAGTAACCTTTATCTAAGTTTAGTTCTCTAAAAACGAAAAACCTCTATCTAAGTTTGGAAAAAATATTTTGAACTTCACAAGTTTTACATATAATTATGTTGTACTTTTTTTAAAATTTTAATTTATATAATATTTAACATCATTTTGATCAATAATTGATTATTCATATGAATAAAAAAATGAGGTTGGCTATTTTTTTTTAAAACATAAAATTATATATTTCATCTTATTTATCACTGTATTTACATATAATTTACATTAATTTATGACGCTTTAGCTTTATTAAAAGGACAATCACGGTAACAATGCCAAACTTGGGAGATTTATATATTTTTTTCTAAATCTCTAAAGCGGTCAGTGCAATTTACCCAATTTTTTTTTTTGTATTTGTTTATTTATTTGACAAGTTACACTATCCCCTTAAAATATCACTCACTATCTTTCCATCACCTTCAATTATAAAATGTTACACTTTTTCACCTTGAGTTATCAATTTATAGCAATGTAAAACATCTTGTTAAGTATCTATTACATTATTGGATAAAAAATTGACATGTGATTTACACATAACATTTCAAATATTGTAAAATGTCTAAAATAACTGTCTACACTACAGTTGTTGTTAGTTTTTTATTTTTTGTGTTTTCTAAATTGAAATTAGAGTGTCTAGATCTTCCACTCAATGCTTAGAACAATGTACAATTTTGAGTAAATATTAAATATAATTAAAGCGTGTAGAGTTGATTCTTATAATTAAAGTGAAAAGATGTAAATAAAATTTTGATAAAATTCTAAAGGTACGAAGTCTAATCAACCTTAATATTTTCTTTGGAAATCTTTTTATTTATTTATTGGACACCTTGCTTATTACCTAGATAAGAACTCTATAAAGTGGGTGGGGGAATTAGCTCACCTTTTAGTGTTGGCACCTTTGTCATGTTTTTAATTAATTCTTTAAACTACTATAGTGGCATTACAAACCATCAAATTTTTGGCTGTGTTTGTAAAGTTGGGAATATGGGAGACAGTTGTGAAACTTTTTATAAATAATTAGCTTTTTCATCTTTTTAAGAGTTCTTAATTTGGGCTATCATTCGTTTCTACATGTTTTTATCTGATTGTAATGTTACGTATTAAGAAAAAAATATTTAAAAAAATATTTGAAATTTAAAATATATAGATCATATTTATTTTGATCATGATCTTAATTTACACTATATATTCAAATTTTAGACAATTTTATTGATATTTTTACTAAGTACATATTATTTATGATATATATATATATAGAGAGAGAGAGAGAGAGAGAGAAGAATTCTCCCGCCACTATTATGTTGGGTTTGGTTGGAGGATTTGTGAGGGGATTTAGAAAGGAAAAAGGAAAAGGTAAATGAAATGTAAATAAAATATATCTGCATTTCATATAGTTTCACATATTTTTTTTCTTTTCCTTTTTAAATTCCTTTCCAAATCTTTCAACTAAACACAGTGTTAATGTGACCTTTGAAGTGGACATGTTCATTGTTGTGTTTAGCAAACTCCCACACTAGTCAAATCCAGTTGGATATTACTAGATAGTAGAACTTGATGCATATATATTGTAATATTTGTAGAAATAAAGAAAAAGATTTAAGATCTAACACAAGATTCTGTCCATTTGCAAGGTTGTGGAAGCACCAAATGCAAAAAGGTTTCATTTCTTTTCAATTGTTGAAATTGACATCATGAGCTCGCCACTTTTTATGTGTCCTAACAAAAATCAGTTGTTGTCTTTACATTAATGTTACATCCAACATCTATATGTTGTGGACAGAATTTCTTAATAACTAATAACCTAATGCCAGCAAATTTTCTCGGGAGATCCGATTTCTATCTTTTATTGTCTGTCTCTATTACCAATTGCATCATATTTTGCAAGTGACCAAAGTGTGTGTTGACTAGATGCTAAGTCACACTGTATTTGTATGATTACATTGCAATGTTTGCCTTCATTGGTGTAATTTATGGAGAGTATTTATTACTTTATTTTATTTTAGTGGGAGTTTAGTGTAACTTCTGTTCATAGATTATAATAAAAATGACTTAAATAAGTTGAAAAAAATTAATTATTAAAAAGGTGGTAGAGAAGGAACCAATAATAACTAATGCATTAGTTTGGACAAAAAATATTTTTCAATGAATTTTTTTCTTTTAAAAAAAATATGTCATAGAAAATGTTTTTCTCTTTTTTGTGCTGTTATCTTAAAAATTAATGCGTGAGTGGTTGAATTAGTATGGTAGAGTTGGCAGTGATGGTGGTGGCAATGATGTGGAGGTGGTGATAGAGCCGGTAGGGTGCGGTGATAGTGTGATGATATTAGTAAAATTTTTAACATTTTTTTTGTGTTTGTGTGTCCTCCTCAGAATATTTTTAGACTATATAAATTGGTCCCTTCAGATTTTTCTAAACAATTGTATACTTGCTAAGACCCAATCATGTGTTCCTTTTTAGGAATTCACATTATAATTTATTTATTTTTAAATAACACTATCAAATCATTCTAAAAAAAAAATTCTATATAAAAATTCTGTTTATAAATAAATTCCCTTTTTATATGAGGTCTGCAAATTGCAAGTTCTAGGAAATCTACTCTTTTCTACCATTAAAAAAAAAATAAAAAAAAAAATCTTTTATGCTATTACCAAATCCAAGTGTGAGCAGTCCTTTAAAATCTTGGATAATAGAGTTACTAGCTGGTCTGTCCACAACTAACTTGACCAGTTTGGAAAGTCGATTATTTTAATTTTTAACGATTTTAATAGACTAAAATAATTGTGTTTGAAAAGAGAGTTAAATATTTTTATAATTGTATATGATGTTTATGAGAAAAAACAAAATGATTATTAGTTTGATATGACATTTTGTCTTATTAACTATTTAATTTATTTTATCTTTAATATGATTTTAATCCAAAAAGCCAAAAAAGTTTCTTCCCAAACACCTATTATAGGAGAGAGAGAGAGAGAGAGAGAGAAGGGTAAGTGAATATGGTGTCCTATAATTATATAAATGCAATCAGTTTGTATACAACCAAGTCATTCCCTGACTTTACAGATAAGATGTGGCTGTTTTTGAAGTGTTTCATTTCATGGCACCTTCACTTCACTTGCCTTATTCATATATATTAATAACCAACAATTCATTAACATGAAAGTTAGCTGTAACAGAGTTTTATATAAATTCTAAAATCCTCATACATACATGTGTCATTTCTCCTGTTTTCTTTACTTTTTTACATAGAGTAAATTCTACATATATTTAAAAAAAAAAAAAAAATTTATCTAAAAAAATTCCTGTCAGAATGAGTATCGCTTGAATATTAAAAAAAATAAAATACAAATAACATGTGTATGAAAAAAAATTAATTTAACGTGAACTATCAAAGTGTTTTTCTAAATTATTTTTTCAATTATATATTTTTTTAAATGTGTAAAATTACACTTTAATATGCAAAATAAGATGGTTAGGAAGATGATTTATATAGCATGCAAATGTCCACGTATCTGATTTGAAGTACACATGCATGTACGTACTGTGTACATAATTAAAATTATCATTATACTAAAACATGCATTTTTTTTTATATATAACTAATCATTAGACATATGATTTGGTATATTAATGTACTGTCCTAGGAGCTTTCGAGGAAGCACTCATAATTTTTTCAATTAAAAAAATAGTAATTAACACCAAAATAAAAGTCAAAATTACCAACTAAAGCCAGTTGGCTTGGTCCCTTGACAAACTATAATAAAAACAAATTCTTATAATTAATTAATTAATTTTTTTTTTCCCTTCAAAATGAGCTCATATTTTGGATTTTATAATTCAAAGCTAATGTTTTGTTTAATCACAATTATGGAGTACCCGATCTAGCTGGGAAGTCCTTGTTGACTATTAAAAATAATTCGATTATAAAATTATTTTGACTTGAGAGAGCGAGTGTAGAAGTCACTGAAATAGTTGAATCGTAATACAAAATTAAATAAATGAAGCACATAGTAACATACTTGCTTATGAATTACATTAATATTTACCCAATGGTGAGAGATCATGAACGGTTTCGTTGAAGAAAGTCAATATTTTTAAATTATAGAATTTCTAAATAAGAACCTAGGATCAAGTGCCGTGTTATGGGATCACATTAGCATAATATTTTTTGACATTTTTGCGGCAATTTATTTTTTAATGGATTTAGAATTAAGTGAGAGTTGAAGATGAAAGAGTTTTCTATTTTTATTTATTCATTTATTTATTTGTAGCAGAAAAGAAATTGTGTTTTATTTACCAGAAACCTTGACTGAGCTGCTAGATGCTACAGGGACTAGTTAGTGTAGTCACAAATTCAAATCTAGCCTGCTTTTAAAGAGATGAGGAAAGAGAACCACCAAGTGACAATTACAATGGATGTCAGGATACACAGATTGAAGCTAAAGAAGTGTAGCCAATGCCACCCAATTCTTGCATTTGACAAGAGTTGAACCCCAACCTCTTATACGCCAGATGGATAATTACTATTAGTTAGAAACGGTTGATTATTGCATTTGTACATGATAAGGTATCACTTGCTATAATTAATTTTATAATAATTATCTAAAAAACTAGTGATATGTAATAATCCTATATATTTATCGCATTGTTACAAAGAACTCCACCTCCGATTGGTGGTAGTTCATTGTTCTAGTTTTTAAGCTTTCTTTAACATAAAATCATGGTTTTAAATGGGGGAGGAAAGCCAGTCTCCATGTTCTAGTTTTAAGAACTATTATGGTCTCAATTTTCTGAATTTGGTTTCGGGTCCTTTTTTAGTTGTTGTTGTTGTTGTCTTTTTTTAAAAAAAATTTTTATACTGTTTTGAAAATTTGGAGTGGATGCACTGTGTAGAGAAGTCATTGTTCTCTGAAGAAATCACTTCGTAAGAGCCCCTAATTTATTGATACTGGACACCATTATTTGCTGTGCAGAGGATCTAGAAATTATAACCATTTTATCCAACCCAAATTAACAGAGTCGTCAATTTCTGTACCAACATCTTCTTCAAACCAGCGGGGGTGGTGGCATGGTGGCCGAGGCAGCTCATTCTATAGGAGTGGGTCAGGTTCATTCGTGGGGGGTGCGAATCTGCTAGGTTATTCAGTTGGTTTTCTACGGAGACTTTCCATTGTACTCCGATGATACCTGGCCTGTTTTGAGACGTGTGGCTAAGCTCCATTGATGCATCAGTAATGAATGTCTTCTTATGAGTTGTGTTAAATCAGGCCAGTAATCGATTATTCCGAAGCCTAAGCCTACAGATGCAATGATGACACCTTAGAGTATCTTTTTTATAAATGACAAAAAAAATAAAAATAAAAATAAAAATCTTCTTCAATATATATATATATATATATATTTATTCTATATTATAAAGGGAATAGCACAGTTTTAGTGTAGATGAAGTCGGGTCATGTTTTAAAAAAATGTTATCTCATTCATAACATTTTTTTTAAAAAATGACTTCATTCAATTTGGTATCATCCTAACAAAATTGCAGGGATATAGAAGAGAGTGAAGGAGGACCAAATTTCTCATTATAGGCCTGAATCGAAGTTTAATTTACTTTAATAATATTCTCATGCTTATGCATAGCCTATTTAAAATCTCTTGTTTGGTGACTTCATAACTATGCGCATTATGAGCAACACAACTAGTGCAATAGTAAAAATACTTGATCTTTTAGTCAAGAAATGCTCGTCAGTTTGGAATTAAGTTTGAATGGTGATGTTCTGTATGAATCTACCGGCAAAACACTGTGAGTAATATCTTAGTAAAGATGTTTTAGATTGTTTAGAATAAGTTGAATAAATGCTCTTTACCATGAGATTATAAATCTGTTAGGCATCACTTGGACAATGAGATTATTGTGGGCCTTAAGTTCTAATTAAGGCAAAGCCCAAGCCTTAAATTTCATAAACATTTGGGCAGCCCTTTGGCAGGTAGTACCAGCAAGCAAAATATTATGAATCAACAAAATTGCCCTCCAATTCATAGAATAATTTTATCAGTTGATAATAACTTTTTAAAAGTCAGAAGTTATAAGTTGGCTAAAAAAAATACCACCAAACACCCCCATAATGGGTTCTACGTTAAGTCAATTAATATTCAACCATTATAGGTGTATCATATTATATAGTAGACAAAACACGATATAAAATTGTGATATGTGTAACATTATTTTAATACAAATATTTTGCATCTACGTGACACTTCAATCATAATTCCTAATCGAGCATATCAGATGGGTTGATTAATTTTTTCCTTGAACTCCAGCACTAATATCAATGTTTTCTAGCCAAATCCTTTTCCTTCTCCCATTAAGAGAATATTTAATATTATTGGTAATTTTCTGCAACTCACACTGTTGACCAAAGTAGAAAAACGACATCCAACGAGTGTTTGACGGCTTATTTGGGCCGTAACCTAAATCAGTTGACAAGTCGATTGGTCAGATTAGCGGGAAAATATATATTTCTAGTCCTTTTCTCCCTCCTCCTCCATGATAGCCCCAACTTGTAATCTAAAGCTAAATAATTTCCATCTAGCTAGCAATATGACATTGTCTTGAATTTGTCTGCCTCTCACAATTTGAATGGTCTGATTGTGGCATAGTTAAGCCCCCCTTTCCTCACTTCATCGGCTCTATTTATTGGGAAGTGAAATTTGTCGCATACATGCCATTTTCAATCGTTTCTGCTATGGACAAGATGAAGTTTTAGCAGTACTTGGTATTTTTTTGTTGCAATGCTCAAAATTGGGTAAGGTGAAGTGTACAATATTTGTTTGTGTCAGTGTCATGTGATGGAATAAAAATGATCACACCATAATTGAGTGTGACTCATTACATCCAAACAATTTCCATAGTTAGTGATTCATACCTTCCCTCACTAGGAAGCAACTGAAAGTTTGAGTTTGAAATGAAAAGTCACAATGTTTGGAAACACGGTAACCATTGGGTTTGAAGATTTAATTTCAATGGTTGTACCCATTGATCAAAAGCCATCATGTATGCTATAAATATATGGATAGAATACATGTTCAAACTCACTTGAATTTCTCTGTTTATTCTTCTCTTCTGGATTGTAGATTCTTACGTGATAAATATCCTCACGGGAATTCCGATCTATTTGCCATTGTTAGTTTATCTTATAGTAGTATCAGAGCTAAGTTTACATATAATCATAGATGTCGAATTACAGTCCGGAAGAACGAAAATTTTTCGAAATATTTCTACCAAAAATTCAGAGAGTGATTGACCGTCAAGCTTCGGCCTTGGTTAATTCCTTTTGCTTATTTAATCATCATCAGTGTGTTGTATTCCCAGAGAAGTATCCAAAGAAAATAACCGTTGGTGGTGATATTGTACCAAACCTTGCCGAAAGTGTGGCCGAATTATACCGGTGGAAAAAATTTTATAAAATAATTTTCGGTTGAATTTGCGTCACCACTTTAGCACCATCTTGTTCGTCTCAAAATTTTGATCACAACGGTGAAATTCGTTGTGAAAAACAACAAAAGTTTGATCCACAAAATTTAAATTTTAGTTTGTGGTCTCCGACCCCAATCATTGGAAAAGACAACCAGAGCAGTAATACTGTTGGAGAATTTGCCTCTGTTTTGAAAATTCCATCCATTGCGCCAAATTCAAAATTAAAAAGAAGAGGCCCAAAAATTAGAACAACATCAAGGAAATCAGTAGCTTTGGGCGTAATTCTTAAAAAGAAGCAAATTGGGCCAACTCTGCCAGATGCCCAATCAAGCCTGGCCCAGCCCAGCAGTGATAACCCTATTCTGTGTTATGTTAATTGATCTTAATTATGATTATGATTATATGCTTGATATGGTTTTGAGTGATAATTACATGATTATATGTGTTTTTGTATTTCTATCTATTCACCGTAGGAAAATTTATTTGATTTTCTACTTTAGGATTTAAATTAAAGGCCGTAGAGATGTCAGAAACTGAAATTGACTACGCCATTGTGATTAGCGTAATTTTTAGAGCCTACAGTGAAATTTAATTTGGATCAAAATAATTAGATTTAGAATGATTAAATTAGAGCACCATTACTTAGTCTTAATCAATTGATTAGCCAAGCCTATAAATAGGCCTATATACACTCAATTCCTTCCTTTGAGCTCATCTTAGCTGAAATTACACTCTAGAGAGAGAGTGTGTGCCGATTGTAGAGAGAGAGGGAGCTCAAATTAGAGATTTGAGCTAAGAGCTTGGGAATTTGGAGGCTAGGCTCAAGAACTAGTTAGAATTTGGGAGATTAGAAGTCTTAGAGGAGTAAATTTATGAGTTTGAGTTTGTAATTTTGTGAATTCAAAATTAAATGGTAATCAAGAGCATGAATTGAATTGATTATGATGAGATTGAAGTCTATATGTATATGCATGTTTAGAATTTGCCATAAATTTGCATAATCTAGCATGAGGCATGGTGAACATGAAGAATTGAGCACCAAATTTCACATGCATGAATAATTTACATGAGTTTCGTGATTATAAGTATCATATGTGCCATTTGAAATAGAATTGGAGTCAAGAATTAACATGCATGGATGATTGATGAAAATATGGAGCTTGTATGAGGTTGAATGCATGAGTTTTGAAACTTATGAAGAGGATTCAAAATGATTTTTGGAAATGAACCATGATTTTGAACAATTAGTCTCATATTGCTTATATCCTCATGTTATATAATGTGTTCCCATGTTTTTGAACCAAAAACATGAAGTTTGGGCCTTTGAACATCAAGATTGAGCTTCAAATTCAGTTTTGGAAATTCCAGAATTCGTCGGGTCCGCTCGAGCGGGGAAAGCACCGCTCGAGCGTGAAATTCTAGCTCTTAGAACTTTTGCAGATATTGATGTCCACTCTAGCGAAAAGAGTCACGCTCGAGTGCTAAGTCACATGTTTTGACTCTCAGCTCGAGCGTCCTAAGTCAAGCTCGAGCGCAAATACGAGGCAACTAGTACTTTTGCAGACAAAAGGGGTCTGCTCGAGCGGCAGAAGATGCGCTCGAGTGGAAAACCTTGTTTCAGAAATTTTTAAAAAAAAAAGTTGTTTTGTGTTTCATTTTCCGTTCTCTTCCATTTCTAAGCACTCTTAGACATGCATTGGGCTTTGTATATGACCCAAAAGGTAAAGAAAGAAGCCTAAGAGAAATAAATAGATTAAAGAACTGATTGAATTGTTTATGAATTGTGTAGGGTTAGGATGAATCCACCGGCAAAACACTATGAGTAATATCTTAGTAAAGATGTTTTGAAGTATGCTATTTGTCCAATTGCTTACTCCTATTTGAGTTTCATAAGTTTGATAATTTGAATTTGGGACAAATATTCGTTATGCCATATGATTTGGCCGAAGGCCGTTTGACATGAATGATTGGGCCGAAGGCCGTTTGATGTGAATGATTGGGCCAAAGACTATTTTACATGAATGATTGGGCCAAAGGCCGTTTGATGTGAATGATTGGGCCAAAGGCCGTTTGACATGAATGAATTGGGCTCGAGACCGTCTGTTGAGAATGAAAAGGGCTAGAGGCCGTATGATATGCATGGGCTTGAAGCCATTTAATGTATCAGATAGAAACATGAATGGGCCCAAGGCCGTTTGATATATCATTTTCAAATTTCATTCATATATCCTCTTTATTTGATATTATTCACTGGACTTTCGTTCACTCTCTCATTCATGTGTATGTAGGTGAGCAAAGAGATGTCCAAACCCAATCTCGGTGAAGTAAGTGAGGAAAGTCAAGTTTTGTGGAGTCAACTCGAATGTCTCACGCACGAGACACTGTTTTGTTCCTTTTGGTTTACTCTTTTGTTATCTTGGTGAATATGTCACATCACCTTTGTGTATAAGCTTTTGGTTTGACTAACTATGACTTGAGTGTTCCTGTATGGACAAAATTATATGTGATCCTTCTTTTTGTGTGGGTTATTAATACACATATGTGAAATGTTACGATGTGTCATGTAAGCACAGCTCTATGGACAAATTTCTTTTAGGTTTGCTTCCGTTTTGGCCCCTTAACTACTTTGAAATATGTTTAATCAGGTTTGAGACCGTAGGTAATCTCTTGATTACGGGCCGGTTATGACCTTAATCCATAGAGGCAGGTTCGGGTCATGACAGAGTGGTATCAGAGCACAAGTTAATAACTCACACACTTGTCCTAATAAGCAATAAGCATCTAGAAAAGATCTAGGATGCATTCATGTGATATGTATGAATTTGAAAACATCGGGAACATACTTAAATACTTCAAAGTGAATGATTATGTATTATATTTTTTGTGATTTACTTGCATTACGAACTATTTGAATATGTGTGCTCTTTAGTATATGCATACTTGTGAATCTTTTGTATAAAGAATAATGCAAGTCTGATCAGATGGTAAGAACAAGAGGTGATAGAGGAGTCTTCTACTACCAGAATGGATAGGATGGAAAGATTGACTCAGGAAATAGCAGAAACATTAAGGCAACAACAACAGTGGCAACAACCACATCCTTCGCCTCCTCCAGTGCCACCTGTCCAAGACCTTTAGAATGATGACCGAATAATAGCTCTCACCAAAGAGTTTAAGAAGATGAAATTGCCACAGTTTCATGGGGGATTGGATCCGCTAAAGGCTGAAGCTTGGGTCCTTGGCATAGAAAAACCGTTTGAAGTGTTTCCTTGTCTAGAAACGCAGAAGATACTTCTAGCCACTTTTACTCTTGAAGATGAGGCAAGAAGATGGTCGATGTTAATGCGTGAAAACAATAAGGATATTGATTGGGCACGATTTTTGGAGATTTTCTATAACCAATATTTTTCACAATTTGTTCGTGATAGGAAAGTGTCAGAATTCATGAAACTTAAACAAAACAATATGACAGTAGCTGAGTATGAGGCCAAATTTACTGAATTGGCTAGATTTGCACCACATGTGGTTGATACCGACTACAAGAAAACGAGGCATTTTAAAGGAGGGCTTCGAGATGACATCTTAGAAAAGGTGAATGTTTTCAAGCTAGAAACCTACATTGAGGTGCTAGACCGGGCCATAATATCTGAAGCTAACATTTCCAGACAGGCCAAATCAACAACTGACTAGAAAGGAAGTAAAAGACAGGGCTTCTTTTCAAAGAAAAAGTTCTCAAATGAGCAGAATATAGGCCCCTCAAACACTTCGAATTCTTCTCGAGATACATTCCCAATATGCAACCAATGTGGAAAAAGACACTGTGGGGTTTGTTATCGTATATCAGGGGCTTGTTTCAAGTGTGGTAAGACGGGACATATGGCTAGGGATTGTAATCAGAACAGTGGAAAGTTCGCTGCTAGCTCAATTGCATCGATCCCAAAACTGGGAAATGCTACGAGGCCTACTATCACCGGAGATACTGTGAGGCAAGAAAGAGTTTTTGCACTTGTTCTAGGCGATACACGGAACGCCGAAGCCGTTGTCTCAGGTATTATCTCTATATGTAATCAAGATGCTTTTGTGTTAATTGATTCCGGATCTACACATTCTTTCGTAATATAAGCATTTGCATCTAGATTGAGTAGACCTCTAGAATCATTGCCATACTTGTTATGCGTATTTGCTCCATCCGGGGAATCTATGTTGTGTACATCTGTATGTCGATTTTGCGATATACGTATTGGGAATGCTACCTTGTATGTAGACTTATTACCTCTAGACTTTAGTAATTTTAATGTAATTCTGGGCATGGACTAGTTGACTAAATACTGTGCTACCATCGATTGTGTAATGAAACAAGTTGTATTTAGACCTCCGGAATAGGAAGAAATTGTGTTTGCGGGTAATGGGGTAGTGCCTCCACCTTATTTGATATCTGCAATCAAAGTATGTAAATTGATCAGGAAAGGGTGCCAGGGTTATTTGTGTTGTGTGCTATCTGAACAATCTATGAATGTCGAATTAAATAGTATCCCTATTGTTAGTGAATTTCCAGATGTATTTCTAGATGAGTTGCCAGGGGAATTAGTAGACAGGGAGATAGAGTTTACTATCGAGGTTATGCCAGGCACTCAGCCTATTTCTAAAATTCCCTACAGAATGGCCACTGTTGAAATGAAAGAATTGAAAGAACAATTGCAAGACTTACTTGACAAAGGGTTTATTCGACCTAGTACTTCACCATGGGATGTACCATTATTATTTGTGAAAAAGAAAGATGGAACCTTTCGCCTGTGCATTGACTACCGAGAATTGAACAAGGTAACGATAAACAATAAATATCCCTTACCTCGTATTGATGACTTGTTTGACCAGTTACAAGGATCACAAGTGTTTTCTAAAATTGATTTGAGATCCGGGTACCGCCAGTTGAAAGTAAAAGCAGAGGATGTTGAGAAAAATGCGTTTCGGACAAGGTATGGCCATTATGAATTTCTTGTTATACCATTTGGGGTGACTAATGCTCCTGTAGCGTTTATGGCCCTAATGAACCGAATCTTTAAGGCTTATCTTGATGATTTTGTTGTGGTTTTTATTGATGATATCTTAATATATTCAAAGAGTATACTTGAACACGAACACCACTTGAGAACTGTCTTGCAAACACTTAGAGAAAAGAAATTATTTGCCAAACTAAAGAAATGTGAATTTTGGTTGGATGAAGTTATTTTCTTAGGACATGTCATCAATAGAGATGGGATTTCAATGGACCCACAGAAGATAGAGGCAATTGTGAATTGGCCTACACCGACGAATGTAAAAGAGGTCCGCAGTTTTATGGGCTTGGCTGGGTACTACAGAAGGTTTGTGAAAGATTTTTCAAAAATAGCTGTGCCTCTTACCTAATTGACACACAAAGGGCAACCATATGAACGGAGTGACGAAAGAGAAGCTGCCTTTCAAGAACTGAAAACGAGACTAACCACTGCACCAGTGTTGACATTGTCCACAGGTATGAAAAACTTTGTGATTTTCAGTGATGCATCTTATAAGGGTCTGGGTTGTGTGTTAATGTAGAATGGGCAAGTAATTGCTTATGCCTCTCAGTAGTTGAGGCCACATGAAAAGAACTACCCAACATATGACTTAGAATTAGCCACCGTTGTATTTGCTTTGAAAATCTAGCGACACTACTTGTATGGGACAAAGTGCGAAGTCTACACGGATCACAAAAGCCTAAAGTACTTCTTTACACAGAAATAGTTAAATATGCGTGTAACAAGCCCGTGGGGGATCTCGCTACAGTTCGGACTCGATTTTTGTCACGGTTCTTAATCTGAACTAAAGAGTCCAAATCTGGCAAATCGTTTTGAGAAAACAGATTTTTAGAAATAAGTGCCAAACATGGACTGCTTTGCTAGATACAGAGTCGCTACCTAAATATTTTATTTTTGGGAAATTTAGAAAACCCTGACTCGTTGCCTAAGGCCACGTGTCCGTCATCACCAAAGTTGCCTCGGCTCGGGAACTTGGGTACGATTGGGGAAGGTCACTTCGTGAGCACCCCCGCTAGCCCGATCGAAGATCGGCCTCTACTAACCATGATATCAAGTTTTGAAAACATTATGCGTTCTTATTCCGGTTATTAGCCTAGATTTACTATGTGATGCGCACAACATACAAGTATAGACTGGATCGCTTGAATTGGAACAAAATATTTCATGTTTGTTTGTTTGAAAATGGTTTGATGGTGCTACCCGCAAGTAGGCTAAGACGTGGATTTGCCACCCTCAGGTGGGCTTAAGAAAACATGATTTTGCCACTATCTAGTGGGCTTAAAACTCACAGTGAATGAATTGTTCCAATCCAAATAACCTAACCTTCACCCACAGGCATTCAGGCAGTTATATCACATAAGCACATAGTCTCATGGTAAGTATGCTATTCATGGTAGTCACTCACATGCATGCAAGGATGCTAAAGCATAAAAACTTACCGAGTACTCCAAGCCAAAACAGAAGCTAATTAGAAATCCATGCATGATCCTAACTATACAGAAATGCCTAATGCAACACATGCAAAGATGCAACTATAGCAGGCTCGGCTATTCTAAACATGGCATATGGAATGCTACAACTAACAAGTATTCAACTTGGTATTGAAATACAATGCAGTTAGTATGATGCGCCGAACCCGGTGCATGCAAGATAGATGAATGAATTCAAACATGCTATCATACTGTATGCTAATTGAAACATACCCTAATCTAACCATCATAAGCTGGTAAATAAAAGGGAGAAAGACGTGGGGTTGGCAGACATACGTCACACGCACGCACACTTATTACAACATTGTCCTCGCTGGGAGGGTCCGAATGAAATAATATACAGTCCCGAATAAATAGTACAGTCCAAATAAATAATACAGTCCAAATATGTACAAAACCCAAATTAAATAACAAATTTAACTAGGAAAACACTAAATTGGCATGCAAGCCAGGGACTGCTTCGACTCTGCTTCGGATGATGAATGATGCATGTCCGGGTTGCCTTGCGCGGAAATCCATGGCGATGTCCCAATTAGCCTCTGTTCACAATTATTCTTGGAATGCGTGCCAAGCTCCGGAAGGCTACTGATTTTTGATTTGCTGCAACAGAGAGCAAGAAAGGGGCATAGCAATGTATTTTCACATATGTATGCATGCCTCGATCCTCGTGCCACCAATCACGCATCTCAATGCATGATGGCTGAGGAGTTGAATTGCACAACTCAATATGGAATGAATGCACATGAATACACAACAAAACCTAAACTCCATCATGGGTAATCCGGAGTGTCGGCAACTGGGGAATTGAGACACGTTCTGTCACTCGGAGTACGAAAAGTACCTCTTTTCCCGTGCTCGGGCTAGCTCCTATCCCAAACACAATGCAATATGCATGACATGCATGAATGCAACTAAGATACAACCTAACATGCGCAATGCTATAAAATGGCATACACGATGCATGAGGTAACATGGCATACACAATGCGCTAACATACAACCTAGCATACACAATGCTATGAAATGAAATGGCATACACAATGCATAATGGACTTACACCAACACAAGTGGACCTCAGCCACACTCGCATAGGAGGCCATTAGGTGAAAATGAGACACTCGAGATGCATGCACACGTGCACGCAAATCGAGGACCGAACCTAAGGCATGAATGCCACTCTACCAAAGCATGGTAAGGCATGGAATATGGCACACAAACATGCAAATTTCAGCGCTAAAATATGATGCTAAACAGCCCCAAAACATGGCAATATGGCACCCGATGCATGAAATGAGACCCGAAACTCGAAATTAGGCACATGGAATGACCTACAGCTATACAAAGCATGCATTATTTGAGCATGAAGTGTAAAGACAGAGTCGAGACAGTCCCAAAACACGCACTTTTACAGTTTAAAGTGTGGCCAAAAGGTGCTAGCGAGATGGCTTAAATTAGCATGCAATTTTGACGGGCAATCATGGTTTACATGGCAAGTGTAAGATGCACATGGAATATGACCAAACCATCAAAAATCAGTGAATAAATCATATGAAAATAGGCCCAAATAACCACTGATATGCAACCATGGCATGCCAAAATGATGAGTTGCTTTAGAGGGCCATACAAAGGATTCTTAGGCACATATAAGATGGACATGTGGCAGCCCCAAAACAACTATGGAAATCAAATATGGTAGTCTCAAAACACCAAATTGACCCTAAAATATGACTAAGAAGCATGCAAGATGGGGTCGCTTTGGAAGGCTGGAATGACCACCAAACAAGTCAAGGTGAGAGGGGGTCACCCCCCTCTAATTTGGTAGCTCAAAGCAGTGGCCAAGCCACTGGAAATCCACTGGATTCCAGTGGCTAGAGGGCCAAACAAGGCATGCAACAATAGCTAGGATATAAAGCTCAAAATAGGAGGCAACCAAGCATACAAGATAGCATATAACCTCAAACAAGAATGGAACCTTAATAAAACATGAAGATACTGTCAAAACAAGCCTTTTTTCAGTTTACAACAAGTCTCAAAAATGAACACACATAAGGCTAAAGCAACATGCAAAAATGGCCCTAAAAGAGGGAATAAAGACAAGGGGCAGCAGCCGACCCCAAATGGCCAAGAGCCCTTCAACAAAGTTGAATAGAGGCTCAAAAAAAGGCAACTCATAGTTTACATCAAGCCACTAAAATAAACACAAGTAGGCCTAAAATATCATGCAAGAAAAGGGCCAAAAGAGGGACAAAGAAGCAAGTGATAGCTGCTGGCCTCAAACAGAGGAGATCCCTTCAACAATGTTGAAGAAGGGCTCAAAATAAGTCATTTTACAGTTTATGGATAAGTCCAAAACAGCCCACAAATAAGCCTAAAATACCATGCAAAAATAGGCCAAAAAGAGAGTTAAAGAGGCAAGTGATAGTAGGAGACCTCAAACAGAGAAAGACCCTTAATCAAACATGAAAAAAGCTCAAAATAAGACTATTTATAGTTTGGGTCGGAGCCCAAAAATATAAGCACAAGGAGCTAAGATATAGACCAAAATAGTGCACAAAAGAGGGAAAATGGGACTCACCCTTGTAGCCTATCTTTCCAGCAGCTTTTGGTCCAAGAAATGGTGCTCCTAACCTCTGAAAAGAGCCTCGAAGTTGCTGGAATGGAGTGTGGATGTGTTGTGCTATGCGTTGGTGTAGAAATGGTGCAAGACTGGAGGGGTTTTGAGGCTTGGAGTAGAGAGAGAGAGAGATTTGATGCAAGAGCTCTAAAGGATTTTTCTAACCTCTCAAAATGCAGCTAGAGCTGCTGGTTATATAGGCACAAGAGTGGAGAAAAGGGGGGGGAGATTCAAATTTAAGTTTCCTCCCAAAAGGCCAAACCCCGGACATAGGACCTGGAGGAAAACAAAATACATAGCTGGAACACACTTGGGAGGGGGAGAATGGCTGGCCAGCTCAAAAGGGAAAAAAAGGTCATCCAACTAGGTAAGTGGCCGGCCTGCTACTTTTCAGGAAAAAAAATGGGTCTGCCGGAAAGAAAGGTGGCCGGCCAGTGCTAGGAAAGTCCAATGATGGCTCTTCAAGTGTCCAAATTGAAGCCCCGAAAGTTAGCTTTCCAATGGCGCAAACCTTGCATTAAAATTCTTCCTGTGGAAAAAGTTATTCCCTTTTTGGTGAAGCCGCGCAGATTTCGGTCCAACCGGAGTGATGCCCTACTTCAATCAACTATATCTCCCCCGTCCGGAATTGGATTTAGGAGATTCTTGAGTGCAAAATGAAGCCCCATAAGTCTTATTTCCAACGGTGGTGGCCTCATAGCTTGATTCGAAGTATGCAAATGAATAGGCCCGATTCGGCGAGGGCTGTTCGACTCTTTCTTAACGGTTCATGCCAATTTTCTCCCCCAACTGGATTTCTTCCCTCTTCTCCTCTTTTCTTCAACTCCAAACCCCTAAGTAAGGTGTTTTGAAAGATTTTTCAAAGATTTCATCTCTCTTTCATTCATTTCCACTTTGTCCTTGCTCGGTTTACCGAAAAACGCAACATTTGACAAAATGCGAGCCTCGGAACATCATAAAAGCTTTATTTCAAAAACGTTTTGAAAGAGAGGGTTTTAAGACTAAAATATTTTGATCAAGATCGTTTTGGTCCAAAAAAAGGGGTATGAAGTTGAGATTTGACTCTTTCTCCTTGCCGAAGAAATTGAACCTTTGCACTGCACAACTTCCAAAACCATCAGTCGCGCCCAAATCTTAAAGGTGGTCAAAAATGGGGTGTCTACAATGCGACAAAGAAGATGGCTTGAATTGATAAAAGATTATGACCTTCAGATTCAATATCACCCCGGAAAAGCCAATACAGTTGCTGATGCCTTGAGCAAAAAATCGATGGGGAATTTAGCTTGCTTGTTTACTGAACAGAAAGAAATCTTACTAGATTTCGAGCAAACCGAGATTAAAGTCGTACTACATGAACAAACTGGGTTGATCGCTGCCATTTCAGTTGAACTGGCAATAATTACTGAAATTAAACAAAGGCAAAAAGAGGATGAGTTCCTCAAGAAAGTGATTGATGAATTTGAGACAAGTCCGAAAGTAGAGTTCAACATTGAAAGCGAAGTGTTGAGATTTCGAAACCGAATGTGTGTCCCAAATGTTCTGGAACTAAAAAAGAAAATTCTAGATGAGGTCCACAAGTTAGCATTTGCTATGCATCCGGGCAATAACAAAATGTATCCGGATTTGAAGCAATGGTGGCCCAAAATCAAGAAAGAAATTGCAGAATATGTATCCAGATGTCTTCAATGTCAGCAAGTCAAAGCTGAACATCAAAAACCAGGCGGTCTACTTCAACCTCTCCCTATTCCGGAATGGAAGTGGAAGCATGTGACCATGGACTTTGTTATTGGTCTACCTCAAACACCTTGATGTATAAATTCTATTTGGGTTATAGTTGATAGGCTGACTAAGTCTGCACATTTTTTACCTGTTAGAACTACATTTGATGCTTATAGACTGGCTACTATATATGTTGATGAGATCGTTCGTTTACACAGAGTTCTGGTGTCCATTGTCTTAGATAGAGATCCAAAATTTGTGTCTAGATTATGGAAAAGTTTGCAAAGAGCTATGGGAACAGAATTGAGATTCAGTATCGCGTTCCATCCACAAATAGACGGGCAATCAGAATAGACCATAGAAACCTTGGAAGACATGCTACGAATGTGTGCTTTAGATTTCCAAGGGAGTTGGGAAGATTATTTCCACTCTAGTATTGGTATGGCACCATACGAAGCCTTGTATGGAAGAAAGTACAGATCACCAATTTGTTGGACAGAGGTCGGGGATATGACTTTACTTGGGCCTAAAATTGTACAAGACATTTCAGAAAAGATTAAGATTATTCAACAAAGCTCAAGACAGCTCAGAGTCGACAAAAGAATTATGCAGATCTTCGAAGAAGACCTCTTGAGCACGAGGTTGGTGATCATGTATTTATTCGCTAAGGTTCGGAAAGAAGGGTATCACCTCGCTATATCGGGCCGTTTCAAATTTTAGAAAGGCTTGGTCCAATTGCTTATCAAGTTGCTTTGCAACCGGGATTTGAGCAAATGCACAATGTATTTCACGTGTCGATGTTGAGGGGTTATCTTCGAGATCCGTTTCATGTGATTGATTATCACCGGATAGCTCTTGATGAAATATGGAATACGCAGAATGGCCGGAACGAATCATTGACCAGCTAGTGAAATGGTTGAGAAGCAAGTCCATCCCGATGGTGAAAGTAGAATGGAAAGAACACTATGGGACGGACGCTACATGGGAAAAAGAGGATGTGATGCGACTACGATATCCACATTTGTTTCTAGACGAAGGTAAAATAAGTTTGGAGGACCAAACTTCCTAAAGCGGGGAAGATTGTGATAACCCTGTTCCGTGTTATTCTAATTGATCTTAATTACGATTATGATTATATGCTTGATATGGTTTTGGGTGATAATTACATGATTATATGTGCTTTTGTATTTCTATTTGTTCACTGTAGGAAAATCTGTTTCATTTTCTGCTTTAGGATTTAAATTGAAGGCCGTAGAGATGTCAGAAACTAAAATTGACTACGCCATTGTGATTAGCGTAATTTTTAGAGCCTACAGTGAAATTTAATTGAAAATTGATTCGGATCAAGGTAATTAGATTCAGAATGATTAAACTAGAGCACCATTACTTAGTCTTAATCAATTGATTAGCCAAGCCTATAAATAGGCCTATATACACTCAATTCCTTCCTTTGTGCTCATCTTAGCTGAAATTACACTCTAGAGAGAGAGAGAGAGTGTGTGTGTGTGTGTGTGTGCCGATTGTAGAGAGAGAGGGAGCTCAAATAAGAGCTTGGGAACTTGGAGGCTAGGCTCAAGAACTAGCTAGAATTTGGGAGATTGGAAGTCTTAGATGAGTAAATTCATGAATTTGAGTTTGTAATTCTGTGAATTCAAAATTAAATGGTAATCAAGAGCATGAATTGAATTGATTATGATGAGATTGAAGTCTATATGTACATGCATGTTTAGAATTTGCCATAAATTGACGTAATCTAGCATGAGGCATGATGAACATGAAGAATTGAGCACCAAATTTCACATGCATGCATAATTTACATGAGTTTCATGATTATAAGTATCATTTGTGCCATTTGAAATAGAATTGGAGTCAAGAATTAAGATGCATGCATGATTGATGAAAATATGGAGCTTGTATGAGATTGAATGCATGAGTTTTCAAACTTATGAAGAGGATTCAAAATGATTTTTGGAAATAGACCATGATTTTGAACAATTGGTCTCATATTGCTTATGTCCTCATGTTATATAATGTGTTCCCATGTTTTTGAACCAAAAACATGAAGTTTGGGCCTTTGAACATCAAGATTGAGCTTCAAATTCAATTTTGGAAATTCCAGAATTCGTCGGGTCCGCTCGAGCGGGGAAAGAGCCGCTCGAGCGTGAAATTCTAGCTCTTAGAACTTTTGCAGATATTGATGTCCACTCTAGCAAAAAGCGTCACGCTCGAGGGCTAAGTCACATGTTTTGACTCTCAGCTCGAGCGTTCTAAGTCAAGCTCGAGCGCAAATACGAGGCAACCAGTACTTTTACAGACAAAAAGGGTTTGCTCGAGCGGCAGAAGATGCGCTCGAGCGGAAAGCCTTGTTTCAAAATTTAAAAAAAAAAAAAAGTTGTTTTGTGTTTCATTTTCTGTTCTCTTCCATTTCTAAGCACTCTTAGGCATGCATTGGGCTTTGTATATGACCTAAAAGGTAAAGAAAGAAGCCTAAGAGAAATAAATAGATTAAAGAACTGATTGAATTGTTTGTGACCCAATATGTGTTATGAATTGTGTAGGGTCAGGATGAATCCACCAGCAAAACACTGTGAGTAATATCTTAGTAAAGATGTTTTGAAGTATGCTATTTGTCCAATTGCTTATTCCTATTTGAGTTTCATAAGGTTGATAATTTGAATTTGGGACAAATATTCGTTATGCTATATGATTGGGCCAAAGGCCGTTTGACATGAATGATTAGGCCAAAGGCTGTTTGATATGAATGATTGGGCTGAAGGCCGTTTGACATAAATGATTGGGCCAAAGGCCGTTTGATGTGAATGATTGGGTCAAAAGCCGTTTGACATGAATGAATTGGGCCTGAGGCCGTCTGTTGAGAACGAAATGGGCCAGAGCCCGTATGATATGCTTAGACTTAAAGCCGTTTAATAACCAGATGGAAACATGAATGGGCCCAAGGCCGTTTGATATATCTGTTTCAAATTTTATTCATGTATCCTCTTTATTTGATATTATTCACTGGGCTTTCGCTCACTCTCTCATTCAAGTGTATGTAGGTGAGCAAAGAGATGTTCAAACCCAGCCTCAGTGAAGTAGGTGAGGAAAGTCAAGTTTTGTCGAGTCAACCCGAATGTCTCACGCACAAGACACTGTTTTGTTCTTTTTGGTTTACTCTTTTGTTATCTTGGTGAATATGTCATATCACCTTTGTATACAAGCTTTTGGTTTGACTAACTATGACTTGAGTGTTCCTGTATGGACAAAATTATATGTGATCCTTCTTTTTGTGTGGGTTATTAATACACATATGTGAATTGTTATGATGTGCCATAAAAGCACAGCTCTATGAACAAATTTCTTTTAGGTTTGCTTCTGTTTTGGCCCCTTAACTCTGTTGAAATATGTTTAATCAGGGTTGAGGCCATAGGTAATCTCTTGATTACTAGCCAGTTATGACCTTAATCCATAGGGGCGAGTTCGAGTCATGACACCAGCAGCCCAGGACCGCGGACGTAGCCCAGTAGCTTAGAGCCACAAGCACAGCCTAGCAACCTAGGATCATGATCCATCCAGCCGACACAGTATGCTGTGCCCGATCCGCGCCTTTACGCTCCATCGTGACCCGTGCTGTCGACTGCGTGTCAAACCGGCTTTACACCAGCTGGTTCAAATTGGTTTAGCCATAGTCCTGAGCCAGCAGTTGCCTGGACCATTGGGTTTTTCAATTCGTTCTCACTCATTTCAAAGCCGTTTTCAGTCATTCAAAAGCCAAAATCTCTAGAATTCTTCTAAGAATTTTTCTGTGGGACATTGTACTAAATTTCTGAAAGAAATAATTGGAGAAGAAAGCTATCCAAGCGTGTTACCTGGGAAAACATCCAAAGAAAAATTATTTAATAAGCACCATTGTGTTCCTTGGGCTCATAACTATTTTCACAAGACTCATAAGCAGGGTTTTGGGTTCAATAGGCCATTGGGTTTTCATCATTCTTCTTACCCAAGGCAAGAAGACCATTCTACTCCTCTACATCGATATTTTATTTATCACAAAGGCCGACTCAATAACTACAAGACTTATCTTTATTAAGACTAGTTGTATTTATTTTGCTTAGTTGTTTATTTTGTCTGTAATATCCACATTTGTATTTTTATTGTAACACATTTGTCTTGAGAATGGCTATTAAAAGTGCTATTGATTCTTTAAGAATTGAGATGCTTAATGGAAATAATTTCTGAGCATGGACAGCCACATTTCTTTTCTTCTTACACATGAAAAAACGTTGCACACTTTATCCGCTTACAAACCAGATGATGATTCTAATTGGTTTCAAAACAAATGGATAGAGGATGATACAATATCAAAGGCAACAATGTTACATAATATGAAAGACAACATTATTCCGCTATTCGAAGAACATGAAACTGCCAAACAATTAATGGAAGCACTAGAAAGTAGGTATGAAGTTCGATCGAACACTCAAATTCAATTGCTCTTGGACAAATATAATAACACTCGTATGAGTGATAATGATAGTGTTGGTGATCATGATAATCAAATGGAATTAATTGCTAAAGAATTATCCAACGATGATCACCCTTTGTCGAACAAGATGCAATTAACTACCATACTTAATAGTCTTCCATTATCTTGGGATCATGTTGTCATATCTTTATCTCATAGCGGACGAGAGATTTCAATGGTGACATTGTCTGTACTCTTAGTTTTGGAAGAAGAAAGAATGAAGCGAAGGCATAAAGAAGGTTTGTCTTCTAACTTGTTGATGGCACAATCTTCGCCACAGCCACAACCACAAACTAATTCCCACACACCATTCAACAAGAGAAAAACTACTTTTTTCAAGAAAAAATGAAAGACGTGGTTCCAAAAAGGATGAAAAAAGTAACAAGGATGGCAAAAAAACATCACAAGAATCAGGCTGACCCATGTTATAATTGCGGTAAAAAAGTGCATATCAAGCCACTTGTCCTCAGTATAAGTAGAAAAAAGATTATAACCCCATTGCCATGACAGTTTCTGAAGTAATGGTACTTGAACCTTTATCAAATTCATGGTGGATTGATTCTACTGCAACTAGGTATATTGTGCAAAAGAAAGACATGTTCATGGAGTTTACTGAAAAGGAGATTGGTGAACACAGAATCTATATAGGCCACAACTCATACAGTGATGTTTTGGGCATCGGCAACTGTCAATTCTCTATCAATGGAACTTTCATTGTGCTTCATGATATGCTTTAGGTACCCAACATTCATCGAAATTTAATTTCAGTTCCAGTGTTAATCCAAGGGTTTTAAGATTAATTTTAGGTTTAACACAGTGTTGATTAAAAAAAGAAGCGTATTAGTGAAAGGTGTAAGAGTGAATGACATGTACTCTCTTCCTATTAACAATAATAAAGTATGTGTTTCTGATTATTTGTCTGTTTTTACCAGTAATAGTTCTTATTTATGGTATCTAAGATTAGATTACATTAATAAAAATAAAATGTCTCGAATGTTTAGAAGTAGCCTATTGCCTCAAGTGTGTTATGATGATTTTGATATGTGTGAACCATGTATCAAAGAAAAAATGACTAGCAAGCCATTTTCAAAACATTGGAAATCATTGAAATTACTTGAAGTAATTCATTCAGACATTTGTGGCCCTTTAAGAATTAAGACTCATCGAGGCATGAAATACTTTATTACTTTCACTGATGATTATTCAAGATATGGACATATCTACCTTCTTAAACACAAATCAGAGGCCATTGAAAAATTGAAGGAATATAAAGTAGAGGTAGAAAAGCAACTTGGCCGGTCTATTAAAAACTTGAATAATGATGAGGTGGCGAATATGAAGCTATGAATTCTTTTTGCAAGGATAATGGCATAAAATATTTGTTTACAATGCCATATACTACAACAAAATGGGATTGCAGAAAGACGAAATCGTACTCTAATGGAAATGACAAGGTCTATGATGGCTCATGAATTTAGAATGCCATATACACCACAACAAAATGGGATTGCAGAAAGACGAAATCGTACTCTAATGGAAATGACAAGGTCTATGATGACTTATCTTTGATCTTCTTAGGTTTAGTACCATTCGGTATTCATAAGAATTAGAGGTTTGGTTTTTGTTTGACTCTATTTAATATGTGCTTGATGGTGGACAAATTTTTGGGGAGAAGCCTTGTCCACCGCTGCGTATATATTAAATAGGGTCGAAACAAAAGCCAAACCTCTAATTCCTTATGAATACTGGAATGGTACTAAACCTAATGTTCTAAATCTCAAAGTTTGGGGATGTAAAGCACATGTACTTATTCCCAAACCTTTAAAGGATAAATTGGGAAGTAAAACTTGGGAATGTAAGTTTATTGGCTATGCTAAAAATGGGAGTGGCTATCATTTTTACCATTTCGAACGTGGATTAATAGAAAGTAGAGATGCTATTTTTCTTGAATCCATTGATCTTGTTACTCCTATTGAACAAATGAATTGCTCTCCGAAGTATCTCCAAATTCTTCTTTTTCATTTTTTGTCACCAACGCCACTAGTTCTCCTAGAACCACCTAATAGTGGGAGGAAAAGATAACTACATGACGTTGAGTTACCTGCTTTGAATCTTGAGATAAATGGGAGTAAGAGAGCAAGACGTCCATCAACATTTTTGAAAGATCATTATGTTTTTCAAATTGAAAAACTTAATAACTTAGTAAATGATCCTACTAGTTATAATGAAGCAATGAGTAACAGTGACACTACACAATGGCTTCAAGCAATGAATAAAGAACTTGACTTGATCAAGAAAAATGATGTTTGGGAATTAACTGATCTCCCAAATGAAAGAAAAGCCATTGGTTGCAAGTGGGTTCTTAGAAAGAAATTCAAAATAGATGGGAGTTTGGAGAAATACAAGGCCAGGTTAGTAGCCAAGGGATTCACTCAACAACCTGGAATAGATTTCGTAGATACTTATTCTCCCATTGTAAAATTTATCTCAATAAGGATTCTAAAGACAGTCGTAGCCAAGATGGATCTATAATTGCATTAGTTAGATGTTAAAATAGCTTTTCTTAATGGAGAATTAAAAGAGGAAAAAAATATGATGAAACGTAATGGTTTCCAGATCCAAGGTAACGAGGATAAAGTCTACAAGTTGAAGAAATCCCTATATGGACTTAAACAATCTTCAAGACAATGGTACTTCAAATTCCACCAAGCTATTTTAGAAATGGGCTATGTTGTGAGTCCATTAGATCATTGTGTTTATATGTGGAAAAATGATGACAAGTTAGCAATATTGTCTTTATATGTGGATGACATATTGTTAGCAGGAAATTGTCCAGATGTGATTATGAAAATCAAAACTTTCATGGCATCTAGATTTGAAATGAAAGACGTGGGTCTTGCAACCTATGTTCTAGGAATTAGAATTTTAAAAGATAGAAATTCAAAATTATTATATCTAGATCTAGAAAAATGTTTAGACAAGGTACTCAAAAGATTTAATATGCTTAATTGTAATTCTTTAAGCACACCTGTTTGCAAGGGACAAAGTCTTAGTAAAAGTATGAGTCCTAAAACTAAGTCTGAAATTGAGGAAATGAGAGATGTTCCATATGCTCAGGTAGTAGGTAGCCTAATGCATGCTATGATAAGTAGAAGACCTGACATCTGTCATGCAGTTGGATTGATAAGTAGGTTTTAATCCAATCCAAGTAAGGAACATTGCCAAGCAATCAAAAGAATATTCAGAAATTTAAAAGGCCCTAAGAATTTGAAATTATGTTTTGGTTTGTGTGATCTAGACATAAAAGGATACACTGACGCAGATTTTTCTGGAGATGTAGATGATAGAAAATCTACTAATGGTCATGTGTTCTTATTTGGTGGAATAGCAGTTTCTTGGTTAAGTAAAAAACAAAGTTGTGTTGCAAAGTACACTATAGAAGCTGAATACATAACTTGTAGCACAATCGTAAGTAATGCAGTCTGGATAAAACGATTTGTTGACAGTTTACAATTAGATATACATGCTAGATAGGTCAATATGCTTTGTGACAATCAGTCTGCCATTTCATTAATAAATAGTGGAGCGAATAGCTCTAAAGGAAAATATATTGATATAAATTATCACTATATTCAGGATATAGTAGAGAGGGGAGAAATTAAAATAAACTATATACCCTTAGAAGAGATGGTGGCCATCCCTATGATCAAAGGGTTGTCTCTGGAAAATTCAGAGAACATGTAGCTAATATGGGATTGAAAAATGCCTAGTTAGGTGGTTTAACTACTTATATAAGAGCATAGTCGAATGACTCTGGGCAAGCCTGGATAATCGATGTTTTGCAACTCTATCTTGCATGGAAACATGTGTTTAGTCAGGTAATAAGGTAGAAGAACTGACAAGGTACGGACATCATAGAAAGCATGAGATATAAAGTCCATGATATGCAACATGCTGACTAGATGATGTTACTTGCTTGATCAGCAAAAAGTCCTTAATAAGGTGTGTTAAGGAAAACCTTCAGGAATGGGCCTTAGAGGAAGTACTTAACAATAATATCGGCGCAAGTCGACACATGAGGAGTGTGTACGGCTAAAGTCATCAATGGTGATTGGGTATGGACTATGAACCCAACATTGAAAATTCATGTTGTTCATTTGAAATATAGTGAATTGAAGTCATCTGGAGTGTGTTGTCAATGGGAGAACACATTCGTACGGGTGCATTCAAATTGGCGGCAAAAACGTGTGCATGTATGGCCAAGTCACAATCGGATGTCAATCTATAAGGTAATTTCATAGATGAAAGTTGTTATGAGGCAAAATTTTAGTACCAAGGTAAACATACTCAACTCAAGCTTGTCACCTCATAATGTTGTGATCAAGTGGGAGATCATGGAATAAAAATGATCACACCATAATTCGGTATGACTCATTACATCCAAAAAATTTCCATAGGCAGTGATCCATACCTTCCCGCAGGAAGAAGCAACTGGAAGTTTGAGTTTGAAATGAAAACTCACAATGTTTGGAAACATAGTAACCATTAGGTTTGAAGATTTAATTTCAATGGTTATAACCATTGATCAAAAGCCACCACGTATGCTATAAATATATGGACCGAACATTGGTTCAAACTCACTTGAATTTCTCTCTTCATTTTTCTCTTCCAAATTGTATATTCTTGTGTGATAAATACCCTCACAAAAATTCCAATCTATTTGCCATTGTTAGTTTATCTTACGTCATGTATGTCCTATTTTTATAGGGAAGTGTAATGTCCCTTGTATAGCCATTTTTAACCCCTTTTTTTATAAATTAAAAAGTGATGCAATTGAACTTACCGGTCAAAATCGATCAAACTTTTTGATTTTTTATCTGCTTTCGTTTTTAAAATGTTTACACTGATATAAACTAAATCGATTGAAATATTATATTTTAATTCTTTGAATATTAGAAGATAAGTGACCAAATACTTTTTTTTTTAATAATAAAAAAATAGGAAGTGATATGTTTATAGCATAACTTTCATATTTTTCTCAATTTAATTTTACAAGTTTATATAAAATCCTTTAAAAGTTCATTTAAATCTCCCCTCTAAATCAAGCCAAGAAAACAAAACCATAGCATATGGTGTCTTTCTCTTAACACGATGGAACCAAACCGTTCACACCACCCACCAAAAAAAAAAAAAAACCGTTGACACCTATTTTTGGTCTCTCTCTGTCACAACCCAAACCCTCCCCTATAGGTTTAGCATCATAACCGGCCAGTAATCTTGGGATTACCGAAGGCCTCTAAGACATATTAACATAATAATCGGGGCTAGTAGAAGTAAATAACAAATATACAACATCCATTGAGCTATGCAGACTTTCATGAGACAAAAAAATTTGAAACTTTTTATATACATATTTACATATCATTCTTACGTCATCATATATATACAGATTAGACAAGAAGTGACTTATCCCTATTTACAAAATAAACAAAGACTTGTTTAGCCAAACAAGAAAACAAAACTTGAACTATGTGTACTTAGCCATAACCACTAGACATATCCGGAACCTCCACGAGAGGCACATAGGTTGGCTAACAAAACAGAGTCTAGGTAGAAACTCTAGGCCTGGTCACATGGTTGATCACCTACATATATAAATAATACAGTAAGCTGGAGCCCAGTGAATAATAACAAAGTAAAAAGTTTTAATGAACGATGTCCCTCACAGAGCCTTATGCATATTGATTTGATCGAAACAAATTCATATTCATATTCTTATTCAAATCACATGTGAAATTAGAGTTCATGCTTAATCTTACATAGTACATCTGTTAGCGCTACAAATCACATACAAAGCATCAAAGGTCATACTTGTCAGTTCCATAAAGAACCTCCAAACTGGGTATGGATAACTTGCCAATTCCATAAAGGAACCTCCAGCCGGGTACAGATAACGTGCCAGTTCCATTAAGGAACCTCCGGTTTGGGTACAGATAGCATACTTGAATCATAGCATAATGTCACTTGTAACATACTTGAACCATAGCATATTGTCACTTGTAACATACTTGAATCATAGCATAATGTCATAAATACTTGTTATAGTTGGACAATATTCATAGAATAAAGTATGGCATTTCCTTCAAAGATCTTATTTCATTATCTGAGAAAATACATAAAGTTGAACATAATTTTACTAAGTTATTACTCACAGTGTTCAAATGGCTGGTTCGCCCTTGTAGTTGACCCTACACAATTCATAATACATTGGGTCATATTACAATTCGTTTCGTTCTTTAACTTGTTAAACATTCTTAGGCTCCTTTCATGTTCTTTAATTCATTTACAATGTTTAATGCATGCTTAAGATTGTTTTGAAATGAAAGAGAACGGAAAACGAAGCATAAAACATCTTTTCAAAACTTCTGAAACAGGGCCCTTCGCTCGAGCGGACCCTTTTGGTCTACAAAAGTACTAGTTGCTTACAAATTACGCTCGAGCGAGACTTTTGACGCTCGAGCGAGGAGTCTAGTAAAATAGGGTACGCTCGAGCGGGACTCTCTACGCTCGAGTGAACAGGTCGAATTCTGGGTTTTTCTAGATTATGTTTAAGCTTCAAAACTTGGTTCCAACCAATGTAATTAATATCATAAGACTCATATTTCCACCAAATAACTTTTAACATGAACATAAAGGCCAATTTTACAAGATTTGAATCTCAAATTTACATAAATCCATCTCATAAACTCGAATCATATCAAACTCACTTCATAACTTCAAAGCTCATACAAATTAATTTCCATATCATTTTGAAATATACGTGCATGTGAAATATAGCCTTCATTTTCAACTTAAATAGTACAATTGATAATCAACTTCATAAAATTCAACATTGTCGTGCTTGCATGTGCCAAATAACCTTCAATTCATTATAAAATGCATGTTTGTAACCAAATATGCAAACTCATGACAATCCCTTACATGCATGTACACACAAATGTCAAATTCATCAAATTCAACTCAATTCATGTTCTTCATATCAAGCCCAATTCCAAACTCACAAATTCTAAAACTTGAATTGAGCTTTCAAAATAATTTCAAGACTTGGGTTCATACATGGCTTATCTAAAAATATACAACTCTTAAATAATCAAGAAAATATGATCAATTTTAAATCATTTACATCAAAACTCCTTTAATTTAAAAAAATTGAACTTATTTGTTCATAAATTCATAATTTTCTAAAGCTTAGTTCTTATTTCATCAAAACATGAAATTAATTCTAAGAAATCTATGATGTATGTAAATTTACAATATCCATAATAAAGGTTCAATCGCTAATTTTTAACATAATTTTCAAACACTTCCAAAATTCAATTAAACCTGTATATATATAATTCAACCTCTTAATTTCATAATTCTACTTTCAATTTGGGCAAAATTATTAATTATCATCATGAATCAACTTAGGGTTTTCAAGAAAAATCAAGACTTTCAAGAAAAATTAAAATTTCTCACACCACTTCTTTTTATTCCAATTTTCCTATTGATTATACACCCAAGGTTCATAATCCATAATCTTAACCCAACAATTGAATCCCAACACTTCAAACCCTAAACCTCCAATTTCCATGATATAACACTACATGCTCAAAAATGTAGATTTTGCATTTATATAATCAAAATGCTACAAATCTATCTATTAATGCAAGTATTGAAGAAAAACTAGGACCCCTACCTCAAGAATCAAGCAAAAGAGCAAAGCTTTGAGAAAAATCCTTTGCAAATCCGAATTCCAATCGGTAGAAAAGCAAGATCTTCACGCCTTCTTCACTTTTTTGTATGGGATCTTGGCCAAAACTTTGGGGAATGGAAGGTATTTGGGCCAAAATCTCTAGAGTTTTTGGACTAAGGGTGAGAGGGATGAAGAGATAAGGTGAAAGTGTGAAAAATGATCTAGAAAAGTGCCTTTAAACTTGCTGAATTCACGCAGTCCGCTAGAGCGTCGCTTTTCACGCTCGAGCGTACCTGCTTCTAACACAGATATGAAAACTTCAAACGGGTATAACCCTCTCATTCGGACTCCATTCTAGGTCGTTCTTGTGTCCAAATCGAAGCCCCGGAAATAAGCTTTCCAATGGTTCTAGCCTTACGTCCAAATTCAAAGTGTGAAAAAAGAAAAGGGCAAGAGAATGACAGCTGTTCGTAAGAAAAATTATCCAAATTAAATTCTTGGTTCACTCCTACTTTACCATTATGTTACCACTTCGATCAATGTCCCAAAATAAAACAAGGAGGTTCCAATATTAAATTGAACTTGTCATCATCATCAATTTTTGTTTCGTAAATCACCAAGGCCCTCAATTTCAAATCAAATCCAAAATCCTTATCAATAAATTTTGTATTCAAATTGGATACCTCGTAAATAGATTTAATTCATAATAATAATAATTTCTTAAACCTTATAACATAATTAACTTACTTAGCTCCCAAATGAGTCCGTATTTAATTGATTCAACTTGTTAATTTCACTTCCTTAAGCCATTGGGACTTTTAATTTCTAATTCTAAAATAAATTCTTATTAAAATCAAATACGAATCAAACTCCAAAATTCTCATAAATCCCAAATTACCTTAGAGTAATAACCAATTAGAATCCAAATCTCCTTAATTAATTAAACATTTAATCACATACATAATGAGGTTGGCTTAATCTCAGGTTTATGCTAATTAAGCTCAATTAATTCATTACGAATCATAATTTTGCCAAATTTTACCGTAGGCTCCAAAAATCCTGCTAAACGCAGATATGAAATCGGTTTTGTTTCGCGCCTCTAAGGCTATAAATTTTTAGTTCAAAGCCCCAATAGTAGTAGATTTTCCTACACTCAACAGATATAAATTCATAATCACATAATAACTCACATAGTTAAACATACAAATTCATATCAAACACATAATCACATACTTAATTAAGTATATTACAAGTTGGGTTATCACACACTCTCTCTCTCTCTCTTCCAAAACTGTGAGCTTCATGTAGGATTCAAGCTGTAATTGAAAAGGCCATTCTTTGCCTTCTACCTATATAGAGCCTGCCTTGTACACTTATTTTCTTCACACAAACTCATTTTAGCTTTACCAAAGTGCAAAAACTACTCCTACCAAAACATGGAGTGCACAATCATTTTTTACTTATTTGCTTCAATTCTCTTTTCACTTTCCTCACCCCCCACATTTCTGGTGAGCAAAGAGATGATATGTTGGGAAAGCAAGCCATTTTATTTCATCAAGCAGAGTACCACACCAAATTGAAGAAGCTAGTTCTCTAGCATTCATGCTCGAAACAATCAAAACATCATCTCTAACATCGAATCCATCTCCATCGACTCTCTAAAATCATGGGAAGGCCAATTGTTCAAAACTTTCCATGAAATGAAGACAGTGAGTCTCTCCAAAAACTCTTTTTTCTTTCATCCAAAACAGAGAATAACTGAGCAAAACAGAGCTCCTCTGTTTTCCCTCTTTCTTTCTTACTCTATTTCTCTTCCCTTGTTTCACAAAACACCCCTAACTGCTCAATTGTTATAGTGACTTTTTTCTTTAATTTCACATCAATTACTTTACTGATTAAATTGTGTGATTTTTTTATTCTTGCAGTACACATTCAATGTTGCATTACTTTCCATATTGAGAAAACATGAAGTTTTCTACAGAGAAGATCTCAAGAGGTGTTATTACTACATTGTTGGAGACAGTTACAATTCAATGCCCATTACTCTTCTAGGGACACTCTTCCACAAATCCATGAAGTGTGAGGAAGGAGCAAGTTCTGGTCTTGGCCAAAATTTTCTCAATTTAGGTGGCAATTGAAGAGCAACCACAACGATTTACTTAGATCTTTTCATGGGCGACAAGGAAGGCCTCACAGACAACCAAATATCCAATAACATTATCTATATCTTCTTTGCATCTTACTACACCATGCTCAGCGTTTTAACGTGGATCATTAAGTATTTTGTCAAAAACCATAGTGTCCTTCCAAGTTTTACAGCATACGATACCATGACCAGGGTTTTAACGTTGATCGTTGAGTACCTTGTGTGCTGCAAAGCTTGGAAGACACTTTGGTTCTCAGCAAGGTGCTTGATGGTCCATGTTAGGACACTGGCCGTGGTGTCGCGAGCTGCAAAGATGATTGTCGACTATTTGTTCATCTATGAGGCCTTCCTTGTTGTTACCCATGAAAAGATCCCAGTAAATTGTTGTGGTTATGCTTCATTTGCCTCCTAATTAAAAAGATTTTGGCCAGGAGCTGGCTATTTTTGAGATGGGTTGTTGCATGGGGGCTGCTTTGTTCTGGACAATAAATTGCAATGTTAATTATTCAATGTTTTTAAACATATATGTAATTTTGCTAGATGATTCTATAAATATTAGTAATAATTTTATTAGAAAACTTACTAAAGATATAAGAGTTTAAATATGATTGGTTATAAGGAA
Organism: Camellia lanceoleosa; assembly: GCA_025200525.1. Lineage (NCBI taxonomy): Eukaryota > Viridiplantae > Streptophyta > Magnoliopsida > Ericales > Theaceae > Camellia > Camellia lanceoleosa. The sequence goes on along the minus strand of CM045771.1, from coordinate 119,604,832 downwards.
AAGTAATATAGAAAAAGCTTGGAACCCCCAATTTAGAGACCCTCAATTTGGGGACCCCATGACCCTCAAATTGGTCTATATGTGTTTTTATTTTTATTTTTTCCCTCTCTCTCTCTCTCTCTCTCTCTCACACTCATAGAATGATGTGGCGGTGGAGTTTTTATGGAGATCTCAATCATTACTCAAGTAATATTACTTACTCATACAATAAATATCCAATAATGATTAAAAACATGTTTTAGGATTGGTTTGGCATCACCAAAAAAAATTTAAAAAGCTAAAAAGTTATTGAAAAAATAAAAAAATTCATACTATTTACCTTTTTTTTGGTGAGAAATCTGTTAATTTAAAAAAAAAAAAAAAAAAAAGAGAAGAAGAAAAACAGTGCTGCACAAAACAGTGTAGCCACAACTTCCCCAGTCAAAAAGAAAACATGGCACACTTGTAGCCACACATTCCAATAAAATAAAAATTGAAAAGTCCTTAGTGTCTGTGCAGCACAGTATTGCTGCTTGTGTCAGCGAGGGTAATTTCGTAATTTTGCAATTTTATACAATATTTTAATACACATTTTTTCGTAAAAAGTCAAAAAATTATCCCAAACCACCATCTTTTTTTCCTCTACTTTTTAGTCTAAAAAGTTAAAAAATGTATTTATTTAGGACATCCCAAACAACCCCTTAGTAGAAATTTTAGTTTCACTCTTTAAACCCACTTTTGTGTCTACATCCCATGAATATGAATTTTGTGTTACTTTTGTCCTAAAATTTTAATTTTGCTAATTTTGTTCTAAATATTGTAATATAGGTAACAAAAATATAGCTGGGTAAAACAAAGGAACAAAATTAAGAGGATAGAGCAAAATAAAATTACTAAAATTAAAATTTTGAGGTTAAAAGTGAAACGGAATGCATACTTTATAGACTATATATATATATAAAAATATTTAAAAAATATTGTATTATTTACATTTTTTTTTTAATGCGGTATGAGTCACATTTAAAAATAATATTTTAGGTATTCAATATAGGGATATTTACCAATAAATCTCATCTCACAAACAAGTACTCTAATTAGTTCCAAATTTTTTTTATTAATCCATTAAGTCATATTAATGAAGAGTTTCTTTTCTGTGTGGTCCTATTTTGATTTTGAAAGTATTTTGATAGACAAGTATACCATTTTTGTTAATGTGACATGTATGATGTGATACTTTAATATGATAGGTATTAATGTGACACTCCAATGATGTGACATTACAAAAAAATTAAAAACTCATAGTGTACTTTTTTCTAAATGTGATAACGAATGGGTATAATGTGCTACTTCAAAACTTTTACTCCAAAAAAAATAAAAACTTTTAGTGTACTTTTTCCAAATGTGACAACGTGATGGGTATGATGTGATACTCTAAAAAATTAAAAACACTTTAGGCTAAGTTTGGGATATCCCATCCAATCAAAAAAATCCAAAAAGTTACAAAAAAAGTTAAAAAGTTAACACCACAAACAACCAAAAATTAAACAATGTGTACCGCATAACTCTAAATTTTTCTAAAACCAATTTTAATTTTTATTTTTTTTATTTTACATTTAAAAAAAAAAAAAAACCCAACCCCCCCACATTTATATTCACCTTTCACTTTAAAAAAAAAAAAGACAAAAACTTACTTTTTTCTCTTCCCAAACAAGGCCTTAAGCTGGGATATCCCAAATAATCCAAAAAAAAAAGGATTACTCAAAAAAAACTTCACCAAACTTATTCACCAAACCACACAATTAATTTGCACAACTCCCCAATTTCCTCTTTTCTCTAAAACCAATTTTTACAATTTTTTATTTTTTCATTTCCATAAAAAAGTCAAAAGGATTAACTTAAACATCATATTTTTTTTTTTCACTTTTTTTAGTTAAAAAGACAAAAAGTACACTTATTTAGTCTTCCCAAACAAGGCCTTAGTGTACTTTTCTCAAATGTGATAACGTGGTAAGTATGATGTAATACTTCAAAAAAATAAAAACTCCTTAGTGTACTTTTCTCGAACATGACAACGTGGCGAGTATGATGTAACACTCTAAAAAAAATTAAAAACTCCTTAATATATTTTTTCCAAACGTGACAACATAGCGAGTATGATGTGACACTCTAAAAAAAATTAAAAACTCCTTAGCCTCCGTTTGGGAAGTGTGTTAGCTTTTTGGCTTTTTTGGCTATTTTAGCCTGGGCTAAAAAGCTTGGTTTGGGAGAGCTTTTTGGCTTTTTGACTTTTTTGACTTTTTTTGTGAGAGAAGAGTGTAATGATTATGGATTAGATGTAATATTTTGTTTGTTGTGGCTAAAATAGCATATTTTGTTTTTTATGGCTGTTTTAGCCCCAAAACCACTTGCCAAACACCACCTTAGTATACTTTTTCCAAACGTGACATGTGACACTCCAACAAAGCGAGTATGATGTGACACTGTAAAAAAATTAAAAACTCTTTAATATACTTTTTACAAATGTGTCACTGTAACGTAGCGGGTATAATGTAACACTAAAAAACTCTCTTAGTATACTTTTTTCAAATGTAACACTTTAATGTGACGGACAAATGAGTCATTACACATCTAAAATGACTAAATGGATCACAGAAAAAAATACGAAACTACATGAATTACAAGTTTAAAATATGAAACTTATTGGTCAATCTCTCTTTAATATATTTTTTGGGTAATTCTATTTTTAAACCATACAAGTAGTTTTGAGTAAACATTATAAATATGTTTGGGTGTAAATTTTTGAATAAATATCAAATGTTTAGATTTAGATTTATAAATATAAAATAATTATTCGGATATAAATAATTGAATGAGTTATATATTTGAATAATCTATTTTTATTCATAATTTTAAATTCGAACATTTAATATTTGTTTAAGAATATACATCCAAAGATATTTGTATTATGCACTAAGAGTTTATATGATATGCAAATAAAAATTTTCATATTTTTTATGTTATTTTTTGTTTCAATTTTTTGCCCTTAACTTTAAGTCAAACAAGAGCCACTGTAATTATTGCAACTAATATGAGAGGTCAGTGTAAAGCATTTAATTTTTTTTGGCTGCGCCTTACTTTTTCAAGAAACTTGTCGTTTTTAATTAAGAAAATTAAAAGATTAAGAAGTTAGGCGGGATTTTTTTAGTAATTTACTTAATGACTTTTTTTTTTTTAATTAAACTTTCAAAAAAAATAGTTATCTTTATCAAATATAAATATGGAGATGACTTCTTTCCAGTCCACATAGTAAACTAGAGAGTATTGTTGGACTCATGAGCCCTAACATTGATTCCGTTTCGATAATTCGAATCGTTCAATATGTAGTGCTTATTAAGTACTTTATGCCTGCAAAAAATCACGTTGATCGGATATCTATAGCCTCTTATTTACTATTGACAAAAATGTATTCCGATTAAGGGGCTATCGATATCTGATTAACGTGCTTTTTTCAGGCATAAAGTACTCAACGAACTCTACACATTGAACAATTCGAACCATTGAAACGGAACCTATAATAAGCCTCACAGGCCCAACAGTACGCTTCAATCCATGTAGACTGGATAAAAGCCTATTCCTATAAATATAATATCAAATGCTTGATTATTAGATAACATTGTTTAAGTGATATTTTGGCAAATGAAATATCGTAACACAAATTAAGTTATTATCTTTGGTCTTTTAATTACCTAATAAAGATTGATAGAATGTCAAATTTGTAAAAAAAAATTATAATTTTAAAAACACTACATAAATAATACTCCATGATATTTAGCCATTTGGGATTGAATTTTTTATTTTATTTTATTTTATTTTTTGGCTTTTAGTTTTTAATTTTTTTAATAAGGTTGGGACCTTTACCCGCGTGTGAAGGTGATTGGAGGCGAAAAAAGAACAACAATGATTCGTCCTTTTATTTGACCCCCTCTCTCTCTCCTTGGTTACTTTTTCTTTTTCTTTTCTTTTTTTTTTGTTCCTCAATCAATCCCGCCCGTAGCAAGGGGTGAGAAATGATACAGGGGTCCCAAGCATTGATAAAGAAAAAAGAAAAGAAAGGCCTCAATGAAAGAAAGAAGAAGAAGAAATGTAAAAGGATGAATGCATTGTGCTACTCTCTTCTAAAAAGCTAATGGGTTTAGAAAGCTGATAAACACACTATTTTTTCCTGAGTAAAAAAAATTGATGTGATATCTAACCATTTTAACCGATGTCACAAATTAACTTCACCCACTTTGTGTTGTTGAATTCGCCTTTTTTAGTAGTTTGATTGTTTAAAATAATTATTTATATATTTGCAAAATAATAATAATAATAATAATAATAAATAAATAAATAAAAATATTCTCCAACCAATTAAATAAATAAAACATTTAGTTACCGCCGCTATATGTATTGCAGCCACCACCTAACAAACTAGTGCTACACCACCACTACTATTACTAATAATAAGAAGTGATTTTAAATTCCGCACACTTAGCGGTATTAAATTTCGTTGACATAGATTCTATATATATACACAATGTATACGTTAGTTTGTCTAACACGCATACATTGGATTGAATAAATATATGTATGTATGTATGTATAGGTGGTTTTGGGAGGAATTGGTGGTGAATGGCGGGATCAGTGGTTGCGAGGAATTCAAATCTGAAGCGGCTTGAAGTTGGAGATGGAGTTGAAGGAAGCAATTCTAGAAAGGAGAAGGAAAAGGAACAGAAAATGGCCAACTCCAAGCAGCACCCATTGCTCCAAATGATATACGCTACGGTGATTGTCGGAATCATCTTGTCTTCCTTCTATGTCTTCTCTGCCGTTTACTCCTCCTCACCTCACTCCACCACCACCTCCCCCTCCACCTTCACCTCCACCTGGTGGCTCCTCGATTTCCTTTTCGTATGCCTCTCTCTCTCTCTGTTTACTGTATCTATACATACAGATGTAATTTTAGGAGTCATTTGGTTTTGGCTTTTATAGTTAGTTTTTTGATTTTTTTGACTTTTTTAGTTTGATACTTTTTTAGTCGTTTAGTATTCTTATTTAGGGGTTATTTGAGGTGTCCTAAATAAGTACACTTTTTGTCTTTTTAGACTAAAAAGTTGAAGTTAAAAATATGAATGTTTAGGTTAATTTTTTGAATTTTTATAGAAAAATGTGTAATAAAAAATTATAAAAATTGATTTGTAGGAAAAAATTAGAATTGAGAGTTGTGCAGTCGTAATTGTTGACTTTTGATGAATAGTGATAACTTTTTAACTTTTTGAATAACTTTTTAACTTTTTGGCTTTTTTGAGACTTTCCAAACTTGGCCTTAGCTTTTTTTGACTTCTTGGCTTTGGAATGATAAAATTGCTCTCCACTTAGAAATAATGCTTTTTTAACTTTTTGTTTGTATATGGATTAATTTAGTAATTTTGTAATTTTTTTTATCTTTTTGTGATTTTATAACTTTTTTTTGTTTGTTTGTTTGTCTTTTGTGATTATATAGCCAAAATAGTTTGCCAAACCAATGCTTAGTTTTAAGTTTTTAAGAAAAAAATTTAAGGTGCTTTTTATTTTATTTGATTTGTTTAAATATTTGAATATTTTTTATTTTAAATACACTTAAAAAGTAAAATATTTGTGAAAATATATATAAAAAATTCAATAAATACTATAAAAAATGAAAATGTAATAAATTTATGTATGTGCTTTTTTTTATTTAGTGAATTTTAAAATATTTTTTAAGTAATTTTTTTTTTTTTTCCAAAAAAGTTTATCTAGATTAAGTGGATTCAAAAACTAAAAGAATTTGTTTAAAATTAAAAAATAATAAAACAAAAAACTCAAAAATATTTTTGAAATTGCAAAACCATACAAAATGATTATGGTGATTTTCTTTTTTGTGATTTTTGTCTTCTATGGTGGTGAGTCTTGTGATATAATAGTTTCCATTTTTTGGGCACTAGTGGTTGGGGATGTGCATTGTATGTAACACGTGATTTTTTATCAATTGTTAGTATTATAATTATGCATATCTCTTAAATTGGTATGTGATATATATATAAAGTATTGAGACTTGTATAGATAAATTGATCTATATCTAAAATACAACTAAATAAGAAATGAATACATATTCAGCTGAATAATTTAACTGATAAATGAGAAATTTACATTAATTTATAACTAGATTGTTGATATCACAATCTTATCTTAAATAATAAACATAAACATGTCTTTTAAATATATAGTATTACACAAATATTTTTCTACCAACTTTTCACTTCAATTTTTTATAATCCGTACATGTAATACAATTGAAGGCATGAAATTAATTGCTCAATTACACAATTTTGTTTAATAATTCATCTCATAATACAATTCATTGAATCTACTATTGCATATTATTTGCACACTATTGATTTAAGAATGCATTAATATCAATATGTAATATATTTTTATACATCAAGAGTTGTTGAGTATCGTTTCATGTGTCACGAATATCTTGTATGATGAAAAATATAACATTAGCCATTAATATACAATTGTTATACAATTGTCATGAAAAAATAAATATAAAAAGTCAAATTATTGTCGTGATGTAGGTGTTTTGTAAAATTTTAATTTGTTATTGAAAATGTTTGTTGTGGACACTTGTTTGTATGACATGTATGTATATATGTATTGAGGAGTTTTTTTAAGTGTGCAAGTGCACACCATGTGCCACTTACACAAAAAGTGTAAGTGTAAAGTGTAAGTGTAAGTGTAAGGTGTAAGGTATAAGTGGGTTGCATATGGTGTGCAACCTCAAAAAAGGTGTAAGTGTAAGGTTTAATTTTTCACAAAAGGTGTAAGTGTAAGGTATAAGGTGTAAGGTGTAAGTTGTACACCATTAAATATAAGTTGATAGGAGAATAATATACAATTTCGTAATTTTCTCGTAGCAAAAATAACTACATTACTAAAGCAATACATGTTAAAAAATTAAAGTATCTAATGATAATATTGCATTATAAATTGACAATGCATGAATACAGTAACATATATAAATTTATAATTTTATATATATATATATTTGTATATTTGTATATGTAAACATTGATATATATATATATATATAAGACATCACAAAAGTAATATGTGAAATCTTTTACAACAATATAATATGTAATAAAGAAATTTTAATTATTTAAAATTAAATAGTTGGTCACAATGCAAATGTTAGTGTTATATTTTTATGTATATACACCATTTTTTAATTAGATTATTAAATTTACATAAAAATTTAAAAGAATTTGTGAATAATTTGTGTAAAATTAGAGATTAGTGAAGAAAGATTTTAAAAAAAAGAGAAATTTATAGTGTTGTGTTTGGTTTGGTTTGGTTTTTCAAACTTTTATTGTGAATTTTTGGATTTTTATATTTTGTCATTGACACGTTTTTTTTTAATAATCATTTTATTTTCTTTCTAGATTCACTTAATTTAATACTTTTTATTTTTTAATTTTACTTTTAGAAAATAATTTGTTGTGTATTCTTTTTGGAATTTTTTCTAATATCAAATAATAATAATAATAATAATAACAAAAACAAAATATAATAATAAAAAATAGTACATGTTTGAATTTATAAAATTTTTTACCAACATTTTACTTTTTAATTCTATTTAGATTATTATATATTAGATTTTCATGTAAAAGTATAATTTAAATATAAAATATGAAGAAGTTTCAAAGTATTTAATCACTAAAATTGAGAAAATATGAAAAAATAAAAATTTTAAAAATAAAACCAACGAAAGTGGTTCTTGTTTAAAATTTTGACATCATATCTTGGTTATTAAAGTACCATGTAGAATATTGCAGTTTATAAATTATAATTTAAACAAAAAGAAAGTGTATGAAGATAACCTGCGAATTTTTGAGATACAACACAAATCTCTGTTTTAAAAATGCATGCACCTTCCTCTGTCTAAATTCGAAAGAATGCATACAACTTTAAAATTCAACCAAAATTATTTACAGTGATTTGATCTATAATAAACAATTGTAAATATTATGTATATTAGTATAGAAGCAGATACATGAAATAATTAAGAAAGACTAATTATTTTTTGTTCTTCCCTCACAATCAAAGTAAAAAATAGAGAGAAGATTTATTTTGTCACGCCTCACTTTTATTACTAAAATCTTTACCAAATTCATTAGTTTAATTCAATATTAGAGATAACATGCGAAAAACTCTTTGGTTCAACAAATGGAAATAAACACTACAACAAAACATACTTTAGTGGCACTACACTAGTGGCATATTTTTAGAAAATGCCACAAAAATGATATTTAGTGGCACGTTTTTGAAAAATGCCACAAAACGACAAACATAAAAGGCTCTAGTGACATTTCAATGAACAAGTGTCACAAAAGTACAACAAAAACATACTTTAGTGGCATTACACTAGTGGCAAATTTTTAGAAAATGTCACAAAATGATATTTAGTGGCACATTTTTAAAAATGCCACAAAAGCGACAAACATAAAAGGCTCTAGTGACATTTCAATGAATAAGTGTCACAAAACTATAACAAAAACACACTTTAGTGACACTATATTAGTGGCATGTTTTTAGAAAATGCCACAAAAATAATATTTGGTGACACATTTAGATAAATGCCACAAAGCCACAAACATATAAGGCTCTAGTGGCATTTCAATAAAGAAATGTCACATCAATTTTATGGCATTATATAAAATAATGACACAAAAAATTATGTTCGTAACATTTGCCAACAGATGCCACTAAACTTTAGTAGCAATGACATTTTTTAAAAAACGTCAGGACACTAGGTAGGTGCAAATTACTTTTTATGGCACTTAGGTGAAAAGTTTCATAAACAAATATTTTATAGCATTTTGAGAAATGCCACTAAGTCAAAAACTTTCCAAACTTATAATGGCATTTTTGAAAAAACAAAAAATGTCAATATATTTTTAAAATTTTTACAATACAGTAAATGATTAAAAATAAATAAATTCAACTCAATATACACTACAGGAAAAAGCATATTCGGCGACTAAATTTCCTGACCAAAAAAAATTTAGTCGCTGAAAGTATAGCTTTCAGCAACCAAAACAGCATTAGTAGCCAAAAGTAAAGCTTTTTGGCGACTAAACAATTTTAGTAGCCAAGAGTCTACAATTGGCGACCAAAACTAAGTTTGGTCGCTGATTATATGGGTTTTAGTGACAAAAAAATTTTTAGTAGCCCAAAGTAAAGCTTTTTGGTGACTAAAAAAATTTTAGTAGCCAAAAGTCTATAATTGGCGACTAAAAAATAAGTTTAGTCGCCAAAAGTGGTTATTTTTAGCACGGGAGAACTAAAATCCTAAGGCGGGAATTAAATTTTTTGGCGACCAAAATTTTGGTAGCTGAAAGTGCATCTTCGGTGACCAAATCCGATTTTGGTCGGCAAAAGTTAAAGTTTTTTAGCAACTAAAAAATAATTAGTAGCCAAAAGTATAGAATTGGCGACCAAAAAATATTTTTAGTCGCCAAAAGTGATCTTTTTTTATTTTACTAGTAAATAGTTTATTTTATATAAATTATGTTTAATAAAATAATTATGTTTATACATATACTTTTATATTAATATACATGTATGTACTATATAAATAATATATGTTGCATATATAATCATATAGTGCTATAGAGGTATAGTGGGAAGAGTGTGGTGTATAAGGTTTATGGTGCGGGAGGTTGGCGGTTCGAGTCTCTGCAAAAGCAGATCAAATTGTTCTACAACAAATTATAAATCACGAATGACACTTGATAGCGTCATGAATAGTGCCTACCATGACATTAAAGTGTCACCGAAAGGTTTTAGTCTTGATGGTGTAATGACACTTGTAAGTGTCACTAACTCTTTTTAATGGCATGATAGTGCACAAATAATATCTACCATGACATTAAAATGTCATTGAAAGTTTTAGCCATGATGGCGAAGTGACACTTGCAAGTACCTCTGTCAGGCACTCAGATTCACCGTGGCACCGATAGAAGCGGCACTTGTTCAAAAATGCCACAAGACCAAAAATGTCATTAGAAGAATAGTTTGTGGCACTTTCAAATGTCACTAAACTAAGAAAATGTTGTAGTGAAATAACAATTCTCTCATTCATATGCAAATTATATATAACATGAGCACACTAAACAAATTGCCCTTGGGCTTACATCATTAAAGAGTCAAGAAGAAGGGTATAATCTTTTTACATAAATGGCATTCCGCCAACACAAAAGAGGCCCCGTGGCCAACAAATAAGAAGATCCAAAACCTTGTAGCATATCCTGGCTATCACCTGAAAAAGATTCAACAATGTGGGATGAACATATAGTCCAGGAGGGATCTCAACATGATCCCCAACAATAACAACTTACAAATAGTTATGATCATGAATGTTCAATCTCATACTAGAATAGTAATGTGGCAGTTTATACAAAATATATATAAGTATGAACTTTTCTTGAAAACAGCCATTTCATTCAACGCTATAAGTGGTTCACCTTTCTTTCCTTTTCATTACCCATTTTTCCAAACTTTCATGACTATAACAGTTTTAGAAAAAAAAACAATTTCACCAAGCCCATTACTCTTCCCCCATTTTTTCAGATTTTACAACAAAATGATCTTTTTTTTTTTGAAAACATGTTCACAAATTCCCCATTTTCCTTCACACTTTCCAAAATTTCAAAATGGCATTTTGGTTTGTTCCTAATACATTCATATCTATACATGCATGCCTTAAATAAAAGGGAAATAACAAATCATCAACATGTATATAATCCACAAATGTGGCATTTCGGCCTTTCAAAAGCAGAACTATCGCAACCCATAACATACTCAGATACACTGACGATAACAATTAAAACTCTGCTCTACCGGCTATATGCACAGTAAGCTAAGGATACGCCCAAACGATAAAAGACTAGCCAAATTCTCCAGACACAAGCTGGAAGATACTGATATCACGTCCACATTCTCCTGACAAAAGCTGGAAGGTAATGGTACCTCGTCCACATTCTCCAGTCACAAGCTGGAAGGTAATGGTACCTCGTCCAAGTTCTCGAGACGCTAAATGGAAGGTAATGGTACCTCCGATTTTAAGCGGTATATAACACCAATTACCTCAATACAACAAAACATAAATAACAAGTATAATACATACACATAAACTATTCAATAATGTTTAACCAACACAAATATAACACATACATCACAATTCAACACAACAATGTCATCCTCCATCAATGACCAAGGACAAAATCTCTAGATGCATGTATTCAGTACACCTAATAAAAGAGACTCAACTCTCAAGCAAACCTTAAACCCAATAACGATTAACTAGTACGATAGGTAAGGATAAAACTCCAAATGTGTGTATTCAACACTCATGATACAATAGTTCAATTCTCAAATTTATTTTCCGAGACTCACATAGAATTAACATTTCATTTCCCATTTTTAAGATCAACTTTCATAATTTTTTTCAAGTCAACATGTTCCATCACTTATTCCAAAAACACTTTTCCCTTTTCACAAAACCAATTACATTATCTTCATTTTACAAAATCAATTCCATGGATAATAAAGCCATAACCCAACTTGATTCAATACGTTCATTTCAAAATAACCCCAATACCATAATTAATCCCTTAATTGTTAACATCTTCTACACAACTCATATTAACAATAGAAATTTACCAACATTGTTCAACCATAAACCCTTTTTATTTTACCAAATCAAAATATAATTTAGGCTTTATCTTCTTTCAACAATAAGATGCTAGTTTTACTCTCTAATTAGTCTAAACCACACCAATGATAACAAAACCATTATCAAACAACCAACCCTAGGTTCCTCTCGGTGATTTTCAAATAACCAATAATGGATATGATTTTCATAGGGCTAATACAAAAACTACCACATGTCTATCTATAGATGGAGTATTGAAGAAGAACAAAGAAATCCCTACCTCAAATGAAGAGACCAAATGGAGAAAAATGAAGGATTTCAAGGTGCTCCAAATCCAATAATTTTAACAAAATGAAGAGCAAGCCATCACTTCCTCTTCCCTCTCATCCCTTATGAAAAGGTCATGTGCTTACTCTCACTCTAAACATTCTTAATCTAAACTCAAAATCAAAAACAAATAGAGAGATATGGGAAGAACCATAGAAAGAAGTTGAGAGGTGAGCTCAATTTATAAGCAACCCTTGATGTAGT